>CM059452.1:20522459-20936465 GCA_030390025.1 Squalus acanthias | reverse complement strand
CAGCCTCTGGGGTAGAGAATTGCAAAGATTCACCACCCTCTGTTTAAAGAAATGTCTTCTCATCTTAGTCCTGAATGGCCTACCCTTTATCCTGAGGCTGTGGCCCCTGGTTTTAGACTCCCCAACCAAGGGAAACATTCTCCGAGTATCCACCCTATCAAGCCCTGCAATAATTTTGTATGCTTCAATGAGATCCCTTCTCTTTCTTCTGAATTCAAGAGAATACAGGCCTAGTTTACTCAATCTCTTCTCATACGACAGTCCCGCCATCCCAGGAATCAATCTCATGAACCTTCGTTGCACTCCCTCTGTGGCAAGTATATCCTTCCTTATGTAAGGAGACCAAAATTGTACACAGTAATCCAGGTGTGGCATCACGAAGACCCTACATAATTGGAGTAAGACTTCTTTACTCCGGTAGTCAAATCCTCTTGTAATGACGACCAGCATTCAATTTGCCTTTCTAATTGCTTGCTGCACCTGCAAATTCACTTTCAGTAATTCATGTACAAGGACATCCAGCCCCCTTTGAGGATCTGCATTCCTCAATCTTTCACCATTTAGGAAATACACTGCCTTTCTGTTTTTTCTACCAAAGTGGATAACTTCACACTTATCCACATTATATTCCATCTGCCCTGACCTCGTCCACTCACTGAGCCTATCGAGATCCCCTTGAAGCCTCTTCACATCCATTTCGCAACTAGCACTGCCACCGAAATTGGTCTCATCAGCAAATTTGGAAATGTTACATTAAGTCCCCTCATCCAAATCATTGATATAGATTGTGAATAGCTGAGGCCCAAGCACCGATCCTTGCGGTACCCCATTCGTCACAGCCTGACATCCTGAAAAAGACCCGTGTATCCCTACTCTTTGTTTTCTGTCTTTTAACCAATTATCAATCCATGCTAGTATATTACCCCCAAGTCCATGTGCCGTAATTTTGTTCACCAGCCCCTTGTGTGGGACCTGATCGAAGGCCGTCTGAAAATCGAAATACACCACATCTACCAGTTCCCCTTTGTCTACTCCACTAGTTACATCCTCAAAGAAATCCAATAGGTTTGTCAAAAAGGACTTCCTTTTAATAAATCCATGTTAACTCTGCCCAATCTTACTATTAGTTTCTAAGTGTTCAGTTATTGCATCCTTTATAATAGATTCCAGCATTTTCGCAACTACTGATGTGAGACTAACAGGTCTGTAGTTCTCCGATTTCTCTCTCCCTCCTTTCTTAAAGAGCAGGGTTACATTTGCTATCCTCCAATCTGCAGGAACCGTTCCAGAATCTATAGAATTTTGGAAGATAACAGCCAATGCGTCCACTATCCCAATGGCCACCTCTTTCAAAACTCTAGGATGTAGGTCATCCTGTCCTTGAGATTTATCAACTTTCTGTCTCATTAATTTTGCTAGTCCTGTTTTTTTAGTAATAATAATTTCTTTAAGTTCCTCATTCTCGCCACACTCTTGGTTTTCTCGTATTTCTAGGAGGTTTTTTGTGTCTTCCTCCGTGAAGACAGAAACAAAGTATTTATTTAATTTTTCTGTCATTTCCTCATTCCCCATTATAAATTCTCCCGTCTCTGACTGTAACGGATCTACATTTATCTTCGCCAGTGCAACGAGACCTGGGTGTCCTTGTGCACCAATCGCTGAAGGTAAGCATGCAGGTGCAGCAGGCGGTTAAGAAGGCAAATGGTATGTTGGCCTTCGTAGCGAGAGGGTTTGAGTACAGGAACAAGGATGTCTTGCTGCAGTTGTACAGGGCCTTGGTGAGATCACATCTTGAGTATTGTGTGCAGTTTTGGTCGCCTTATCTGAGGAAGGATGTTCGTGCCATGCAAGGAGTTCAGTGAAGATTCACCAGGCTGATACCTGGGATGGCCGGAATGACGTATGATGAGAGATTGGGTCGATTGGGCTTATACTCGCTGGAGTTTAGAGGAATGAGAGGGGATCTCATTGAAACATATAAAATTCTGACAGGCCTGGACAGACTAGATGCAGGAAGGATGTTCCCGATGGTCGGAGAGTCCAGAGCCGGTGGTCACAGTCTAAGGATAAGGGGTAAGCCATTTAAGACAGAAATGAGGAGGAATTTCTTTACCCAGAGATTGGTGAACCTGTGGAATTCTCTACCACAGAAGGCAGTAGAGGCCAATGAATTACATATATTCAAGAAGGAGTTGGATATGTTTCTTAAGGCTAAAGGGATCAAGGGATATGGGGAGAAAGCAGGGACAGGTTTCTGAATTGGATGATCAGCCATGATCGCATTGAATGGCGGAGCAGGCTACA
Source organism: Squalus acanthias (assembly GCA_030390025.1). NCBI lineage: Eukaryota > Metazoa > Chordata > Chondrichthyes > Squaliformes > Squalidae > Squalus > Squalus acanthias. The sequence goes on along the minus strand of CM059452.1, from coordinate 20,934,161 downwards.
GGGGCCGAAGGGCCTACTCCTGATCCTATCTTCTATGTTTCTATGTTTCACATACCTATAGATGCTTTAACAATACGTTTATATATTTTTCGCTAGTTTGTGCTCGTATTCCATTTTCCCGTTCTTTATCAATTTCTTGGTCCCCCTTAGCTGATTTCTAAAAAGATCCCATTACTCAGGCTGACCGCTTTTTCTGGCAACTTTATAAGCTTCCTCCTTTGATGTAATAGTAGCTTTAATTTAATTAAGAAAAACAATGCTGAAAACCATCAGCGGGTCAGGCAGCATCTTTGCAGATAGAAACAGAGTTAACATTTGAGGTCGATGACCTTTCATCAGAACTGGAAGATATCAGAGATTAATAGTATTAAAGCAATGATAGAGTCAGAGAAAAGTGCGGTTGCATAAGGAAATAACAAAGTCTATGATTGGCCGGAGGGAAGGAGTGATTCAATGACTAAAGGGATGATGGTGCAAGGCGAATGGGACAATTAAAGAAACAGAAGATGGGTCTAGAGGAGGTGTACATGGTTACAGCAGAATAACAAGGGGGAGGGGTAGTAGGGCACATGTGGCAGAGATGCGGATACGGATGCATAGTGGCTATGTTACTGGACTAGTAATCCAGCGACTTAGACTAATAATACGAGACGAGAGTTCAAATCCCACCACAAGCAGTTGTGGAATTAAAATTCAATTAAAATTCTGGAATTTAAAAACTAGTATTAGTAATGGTGACAATAAAACTGGCGGATTGTCGTAAAAACTCATCTGGTTCACTAATGCCCTTTAGAAGAAGGAAATCTGCCGTCCTTACCCGGTCTGGCCTATATGTGTCTCCAGACCCTCAGCAATGTGATTGAGTCTTAACTGCCCTCTGAAATAGCCCACCTTCTCGAGGGCAATTAGGGATGGGCAATAAATGTCGGCCTTGCCAGCGACGCCCACATCCCAAGAACGAATAAAAAAAAAAGCTGGGTACACCCCAGATGTTTGGACCAGTCCGCTAGCTGTGTACCGGGTTGGACACCACAAAATCCCAGCCCACAGCTCCTCCACTCCCAGTGGCTCTGTGGAACCATCTTCCATTGCCAGCGCATGTCGTTCGAGAAAACGGGAGCGGAGGTTATGATCTGAAGCATTTATACTTAGTGTTGTGTCCGGAAGGCAATAAACTGCCTAACCGAAAAATACGGTGCTGTTCCTCATTGAGTTTAAAAGGGGAATAGTGCAGGATGCCGAGAACAGTGAGTTCAGAGTGATAGTGGGAGTGTAGAATTAAAGTGGCAAGTGACCTGAAGCTCAGGATCACACTTGCGGACTGAAGGGAGGCGTTCAGCGAAGCAATTACTCAATCTGCGTTTAGTCCACCCAATATACAGGAGACTGGATCGTGGGCGCGAATACGATATACTGAATTGGAAGAAGTACAAGTAAATTAGTCTTTCACGTGGATGGACTGTTTCAGGCCCTGGCTCTTGGGATGGAAAAGGGGGAAATGGCAGCCGTTGCATCTCCTGCACTTGCATAGGAAGGTGCCAGGGATGTGGAGCAGATGTTAGGGGTGACGGAAGAGTGGATCAGGGTGTTGCGAGAGCCGGGGGATGGGAGGTCAGGGAATGATATGTTTGTTGGTGGCCTTAGCTGGACATGACGGAAATGGCAGAGGATAATCCGTTGAATGTGAAGGCTGGTGCACTGGAAGCTGAGGACAAAGGAAACCCTATCTGGGTTCCAGCCGGGAGGGCAAGGGGTGACGGGAGCAATGTAGGATTGACACGGTCGAGGGCCCTGTCAATCACAATGGAGGTGAATACTCGGCTGAGAAAATATGAAGAGATTTCGGAAGCACTGGTGTGAAAGGTGGCATCGTCAGAACGTATGCAACCGTGGCGGAGAAACTTTGAGAATAGAATAGAGCCCGTCCAGGAAGCTGGGTGGGAGGAATTCTACTCAAGATTCCTGTGGGAGTTGGTGGGATCATAGTAGATATTGGTGGACAGCCTAACCCCTGAAATGGAGATCGAGAAGTCAAGGAAGTGATGGGAAGACCACTGTGGTTCACCATTTACATGTTATTCCTGCATTTAAAATGGAAGATAGAACAATTCCAAAGATCTACAGACCAGTTAGAAAAACGTCGATGCTAGGAAATATAATGGAATCCTTACTCAAAAATGTAACAGAAAAACATCTAGAAACAAAAATGTAATAACGAGTATTCAGCAGGTATTCCAAAAGGCAATCATAGAATGGTTACTGCACAGAAGGAGGCCATCCGGGCCCGTCGATCCCGAGCTCACTCTCTGCACATGCACTGCAGCTTATCCCAATCCCCCGCCCTTTCGCCATAGCCCTGCAATTATTTTCCTTCAGGTACATATCCCATTCTCTTCTGAAAGCCACGATTGAATCTGCCTCCACCACCCATTCAAACAGTGCATTCCAGATCATAACCACTCACTGCCTTAAAAAGATTTTCTTCATGTCACCTTTGGATCTTCAGCACATCACCTAAAACCTGTATCCTCTGTTTCACGACCGTTCCACCAATGGGAACAGCTTCTCTCTATCTACTCTGTCTACACTGTCTAGACCCCTGATGATTTTGATCACCTCTATCAAATCTCCTCTCAATCTTCTCTGCTCTAATGAGAACAACCCCAGCTTCGCTAGTATAACTACGTAACTGAAGTCCCTCATCCCTGGAACCATTCTTGTGAATCTTTTCTGCACCCTCTCTAAAGCTTTCATCCCCTTCTTAAAGTGCGGTGCCCAGAATTGGACACTATACTCCAGTTGTGGCCTAACCAATGTTTTATAAATGTTTATCATAACTTCCTCGCTTTTGTATTCTATTCCTCTATTTATAAAGCTCAGATTCCCGTAAGCATTTTTAACCGCTTTCTCAACCTGCCCTGCCACCTTCATCGATTTTGTACATGTACCCCCGGGTCCCTCTGTTCCTGCACCCCCTTTGGAATGTCTTGCTTGAGTAACCTTAGTGAATTATTTGAATAAGTGCCAGAAAGATTAGGTAAGGTTAATGTAATAGATGTAATATACTTTGATTTTTTAAAGCCATTCGATAAGGTACCACATAGCAGACTGAATCACAGAGCAAGTGGAGTTAGGAGACAAGCAGCAGAATGGATAGCAAGATGGCTGCAAGAGCAGAACATAGGGAGTAGTGGATAAAGCTAATTACTCAGCTAGCTGGATGGTGAGAAGTGATGTTCCACAAGGATCGGCGTTGGGACCCCTGTTGTTCATCATTTACATAAACGATATTGATTCGGGAAGCAGAAGCACAAATTCAAAATTTGCAGATGAATCCAAATTGGGAATAGAGTTCATGCAGAGGAAGAATGCAACACAATACCTGAAGACATTAATAAACTTGCAGAAAGGGCGTTTAAATGGCAAATTAATTTCAGTATAGCTAAGTGAGAGGTATAGCATTTTGGTAGGAAGAAAAATGTTCCCAAATACTCCTTGGAAAATCAGAGTGGGAATGGGGTAGAGGGGTACCGATTAATAAATCATTTAAAGTAGCAACGCATGGTAACAAGGCCATAAACATGGAAACAAAGCACTGGGGTTCATTTCTAGAAGAATAGAATCGTAAAGCAAAGTGGTTAGCTTAAACTTATATAGAACCTTGGTTATACCACACTGAGAGTACTGTGTTCAGTTCTGATCTCCATATTACATAAAGGATATTAAGACACAGGAGAAAGTGCAATTTTTTTTACAAGGATGACACCAGAACTGAGACATTATAACCATCAGGAATGATTGAACAGGCTGGGTCTCCTTTCTTTACAAAAGCGAAGGCTGAGGGGTGGCCGAATAGAGGTCTTTAAATTTTGAAGTGGTAACATAGGGTAGATGTTTATACTTGAGACGTGAGTGCAAAATTGGAGATTATCGATAAAAGATAGTCACGAATAAATCCAATACGAATTGAGGCGAAATGCCTTTACTCAGAGATTGGTTAGAATGTGGAACTCGCTACAACTTGGAGTCCTTGACGCGAATAGCAGAGATGCATTTAAGGGTAAGCTAGAGAAGTACACGAGATGGAAATCAGTAGAAGGTTATGCTGATAGGTTTAGATGAAGAGGGGTGGGAGGAGGCTCCTGTGGAGCATAAACACTGGCATAACCTAGTGTGGCCGAATGGCCTGTTTTGTGCTGGAAATTCTAAGGAGTTCTCCGTAACTTGAACAAATTAATCACATTCATCAGTTCATTTAATCATTCAAGTGTGTTATTTATTGAAGCATTGCACTATTTATTTGATCATTATCGATGCATTAATGCTATTATTTACTGCCCCCGGGACTGATTTCTGTATTATGAAAACCTGATATGCGTGTTCTATCAGTTATACGTGCCCCTCCTCGCAGGGACTCACCTCACTGAGCTAAGGCCAGAGCTCGTTGCAGGTAGAGACTCTGAATCAGAGATAAGAACTGGTTCTTCAAACCTTAATCAGTTACAGCAGTGGAATAATCAATGACCACAGCCCAATATTCATCCCGTCTAACGGTAACATAATGAAATTCAGCACTCATGACCCACAGATTCTCAGGGCCGTGCTGCGGGAAGGGGATAAATCAGCACCAAAACAATTAAATTGTTTGCAATAACTATACATAAAATAAGAATACGTCATTATACAGAGTATTTGAATATTGTAACACTGCTCTCCTGCTGTTTACTTGTCAGTAATTAGTTAAGATCTGTTACTGTTGGTGCAGTTCAATAGGAAACAAAGCATTATCAATACATTTCACCTTATATATGAGCATAAGAAATAGGAGCAGGAGTAGGCCATACGGCCCCTCGAACCAGCTCCGCCAATCAATATGATCATGGCTGATCATCGACCTCAATAGCCCTTTCCTGCCCGTGCTCTATATCCTTGATTCCGCTAGAGTCCAAAAATCTATCTATCTCAGTCTTGAATATACTTTCACAGGCCTCTGGGGCAGAGAATTCCAAAGATTCACAACCCTCTGAGTGAAGAATATCCTTCGAATCTCAGTCTTAAATGGACTTCCCCTTATCCTGAGACTATGTCCCCCCAGTTCTAGACACTTCAGCCAGGAGAAAGAACCTCTCAGCATCTAACTCTGGCAATTCCCTTCAGAATCTTGTATGTTTCAATGAGATCACCTCTCATTCTTCTAAACTGCAGAGAGTATAGGCCCATTCTACACAATTTCTCATCATAGGACAGCCCTCTCATCCCAGGAATCAATGTGGTGAACCTTCGCTGCAGCGCCTCATATGCTTATAACCAAACGTTTTCAACCAACAGCAAAAATCTTCCCCTTTGCCATTGGTTACATTGAAAAAACACGAATGCAGCTCCATGAAGGGGACAGATCAATTATCTCAAATAATAATTTCAAATTCGAACCGACGTGTTCCACTCCAGTTAGTGAACCACATGCAGGACAATTCTGCAGTGACAGATACTTCCAGTAATACATGGCCACTGGGGTCAGGTGTTCCGCTCCTGTTAGTGACCCACACTCACTACAATTCTACAGTGACAGATACTCCCAGTAATACATGGCCACTGGGGTCAGGTGTTCCACTCCTGTTAGTGACCCACACTCAGTACAGTTCTACAGTGACAGATACTCCCAGTAATACATGGCCACTGGGGTCAGGTGTTCCACTGCAGTTGGTGACCCACACTCACTACAATTCTACAGTGACAGATACTCCCAGTAATACATGGCCACTGGGGTCAGGTGTTGCACTCCTGTTAGTGACCCACACTCAGGACAATTCTACAGTGACAGATACTCCCAGTAATACAAGGCCACTGGGGTCAGGTGTTCCACTCCGGTTAGTAACCCACACTCAGTACAGTTCGACAAGACAGGCAATCCCAGTAATACATGGCCACTGGGATGAGGTGTTCCACCCCAGTTGGTCACCCACACTCAGTATTTCTACAGTGACAGTCCCTTCCACTAATACCTACTCTCACAGAGTTGATTTTGTCGAGGTCTGATTCAAAAGTACTCAATATTGCACTAAAAGCAATAACTTCATAAATCAGCGAGCCTGTGAGTTACAAACAGAATTTTACTTTCAGTTGAGGCAATGGAATAAAACTTCAGAAGTAATTCACGACATTACACTAAACGAAATGTTATCACTGATCGGGTATCTGTATAACGGTGACCACTAGATCAGGATGTAACATTATCAGTCACAGAGCCAGACCAGAGACCAGCTCACACACAGATTTACACAACTTCAATGGTAATAATCACTTACCAGGAACACCAATGACGGCAATGATCATGTAGCATATTTTCTCCATATGTTGAATTGGTCGATGCATTTTCTGTGTGAAGCGATGTGTCTCTTCGTGATGCAGGCAATCTCTCTGAATTAAACACTGAGGCGCGACATTCCCAGAGCCTTTCATTTATACCCTGTGGCATCTCCACGCGGACAGTGAGGTAGCAACATCGCTGAAAATACTATTTAAAAAAAAACATTTGAACAAACAGATGACGACAGCCGAGTTAATTCCCTGTTGTGATGGAATATATTTAGTGCTGAGATTGAAATTGAAAACCCCAAAGACCGGACATTTCTGATCACATGAATTAACTAATGACAATTGCCAGCTGTATTCTCCCAGGAATTGGGTTGTTGTTTCAAACACCACCAGGCCCATCTCTAGATCTCATATTGTTTCGGTGATGTCTTTCACTCCGCTGTGGCCATTCAGTAATTAAATTCCAAATGTTAGGATGTGCTCTCAGGGCTGCTCTGCTGCACACTGGGATGGGGCTGTCCGCCTTAACTGTGGCCATTTATTTAAACCATTAAAGTGAGGAATTTGTGTCGATTGATCCTCAGACTAATACAGCCCCTCAAACAAGTACAGCCTCTAAAACTAGTACAGCCCCTCAAACTAATACAGCTCCTCAAACTAATACGGCCCCTCAAACGAATACAGCCCCTCAAACTAATACAGCCCCTCAAACTAATACAGCCCCTCAAACTAATACAGACCCTCAAACTAATACAGCACCTCAAACTAATAAAGTACCTCAAACTAATACAGCCTCTCAAACTAATACAGACCCTCAAACTAATACAGCACCTCAAACTAATACAGTACCTCAAACGAATACAGCCCCTCAAACTAATAAAGTACCTCAAACTAATACAGCCTCTCAAACTAATACAGCTCCTCAAACTAATACAGCACCTCAAACTAATACAGTACCTCAAACTAATAGAGTACCTCAAACGAATACAGCCCCTCAAACTAATAAAGTACCTCAAACTAATACAGCCTCTCAAACTAATACAGCTCCTCAAACTAATACAGCACCTCAAACTAATACAGTACCTCAAACTAATACAGCCTCTCAAACTAATACAGCTCCTCAAACTAATACAGCACCTCAAACTAATACAGCCCCTCAAACTAATACAGCCCCTCAAGCTAATAAAGTACCTCAAACTAATACAGCCCCTCAAACTAATACAGCCCCTCAAACTAATACAGCCCCTCAAACTAATAAAGTACCTCAAACTAATACAGCCTCTCAAACTAATACAGCTCCTCAAACTAATACAGCACCTCAAACTAATACAGCCCCTCAAACTAATACAGCCCCTCAAGCTAATAAAGTACCTCAAACTAATACAGCCCCTCAAACTAATACAGCCCCTCAAACTAATACAGCCCCTCAAACTAATAGAGTACCTCAAACTAATGCAATACCTCAAACTAATGCAATACCTCAAACTAATAGAGTACCTCAAACTAATAGACACCCTCAAAAAAATACAGTACCTCAAACTAATACAGCCCCTCAAAATTATACACACCCTCAAAAAATACAGTACCTCAAACTAAAACAGCCCCTCAAACTAATACACCCCATCAAACTAATACAGCCCCTGAAACTAATACAGTACCTCAAACTAATACAGAACATCGAAGTATTACATCCCCTCAAACTAATACAGCCCCCGAAACTAATACAGTACCTCAAACTAATACACCCCCTCAAACTAATAGAGTACCTCAAAGTGATACAACACCCTCAAACTATTACAGCTCCTCAAACTAATAGCCAGACCCGCCCACCGCCTCTCTGGTCCAAAGTCCTGTAATCTCGTGTTCCCACAAAATCACATTGCATGGGATCTCACTTGCCAGACACCAAGAGGTCGTTACCAAGCTAACAAGAACTGATTGTGCAGATTATTTGAACAGTTTAACAATGCGAATTCTAAATATATATTTAAACGTCTTGAGTTTATTTCTGTTAAGTTAGTAATGGTCTATTAAATAAAGGCATGGCAGGGCACCTCATTCCCGTGGAATGCACATCTTGTGCCATGTGGGATCTCCAGTACTCTTCCTGTGTCCTGGACAACCACATGTGCAGGAGGTGTCGTCAACTGGAGTAGCTCGAACTCATGGTTTCGGAGCTTGAGCAGCAACTGGCGTCACTGCGGTGCATCCGTGAGGCTGAGAGCTACGTGGATAGCACGTTTCAGGAGGTGGTCACCCCGCAGCTTAAGAATGTGATCGCAGAGAGGGAATGGGTGACCGCCAGACAGACAAGGAGGACCAGGCAGGTAGTGCAGGAGTCCCCTGAGTGCATCTCACTCTCTAACCGGTATTCATTTCTAAATACTGGAGAGGAAGATGGTTCATGTGGCGAGTACAGCCAGAGCCAAGTCCAGAGCACCACGGGTGGATCAGCTGTACAGTGTGTTTGAGGAATGGCGAGGAGAAAGATCAGGAAAGCAATAGTGATAGCGGATTCAATTGTTAGGGGAATAGACACGTGTTTCTGCGGCCGCTTACGTGAATCCAGGATAGGATGTTGCCTCCCTGGTGCCAGGGTCAAGAATGAACTGAGCGGCTGAAGAACATTCTGAGGGGGGAGGTTGAACAGCCAGAGGTCGTGGTCCATATCGGTACCTATGACATATGTAGAAAGAGGGATGAAGACTTGCAGGCAGATTTTAGGGAGCTAGGAAAGAGATTAAAATCAGGACCTCAAAGGTATTAATTTTCCAATAACTCCCGGTGCCTGTGATGGTGAGTATAGAAATAGGAGGATAGAGCAGATGAATGTGTGGCTGGAGAGATGCGACAAGAGGGAGGGCTTTAGATTCCTGGGACATTGGGACTGGTTCTCGGGGAGGTGGGACCTGTACAGGCCAGACAGGTTGCACATGAACAGGGCCGCAACCAATGGCCTTGACGGGGAGGGGGTGGGTTGGTTCTAGTGTTGGGGAGGTTTTAAACTAATTTGGCAGAGTTTGGGCACCAGGCTGTAGCTTCAGAAAGGAGAAACAAGGTGCACAAAGAATTGGGAGACACGGATAACACAAGGGTAATAAATAATAAGTTATTATGTGGGGTCAGACTAAGAGAATACAATACAGGTTTGCAGTGCATGTGGGTAAATGCATGAAGTGTGGTTAATTGGGTTGGTGAGCTGCAGGCGCAAATAGACACATGGAAATATGATGTCGTGGTGATAATGAAGAACTGGCTCAAAAAAGGGCAGGATTGGGTACTAATTATTCCTGGGGAGAAGGTGTTCAGGAAAGTAAGGGAAGGAAAGAAAGGAGGAGTTGTGTTAGTATTGATTCAGTAGAATGTTACAGTGCTGGAGAGAGAGGATGTCCTGGAGGGGTCAAGGACAGAACCTATTTGGTTAGATGTAATAAATAATAGAGGTGCCATTACACGACCAGGTGTATTTTATAGGCCACCAACTAGTGGGAAAGATATGGAGGAGCAAAAATGCTGAACAGCGGAAGCAGCTTGCTATAGACAGGGCTGAGCGATCCCACAATCAACGGATCAGAACAAAGCTCTGCATTCCAGCCACATCCAGTCGTGAATGCTGGTGGACCATTAAACAACTAATGAGAGGAGGAGGCTCCAGGAATAGAAACATAGAATCTAGGAGCAGGAGTAGGCCATTCGGCCCGTCGAGCCTGCTCCGCCATTCAATACGATCATGGCTGATCATCCAAATCCAGTACCCTGTCCCTGCTTTAATCTCCACAGTACACATATCCCACCCTACCCCCGTAACCCCACGTATTTAATTCCCCTTAACATATCCCATCACCCCACATATTTAATCCCCTCTAATATCCCCATCCTCAATGAATGCAAAAGACAAGTCTGAAGCGTTTACAACCATCTTCAATCGGAAGTGCCAAAGTGGACGATCCATATCGTCCTCCTTCTGAGTTCCCACCATCACAGAAGTCAGTCTTCAGCCAATTCGATTCACTTCACGTGATAACAAGAAAAGGCTGAGCGCACTGGATACAGCAAAGGCGATGGGCCCTGACAGCATCCCGGCTGTCGTGCTGAAGACTTGTGCTCCAGAACTAGCCGGGACTCTAGCCTAGCTGATCCAGGACAGCAACAAAACTGGCATCTACCCGACAATGTGGAAACCTGCCCAGATATGTCATATCCATAAAAAGCAGGACAAATCCAATCTGATCAATTACCACCCCATCAGTCTATTCTCAATCATCAGCAAAGTGATGGAAGGTGTCATCGACAGTGCTATCAAGCAGCACTTACACAGCAATAAGATGCTCACCAATGATCAGTTCAGGATCCGCCAGGACCACTCGGCTCCAGACCTCATTACAGCCTTGGTCCAAACATAGACGAAAGAGCTTAATACCAGAGGTGAGGTGAGAGACAGAATTTGACCGAGTGTGGCATTAAGGATCACTACAAAATTGAAGTTAATGGGAATCAAGGGGAAAACACTCCACTGGCTGGAGCCATAACTAGCACAAAGGAAGATGGTTGTGGTTGATGGAGGTCAATCATTTCAGGCACAGGACATCGCTGCAGGAGTTCCTCAGGATAGTGTCCTAGGCCCAACCACCTTCAGCTGCTTCATCAATGAACTTCCCTCCATCATAAGGTCAGAATTGGGGATGTTTACTGATTATTTCACAGTGTTCAGTTCCATTCTCAGCCCCTAGGGATAATGAGGCAGTCCATACCCGAATTCAGCAAGATCTGGACGACATTCAAGCTTGGGCTGATAAGTGGCAGGCAATATTCGCGCCACAGAAGAGCAGGGCAATGATTATCTCCAACGGGCGAGAGTCTAACCTACGTCCCTTGACATTCAACGGCATTACCATCGCCGAATCCACCAGCATTAACATCCTGGGGATTCACAATTGACCAGAAACTTAACTGGACCAACCACATAAATACTGTGGCAACAAGAACAGGTCAGAGGCTAGGTATTCTGCGGCGAGTGAGTCACATTCTGACTCCCCAAATCCTTTCCACCATCTACAAGGCACAAGTAAGGAGTATGATAGAATACTCTCCACTTGCCTGGATGAGTGCAGCTCCAACAACACTCAAGAAGCTCGACCCCATCCAGGACAAAACAGCCCGCATTAATGGCACCCCATCCACCACTTCAAACATTCACTCCCTCCACCACCGGCGTACCGTGGCTAAAGTGTGTACCATCTGCAAGATGCACTGCAGCAACTCGCCAAGGTGTCTTTGGCAGCACCTCGCAAACCCGTGAACTCTTCCACCTTGAAGGGCAAGGGCAGCAGACGCATGGTAACACCAGCAACTCCAAGAGCCCTTCCAATTAACAAACCATCCTGACTTAGAAGTATATCGCAGATGCTTCATCGTCGCTGGGTCAAACTCCCTCCGTAACAGCACTGTGGGAATACTTTCACCACACGGTCTGAAGCGGTTCAAGAAGGTGGCTCACCACCACCTTCTCAAGTGCAATTAGGGATGGGCAATAAATGCTGGCCTTGCCAGCGACGCTCACATCCCAGAAACGAGTTAAAAAAGACAGGCAGAGAGTTAGAGACAGACAGATCCAAACAAAGAGACAGAGACAGACTGGCAGTGACAGACAGACTGAGATACTCAGACGGATATAGCCAGAGAGACAGATACATACTGAGAGACCGGCAGACAGAGACACAGAAAGACAGAAATAGAGAAGCAGAAAGAGAAGTAGACTCCGACAGACCGAGACAGACAGAGGTAGACACAGGGAATCAGACAGACAGACAAAGACAGAGAGATACACAGACGGACAGCGACACATTCAGCAACAGAAACTGACACAGAAAGTGAGAGAGAGAGAGACAAAGATAGACAGAGCCGGAGAGAGGGAGACAGAGACAAACAGAAATAGAGACAGTCACAGACAGACAGACTGAGACAGGCAGACAGCAGACAAATACAGCGAAAGAAACTGACAGAGTGAAAGACAAAGACAGACAGAGCCAGAGAGAGGGACAGAGAAAGTCAGCTCGACATAGAGACAGAGATAGACAAACATAGACAGAGAAACAAACACAGAGACACAGACAGAGACACAGATTCAGATGGACAGACTGACAGACAGATACCGACAGGCGACAGACATAAATTAAGACAGGGAAATAGACAGACGGGGACAGACAGGCAGCAACAGAGACAAACAGATAGAGACACAAAGACAGAAAGAGTCACATAGAGAGGGACAGTGGGAGAAAGACAGGGGGAGATAGACAGACAGAGACACAGACGTACCGTTGCAGATTAACAGAAACAGACACACAGCCATGGACAGACAGCCAGGGAGAGATATGCAGAGACAGGAAGATAGGCAGGGACAGACTCAGACAGACAGAGACAACAGATGGAGAGAACCAGAGAGAGAGACAGAGAGAGACAGAGACAGAGACATATTAGAAAAGATAAAGACAGACAGAGAGAAACAGAGAGACAATCAGAGAGACACAAATAGAGAGGCAGACAGATACAGACAGAAAAACAGAGAGTTATAGACAGACAAACAGAGAGACAAAGAAACAGAAAGAGGTAGGCAGAGAAGGAAACAGGCAGATAGAGAAATAATGATATAGACAGGGACACAGACGAACAGAGACAGAGACAGCGATATAAACTGACAGAGAGAGAGGGACAGACAGAGACATAGACACATAGACAGAATGAGACAGATAGACAGAGAAAGAAACACAGATGGACAGAGAGAGTCCAACAGACAGACAGAAATATATGGTCAGACAAACAGACAGATAGAGACACAGACAGATAGGGACACAGCCAGACTGAGACAGAGAGACAGCAACAAGGACAGACAGAGGGAGACAGATAGACCAACAGGGCCAGACAGAGAGGGAGAGACAGAAACAGAGAGAGGCAGACAGATGGAAATAGACATACAGAGAGAGTCAGATGAACTGAGACAGACAGACTCAGACAGGCAGAGTACAGGCGGAGAGTGAAAGACTGACAGAGAGAGACAGAAACTGAACAACACATTCAGACAGAGAGAGACACACAGGGACACACAGACATAGCATCATAGAAATATAATCATAGACATTTACATTTCGGCCCATCCTGTCCGCGCCTGCCGAAAAAGAGCTATCCAGCCTAATTCCACTTTCTAGCGGTTGGTCCGTAGCCCTGTAGATTACGGCACTTCAAGTGTACATCCAAGCACTTTTTAAATGTGATGAGGGTTCCTGCCTCTACCACCCTTACAGGCAGTGAGTTCCAGACCCTCACAATCCTGTGGCTGAAGACATTTCCCCTTGAAATCGCATCTAAACCTTCCACAAATTACTTTAAATCTGTGCACCCTGGTTTTTGAACCCTCTGCTGAGGGAAATAGACCCCTCCTGTCCACTCTATCTAGGCCCCTCATAATTTTATACACCTCAATAAGGTCTCCTCTCAGCCTCCTCTGCTCCAAGGAAAACAAATCCTACCTTTTCTAGTCTTTCCTCACAGCTAAGATTCTCTACTCCCGGCAACATCCTTGTAAATCTCCTCTGTACCCTCTCTAGTGCAATCATATATTTCCTGCACTGTGGTGACCAGAACTGCACGCAGTACTCTAGCTGAGGACTAACTAGTGTTTTATACAGTTGAAGCATAACAACCCTGATCTTGTATTCTATGCCACGGCTAATAAAGGCAAACATTCCGTATGCCTTCTTAAACAACTTATCTACCTGGCCTGCTATCTTTAGGGATCTTTGGACATGCACTCCCAGATCCCTTTATCCCTCTACACTTTCCAGTGTCCTGCCATTTAATGTGTATTCCCTTGCCTTGTTAGTCCTCCCCAAATGAATTACCTCACACTTCTCCCGATTGAATACCATTTGCCACTGTTCTGACCACCTGACCAATTTATTGATATCTTCCTGCAGTCTAAAGCTTCCTTCTGCAGTGTCAGCCACACAGCTGATTTTAGTATCAGCTGCAAACTTCTTAATCATAACCACTATATTCAAGTCTAGATCGTTGATATATACCACGAAAGCAAGGGACCTAGTATTGAGCCCTGCGGAACCCCATTGGAAAAAGCCTTCCAGTCACAAAAACACCCATTAACCAGTTACGCTCTGCTTCCTGTCTCCGAGCTAGTTTTGAATTTAACTTGACACTTTGCCCTGGACCCCATGGGCTTTTACTTTCGTGACCAGTCTGCCATGTGGGACCTTATCAAAAGCCTTGCTAAAATCCATATACACTACAGCAAACGCACAACCCTTATCGACCCTCCTTGTCACCTCCTCAAAAAATTCAATGAAGTTAATCAGTGACGATCTTCCCTTAACAAATCCGTGCTGACTATCCTTGATTAATCCGTGTCTTTCTGAATGAAGATTTATCCGGTCCCTCAGAACATTTTTCAATAATTTTCCCACCACCCAGGTTAGACTGACTGGCCTGTAATTACTCGGTCTATCCCTTTCTCCCTTTTTAAACAAAGGTGGAACGTTAGCAGACCTCCAGTTCTCCGGCACCACACCTGTAGCCAGATAGGATAAGAAAATGATGGTAAAAGCCTCTGCTATTTCCTATTTTGCTGCTCTTAATAACCTAGGATACATTTCATCCGGGCCTAGGGATATATCTACTTTCAAAGCTGGTAAGTCCCGTAATACTTCCTCTCTCAGTCTGCCTCTGCCAGGCACAGTCTTTCTGTTTCTCTCTGTGAGTCTCTTTCTGCGTGTCTGTCTCTGTCTGTTTGTCTGGCACAGTCTGTCTGTTTCTATGTCTTTCTACGTCTGCCTGCCTCTGTCTGTCTCACACACATATATACACACACACACACACACACACGCACACACACAGAAACACAGAAATAGACGGAGAGACAGACAGACAGAGTCAGACAGACAGAGGCAGACAGACAGACAGATAAACACACGCAAAAAGAGACCGACAAAGAGATATAGACAGATTATGTCTGACAGAGGCTGACTGAGACTGACAGAAGAGACAGATAGCGGAAGACTGTTGATGTGACTGAATGAGACTGACGGAGAATGAGGCAGAATTAGACAGACAATCAGAAAGATGCCGATAAACCGACGGAGACAGAGAGACTTGTAAATCCGGAGACGCAGGCAGTGATACAGACAGACAGAGGCAGATAGATACATAGATATGGAGAGACAGAGAGCGAGGCCAAGGCAGAGACACAGACAAACAGACAGACAGCCAGAGAAACAGACAGCGACAGACAGAGATATACAGAGACAGATGAAGAGGCATAGACAGTGAGACAGAGAAACAGACAAAGACAGACAGACAGAGACAGCGAGACAGAGCTAGACACACAGGCAGAGAGATAGAGGCAGACAGAGACAAACTAAGTGACAGAGACAGAAAAAAGTGACAGAAACAGGCAGGCAATGACAGACAGACTGAGGTAGTCAGACGGACATGGACAGAGAGACAGATACATAGAAAGAAGCGACAGACAGTGATAGAGAGGTAGAAAAATAAATAGACTCAGATTGACAGAGCCAGACAGAGGTAGACTCTTCTCTTCTTAGGCAGTCCCTCGGAACCGAGGGTGACTTGCTCCCACACTGAAGATGAGTTCTCAGGTGACTGATGAGTACAATGCGGGACCTGCAGTCTCTGTCACAGGAGGGGCAGACGGTGGTTGAAGGGGCGGGAGGGTAGGGTGCATTGGTTGACGAGCGCTCCTACCGCTATTTGCGCTTGGCTTCCGCTTACTCCCGGCGAAGGGACTCGATGTGTTCGGCGCCTTCCGGGATGCTTAACCTC
The DNA here is from genome assembly GCA_030390025.1 of Squalus acanthias. Taxonomy (NCBI): domain Eukaryota; kingdom Metazoa; phylum Chordata; class Chondrichthyes; order Squaliformes; family Squalidae; genus Squalus; species Squalus acanthias. Next base: position 20,918,000 of record CM059452.1, on the reverse strand, counting down.
CTCTTTGAGCGATCTTCGGCCAGGGAATCCCAGGTGTCGAAGGAGGCTTTGAGGGTGTCCTTGAAGTGTATCCTCTGCCCACCTGGAGCTCTCCTACCTTGTCGGAGCTCCGAGTAGAGCCCTTGTTTAGGGAGTCTCGTATCGGGCATGCGGATATTGTGGCCGGTCCATAGGAGCTGATAGAGCCTGGTCAAAGCTTCGATGCTAGGGATGTTGGCCTGAGCCGGAACACTGACGTTGCTGCGTCTATCCTGCCAATGGGTTTGCAGGATCTTGCGGAGGCAGCGTCGGTGGTACCTCTCCAGTGCGTTCAGTTGCCTGCTGTACATGGTGCATATCTCTGAAGCATACAGGAGGGCGGGAATCACCACTGCCCTGTAGACCATGAGCTTGGTGCCGGGTTTGAGGTCCTGGTCTTCAAACACTCTCTTCCTCAGGCGACCGAAGGCTGCACTGGCACAATGAGTGCAGTGTTGGACTACGTCATCGACGTCTGCCCTTGTTGACAGTAGGCTCCCGAGGTATGGAAAGTGGTCCACGTTGTCCAATGCCTCGTCGTGGATTTTGATAAGCGGGGGGCAGTACTGTGTGTCGGGGCAGGTCGGTAGAGGACCTTTGTCTTAAGGATGTTTAGTGTAAGGCCCATGCTCTCGTACGCTTTGGTGAAGGTGTTGAGGATGGTTTGGAGTTCGAACTCCGAGTGAGCGCAGACAAAGCGACGTCTGCATACTGTAATTCGATGACAGAGGATGGAACGAACTTGGATCTGGACTGGAGGCGACGCGACGGAGGTTGAACAGTTTCCCGTTTGTTCTGTAGATTAGCTCCACTCCAGCGGGGAACTTACTAAGAGTGTATGGAGCATTGCAGCCAGGAAGACCGAGAAGAGCGTTGGTGCGATGACACAGCCTTGCTTGACAACGGTCCATACGTTTATTGGGTCTGTGGTGGATCCGTTGGTCAGGATCACGGCTTGCATGTCGTTGTGAAGCAGGCGCTGGATGATGACAATCTCTTGAGGGCTGCCGAATTTCAGGAGGACACTCCGTAATCCCTCACGGTTGACAGTGTCAAAGGCCTTGTGAGGTCAAAGAAGGCCATGTACAGCGGTCGGTGCTGTTCCCAGCATTTCTCTTGTAGTTGACGTGCGGTGAAGATCATGTCCATTGTGCCCCTTAGTGGGCGGATTCCGCATTGTAACACTGGTAGGAGCTCTTCATCCACTGGGAGAAGGCAATTGATGAGGATTCTTGCGATGACTTTCCCTGTGGGAGACAGCAGGCAAACTCCTCTGTAATTACCGCAATCGGACTTGTCACCTTTCTTTAAGAAGGTCAAGATTATGGCGTCTCTGTGATCCCCTGGCATGCTCTCCTCCTTCCAGATAAGCGAAATTAGTTCATGTATTCGCGTCAATACTGCTTCTTCGCCATGCTTTAGTGCCTCGACGGGGATTCCATCGGATCCTGAGGTCTTGTTGTTCTTCAGTTGTCAGATAGCGTTTGCAACCTCATGTCGGGCTGGGGTTTTACTGAGGTGGTGGCGGGTAGAATGCTGCGGAATGGATTTGCGCACACTCGCGTTGAAGACAGAGTCTCGGTTTATGAGATCTTCGAAGTCCTCCTTCCAGCGGGCACTGACTGCCTCTCTGTCCTTGATGAGTACGTCTCCGTTCTTGACCCGCAATGGGGTAGGAACTTGGGTGAATGGGCCGGAGGTGGTCTTGACTGCGCTAAAGAATCCAAGCACGTCGTGGTTGTCGGCTCGCTGCTGGACCTCCTGCGCTTTCTCCACACATCATCTGTTCTTTAGGTCGCGAGTTTTTTTGGACCTCGGCCTTCAGGCGCCTGTAGAGCTGCTTTCTTTCTCTCGAGTTCTGTTGCTGTTTCCTGATCAGGAATGCCGTGCGCTTCCGGCTTATTAGCTCCTGGATCTCCTGGTCATTCTCGTCGAACCAGTCTTGGTGTTTCCTGGTCGAGTGACCGAGCGTCTGTTCACAGGTGCTGATTATGGACGCCTTGAGTGCAGACCAGGCGATGTGGGCACTCTGTGACTCTGGATCACTGGGAGTCGCCAGGTTGATTGTGAGGCGCAGGCTGAATAGGGCATTCTTAGCATGGTCTTTGTGTGCTCCAGCATTGATTTTCCTGCGGCATTGATGGAAATGACAGAGCGGATTAGGCGGTGGTCGGTCCAGCAGACATCAGCTCCAGTCATGGCGCGTGTGATGCGGACGTCTTTTCGGGCCCTCGCTCGAATGAAGATGTAGTCTAGCAGATGCCAGTGCTTGGAGCGGGAATGTTGCCATGAAGCCTTGTACTTGTCCCTCTGACAGAACAATGTGTTGGTTATGACAAGGCCATAGGTAGGCACAAAGAAAGAGACAGACAGACAGACAAACAGACAGAGGGACGCAAACCGTCCGAGACACAGACAGCAACAGAAACTGACAGAGAGAGAGACACACTGAGAACAGAGCCGAAGAGAGGGAGACAGAGATAGACAGAAATAGAGACAGTCAGAGACAGTCAGAGACAGACAGACAGAGAGAGCCAATCTGAAAGAGACAGGCCGAGAGACAGAAACAGACAGACAAAGAAAGACTGAGACAGTGGAAAACTGAGCCTGAAAGAAAGTGACAGAGAATGAGGCAGAAGGAGACTGAGGCAGATTGCGACAGACAATCAGACAGAGACAGAAAAACAGACAGAGACAGATAGACAGACAAAGCCAGAGACACAGGCAGAGAGACGGAGGCAGAGACATACAGAGATATACAGAGACAAAAAATGAGGCCAAGATAGAGACACAGAGAGACAGACAGACAGAGAAACAGACAAAGACAGGCAGAGACAGATTGACAGCGATGGGGACAGCCAGAGAATGGAAGACTCAGACAGACAGAGATAGAGAAACACAAAGAGGCAGAAAGACAGACAGAGACACAAACGGAAAGTGATAGACAGTATAAACCAACAAACAAAATCAGACAGACAGAGAGGGAGAAAGAGTGACATACAGAAGGATACAGAAACGTCGACAGACAGAGATATGCAGAGACAGAGGGAGAGGCACAGTCAGAGTCACGGACAAACATACAGACAGAGAGACAGAGAGAGAGAGAAAAACTTAGAGACAGAGACTGGCAAAGAGATAGAGACAGATAGAGACAAACAAAGAGAGAGATGCAGACAGGCAGTGACAGACAGACTGAGATAGTCAGACGGACGTAGGCAGAGAGAGAGATACATACAAAGAGAACGGCAGATACAGAAAGACAGAGACAGACAGAGATAGAGAGGCAGAAAGAGCAATCGACTCAGAGTGACAGAGCCAGACAGAGGTACACATAGAGAAAGAGACAGCCAGAGAGAGAGAGAGAGGCAGATGGAGAGAGAAACAGAAGTAACAGAAACTGACAGAGAGAGAGTGAGGCAAAGAGAGAGAGAGCGGGAGAGAGGGAGAAAGATACAGACAGAAATAGTGACAGTCATAGACAGACAGACTGACACAGGCAGACAGCAGTCAAAGACAGCGACAGAAACAGACAGAGTGAAAGACAAAGACAGACAGCCAGAGAGAGGGACAGAGAAATGCAGCCCGACAGAGAGACTGGGACAAACAGACATAGACAGAGAAACAAACACAGAGACACAGGCAGAGTTCAGATTTAGGTGAAGGGACTGACAGACTGATACAGACAGGCAGACAGAGATACATTCCAAAGGGGGCATAGACAGACAGAGACAGACTGATAGCAACAGAGACACAGAGAGAGACAGACACAAATACGGACAGCGCCAGAAAGACAAGGACAGCGAGAGACAGAGAGGGGGAGATAGACAAACAGAGACACAGACGTACAGTGGCAGACCAACAGAAACAGACAGACAGACATGGACAGACAGCCAGGGACAGACATGCAGAGACAGACAGACAGGCAGGGACAGGCTCAGACTGACAGAGACAACAGAGGGAGGGAACCAGAGAGAGAGAGAGAAACAGAGAGACAGACAGAGAGACAGACAGATACAGACAGACGAACAGAGACAGACAGAGAGACAGAGAGTGAAAAAGAATCAGGCAGAGGTAGGCAGGGTCAGAAACAAGCAGATAGAGACAGAATGACAGAGATACTGACACAGACGGGCAGAGACACAGACTGCGACAGAAACTGACAGAGAGAGAGAGACAGAGAGAGATCAGAGAGAGACAGAGAAAAGTAGACAGAATGAGACAGACAGACAGAAAACGAGACACAGATGGACAGAGAGAGACCAAGAAACAGCCAGAAATATGCAGACAGACAAACAGGCAGACAGAGACACAGACAGACAGGGACACAGACAGACTGAGATAGTCAGACAGCAACAAGGACAGACAGAGAGAGACAGAAAGACATGCAGAGCCAGACAGAGAGAGATACATAGGCAGAGATATGGAAATAGACATACAGAGACAGACAGATAGACAGAGACAGACAAACTCAGACAGGCAGAGCACAGACAGACAGAGGAATAGACTCAGATTGATACAGCCAGACAGAGGTAGACACAGAAAATGAAATAGATGGAGACAGACAGTCAGAAAGAGAAAGGGATGCAGACGGACAGAGACAAAGGCAGCAACAACAACTGACACAAAGAGAGAGAGAGAGAGTGAGAGAGACAAAGAATGACAGAGACGGACAGAGAGACACAGAGATAGACATACAGACTAAGACAGGCTCACAGCAGACAAAGATAGCGGCAGAAACTGAAACTGAATGACAAAGACAGACAGAGCCAGAGAGAGACACAGAGATAGACAGACACAGACAGGGAATCAAACTCAGAGAAAAAGACAGGCAGACAGAGACACATTCAGACGGGGACACAGACGGACAGAGACAGAGTCAAAGACGGACAGTGAAAGACCAATAGAAACAGACACGCAGACATGGACAGACAGCCAGGGACAGACATGTAGAGACAGACAGGCAGTGCCAGATTCAGACTGAGAGAGATAACAGAGCTGGAGAACCAGTGATAGAGAGAGAGAAAGAGAAATAGCTCCAAAGAGTGAGAGACAGACATGGAAATAGACAGACAGAGACTCAGGCAACCAGACAGAGATAGACCAACATACACAGAGAAAGAGACGGTCAGACCGACAGATACAGACAAAGATGCAGAGAGACAGACAGACAGAGATAGACAGACAAGACTCAGTCTGAGAGCCAGATTTAGACAGCGAAACAGAGACAGACAGAGACAGAGAGACAGAAAAAGAGACAGGTAGACATATAAATACAGACTGAGACATTGTTATAAACAGGCAGAGTCACAAACAGCGACAGAAACAGACAGAGAGAGGTAAAGACAGACAGAGACAGACAGACATAGTTCAAATTTATTTGCTACCAGACACCATCCTGCTATCGCACGCCGTAATCGTGAACATCTTCAAGAAAGGTGACAAATCCGATTGCGGTAATAGCAGAGGAGTTACCCTGCTGCCTGCCACAGGTAAAGTCATCGGAAGAATCCTACTTAATCACAATGGCCACTTTAAATTTTCTTTCAGTATAACAGTCATTAGCAATGCAATAGAACATTACAATTGAATATCACTTTGCAATATATTAGTCATTTGCAATGCAATAGAACATTGTAATTGAATTGCACTTTGCAATATAAAAGTCATTTCCAATGCAATGGAACATTGCTATGGAATATCACTTTGCAATATAATAGTGCTTTGGAGTGAAATCTCCCTTTGCAATGGCATCTGACTTTGCAATATAATAGTCATTTGCAATGCAATTGCATATTGCAATGGAATATCACTTTGTAATGTAACAGTTATTTGCAATGCAATAGTACATTACAACCTAATATAACATTGTAGTATAATAATCATTTGCAATGCAATGGCACATTGCAATAAATTCTGAATTTGCAATATGATAGTCATTTGCAAAGCAATAGAACATTGCAATGAAATATCACATATGCAATATAATACTTATTTGCAATGCAATAGCACATTGCAATGGAAAATCACTGAACAATATCGTAGTTATTGCTAATGCAGTACAACATTGCAATGGAATATCACTTTGCAATATGATAGTTATTTGCAATGCAATAAACCATTGCAAATGAATATCGCTTTACAAAACGATCGTCATTTGCAATGCAATAGAACATTGCAATGGAATATTAGTTTGCAATAGAATTGTCATTTGCAACGTAATAGCACAGTGTAATGGAATATCGCTTTGCAATATAACCGTCATTTGCAATGCAACAGAACATTGCAATGGAATATCGCTCTGCAATTTAATCATCATTTGCAATGCGATAGAACATTGCAATGGAAGATTACTTTGCAATACAATAGACATTTAAAATGCAATAGCACATGCAATAGAATATCACTTTGCAATAAAATCGTTATTTGCAAAGCAATAGCACATTGTTTTCAAATGTCGCTTTGCAATATAATAGTCATTTGCAATGAAATAGCACATTGCAATGGAATATCACTTTGTAATATTATAGTCAATTCCAAGGCAATAGAACATTGCAATGTAATATCACTTTGCAATATAACAGTAATTTGCAATGCAATAGAACATTGCAATGTGATATCACTTTACAATGTAATAGTCATTTGCAATGCAATATGACATTGCAATGCGATATCACTTTGCAATATAATAGTCATTTACAATGCAATAGCATATGGCAATGGAATATCGCTTGGCAATATGATCAGCATTTGCAATGCAATAGCACATTCCAATGGAATATCACTTAGCAATATAATAGTCATTTGGAATGCAATAGAACATTGCAATGCAATATCACTTTGCAATTTAATAGTCATTTCCAAGGCAATAGAACAATGCAATGCGATATCACTTTGCAATATAATAGTCATTTGCAATGCAATAGCATATTGCAATGGAATATCACTTTGCAATATGATCGTCATTTGAAATGCAATAGCACATTGCAATGGAATATCACTTTGCAATATAATTGTCACTTGCAAGACAATAGCATGTTGCAATGGAATATATTTTTCAATATAATCGTCATTTGCAATGCAATAGCACATGGCAATGGAATATCACTTTGCAAAAGAATCGTCATTTGCAATGCAATAGGACATTGAAATGCATATCGCTTGGCAATATAATCAATATTTGCAATGCGATAGAACATTGCAATGAAATATTACTTTGCAATATACTAGTCATTTGCAATACAGTAGCACATGCAACGGAATATCACTTTGCAAGATTACCGTCATTTGCAAAGCAAGAGCACATTGTAATGCTATGTCGCTTTGCAATATAATAGACTCTTGCAATGAAATGGCACATTGCAATGGAATATAACTTTGTCATATTATAGTCAATTACAAGGCAATAGAACATTTCAATGGAATATCACTTTGCAATATAATAGTCATTTGCAATGCAATAGAAAAATGCAATGCGATAACACTTTGCAATATAATTGTCACTTGCAATGCAATAAAACATTGCAATGGCTCATTACTTTGCAATATAATAGTCATTTGCAATGTAATAGCACATTGCAATGGATTATCGCTTTTAAATATGATCGTCATTTGCAATGTAATAGCACATTGCAATGGAATGTCGCTTTGCAATATAATCATTATTTGCAATGCGATGGAACATTGCAATGTGCTATTACATTGCAAATGACTATTATATTGCAAAGTAATGAGCCATTGCAATGTTGCTTTCCAATATGATCATCATTTGCAGTGCAATAGTACATTGCAATGGAACATCACTTTGCCAATATAATAGTCATTTGCAATGCAATAGAACATTGCAAAGGAATATCGCTTTGCGATATAATAGACATTTACAATGTAATATCACGTTACAATGGAATATAATTTTGCAATATAATATCATTTACAAGGCAGTAGAACATTTCAATGGAATATCACTTTGCAATATAATAGTCACTTGCAATGCAATAGAATATTGCAATGTAATATGACTTTGCAATGTAATAGTCATTTGCAATGCAATAACACATTGCAATGGAATATTACTTTGCAATATAATAGTGTTAGATTCGAATTTGGTGAAACTCTAGATGGAAACGGAATTGAGGACAAGAACAAAATTTATTAAAACAACTAAGAGAGACTTGTGCACAAGGAGAGCCACCCAGCTTCCTCAAGCTTGAGGAGCACTCACAAAGGAAAAACAGAGGTTCATTCAAGATATACAGTTCTATAAGCAATGCCCACTTACTACAGAATGGGGGCGTACACGTACAAACAACGTCACCACAGTTACTCTTTATTGGTTTTGGTGTTTCGTCACTCAACTGTTGGGCCCATCCCCTGAACTCAGGTGCCCATCCCCTGCCCATGCTGGACACAGATGTTGGGAGTAACCCTACCTCCACAATCCTGTTGTTATCTCTTCCTCGCTATAAGCATAGTTTATTGTTCGAGAGGACCGGTTTTACCCTGAACTGCCGAACAAGCAAAAAGCCACAGTGATCCATGTGTCCAGCGAACTCGTACCATGTTTGATAATTGGTACCCTTATCTCCTGGGAGGACAGGTCGTGCTTGGACAGTGACTCCACTAAGGCGCTGTGGATACACATCCCGAAGTTTAATTAGTGAAGAGACGCCTTGCAGCCTGCAAAAGTGCCTGTTCCTTGCATTTTAAGATCGCCTTATCACTTTTACTGGTCTTTGATGTTCGATATTCGACCTCACTTACATCCCTGCTATCTGTTCCCAGCTGCATGTTGTCAGTCTCCGTTTTAATTAAGCCCCATCTTTGAATCTACAGCTATTCCTTACAAGTGCCTTTTTTATGAGAGGGTTAAACATAGTCAAGTATCCCAGAATTATTTGAGCCCAGGTGCCGTGTAGCCTGATCCTGCTCCTATTTCGTGTGTCCAATTCTGTTATGTTCAGGAGATAGTTCTGTGATAGTAGATTGGCGGTTAAGATTAGATCAGCCATCAGTGGTAGGAAAATTATTGGAAAAAATTCTGAGGGACAAAATCAGTCTCCACTTGGAGAGCCAAGGATTAATCAGGGTTAGCCAACATGGCTTTGTCAAGGGAAGATCATGTCTGACTAATTTGATTGAATTTTTTGAGGGGGTGAGGGTAACGCAGTGGATGTGGTATACATGGATTTCAGTAAGGCCTTCGATAAAGTCCCGCACAGGAGACTGGTCAAGAAGGTAAGAGCCCATGGAATCCAGGGTGCCTTGGCACATTGGATACAAAACTGGCTCAGTGGCAGAAGGCAGAGGGTGATGGTCGAAGGATGTTTTTGTGACTGGAAGCCTGTGGCCAGTGGGGTACCACAGGGATCGGTGCTGGGTCCCTTGCTGTTTGTGGTCTACATTAACGACTTGGATATGAATGTAAAAGGTATGATCAGTAAGTTCGCGGGTGATTCAAAAATTGGTAGTGTTGTAAATAGCGAGGAGGGTAGCCTCAGTCTGCAGGACGAGATAGATGGGTTGGTCAGATGGGCGGAACAGTGGCAAATGGAATTTAATCCGGAAAAGTGCGAGGTGATGCACTTTGGAGGGAGTAACAAGGCAATGGAATTTACAATGAATGGTAAGACCCTACGCAAGACGTAGGGTCAGAGGGATCTTGGTGTGCAAGTACACAGATCCCTGAAGGCGGCGGAACAGGTGGATAAGGTGATAAAAAGGCATATGGGATACTTGCATTCATTAGCCAAGGCATAGAATATAAGAGCAAGGAGGTTATGATGGAGCTGTATAAAACACTGGGTAGGCCACATCTGGAATACTGTGTGCAGTTCTGGTCGCCACACTACAGGAAGGATGTGATCGCTTTGGAGAGGGTGCAGAGGAGATTCACCAGAATGTTACCATGGCTGGAGTGCTTCAGCTATGAAGAGAGACTGGGCAGATTGGGTTTGTTTTCCTTGGAGCAGAGGAGGCTGAGGGGGGACATGATTGAGGTGTACAAAATTATGAGGGGCATAGATAGGATGGATACTAAGGAGCTTTTTCCCTTAGTAGAGGGGTCTATAACAAGGGGGCAAAGATTCAAGGTAAAGGGCGGGAGGTTTAGAATGGATTTGAGAAATAACTTTTTCACCCAGAGGGTGGTTAGAGTCTGGAACTCACTGTCTGAAAGGGTTGTGGAGGCAGGAACCCTCACAACATTCAAGAAACATTTGGATGAGCACTTGAAATGCCATAGCATACAAGGCTACGGACCAAATGCTGGAATATGGGATCAGATTAGACAGGGCTTGATGGCCGGCGCGGGCACGATGGGCCGAAGGGCCTCTATCCGTGCTGTATAACTCTATGACTCTATGACTCTATCTCATTGAATGGCGGAGCAGGCTCGAGGGGCCAATTGGCCTACTCCTGCTCCTATTTCTGATGTTATAATGTTCTTATAACAAGCTGAACCTTTCAGTGAGTTATTTCTTAGTTACCTTCTTTGGGAGGGTTAAACCTAGCCAAGTATCCCAGAATTCTTTGGGAACTAGCTGGATCCTTCAATAGTAATTTACAATGCAATAGCAAATTGCAGTGGAATATCACCTTGCAATATGAACGTCATTTAAAATGCAATAGCACAATGCAGTGAAATATAATTTTGCAAAATAATAGTCATTTGCAATGCAATAAAACATTGCAATGGAATATCGATTTGCAATACGATCGTCATTTGCAATTCAATACAACATTGAAATAGAATATCAGTTTGAAATAGAGTCGTCATTGCAATGTAATAGCACATTGCAATGGAATATCGTTTTGCAATATAACCTTCATTTGCAATGCATTAGAACATTGCAATGGAATATCACTATGCAATATGATTGTCATTTGCACTGCGATAGAACATTGCAATGGAATATTACTTTGCAATTTAATCGTCATTTGCAAAGCAACAGCACATTCTAATGCAATGTCGCTTTGCAAAGTAATAGTCATTTGCAATGCAATAGCACATTGCAATGGAATATCACTTTGTAATATTATAGTCATGTCCAAGGCAATAAAACATTGCAATGGAATATTCATTTGGAATAAAATAGTCATTTGCAATGCAATAGAACATTGCAATGCGATATCAATTTCCAATATAATTATCATTTGCAACGCAATAGCATATTGCACTGGAATATCACTATGCAATATGACTGTCAGTTGCACTGCAATAGTATATTGCAATGGAATATCACTTTGCAATAAAATCATCACTTGCAATGCAATAAAACATTGCAATGTCATATTAATTTGCAATAAAATATTCATTTGCAATGCAATAGCACATTGCAATAGAATATCGCTTTGCAATATGATCGTCATTTGCAATGCAATAGAACATTGCAATGGAATTTCAGTTTGCAATATAATTTTAATTTGCAATTTAATAGCACATTGCAATGAAATATCGCTTTGCAGTATAACTGTCATTTGCAATGCAATAGAACATTGCAATGTGTTATCCCTTTGCAATATAATCGTCATTTGCAATGCAATAGAACATTGCAATGGAATATCGCTTTTCAATATAATTGTCATTTGCAATGCAATAGCACATTCTAATGCAATGTCGCTTTGCAATATGGTGGTCATTTTCTAAGCAATAGCAAAATGCAATGGAATATCACGTTGTAATATAATAGTCATTTGCAATGCAATAGAACATTACAATGCAATATCACTTTGCAATTTAATAGTCATTTCCAGGCCAATAGAACAATGCAATGCGATATCACTTTGCAATATAATAGTCATTTGCAATGCAATAGCATATTGCAATGGATTATCAATTTGCAATATAATAGTCATTTGCAATGGAATATCGCTTTTGCAATATGATCGTCATTCTGAATGCAATAGAACATTGCAATGGAATATTACTTTGCAATAAAATCGTCATTTGCAAAGCAATAGCACATTGTAATGCAATTTCGCTTTGCAATATAACCGTCAATTCCAAGGCAATAGAACATTGCAATGGAATATCACTTTGCAACATAATAGTAATCTGCAATGCAAGAGAACATTGCAATGTGATATCACTTTTCAATGTAATAGTCATTTGCAATTCATTAGGACATTGTAATGCGATATCACTTTGCAATATAACATCCATTTACAATGCAATAGCACATCGCAATGGAATATCGCTTTACATTACAATCGTCATTTACAATGCAATAACACATTGTAATGCAATGTCGCTTTGCAATATAATAGTCATTTGCAATGAAATAGCACATTGCAATGGAATATAACTTTGTAATATTATAGTCAATTCCAAGGCAATAGGACATTGCAATACAATTTCACTTTCCAATCTAATAGTCATTTCCAAGGCAACAGAACAATGCAACTTGGCAATAAACTGTCATTTGCAATGCAATAGCACTTTGCAATAGAATATCACACTGCAATATAATTGTCATTTGAAATTCTATAGATATTGTAATTATATGTCACTATGCAATATAATAGGCATTTGCATTGCAATAGCACTTTGCAATGGAATTTTAGTTTGCAAAGTAAGAGTCATTTGCAATGCATTAGAAGATTACAATGTAATATCACTTTACAGCATAGTAGTTATTTATAATGCAATAGCACATTGGAATGAAATGTCGCTTTGCAATATAATCGTCATTTGCAATGCAACAGAACAATGCAATGGAATATCACTTTGCAATATAATAGTCAGTTGCAATGCAATATCACATTGTAATTGAATATCGCTTTAAAATGAAATCATAATTGGTCGTGCGATAGCATATTGCAATGGACTATCAATTTGGAATATAATCATCATTTGCAATGCAATAGAATATTGCAATCGAATGTCACGTTGCTATATAATAGTCATTTACAATGCAATAGAACATTGCAATGGAATATCACAGCAATATAATTATCATTTGCAATGCAATCGAAAATTACAATGGACTAACACTTTGCAACATAATAGTTATATTGCAAATGACTCACCGGTGGCAGCAGCGAGAGCGGCCCTGGGTGGAGACTGAGCGCAGAGACCGATGAATTAAGGAGTGGGGAGAGAGAGAGCGGCCAGACTCACCGGCGGCAGCAGCGAGAAAAGCCCTGGGTGGAAAACAGAATTTAAGGAACGGTTGGAGAGAGAGAGAGCGGCCGAGACTCACCGGTGGCAGCAGCGAGAGTGGCCCAGTGTGGAGACTGAGCGCAGAGTCCGAGGATTTAAGGAGCGGGGAGAGAGAGAAGTAAATAGTAACGGAAGTGTGAAGTCACCTGAAAGCAGGTAAGTGATTGGTTGGTGAGTATTTCTCTCTTTGTCCCTTTTTTCCAAACTTAAATTTTGTGGTTTATAGTTTCTAGGGTCTCTGTTGTGTAGCGGGGAGTGCGAGTGAAAAAGGGCCCTTGAGTACATCATTTAATTGTTGTGTAATTAGTGGTATTGATTTGATTTAATTTAATTTGAATTAATTAAAGGGTAATTCATGGCAGCACAGCTCCGCCCGTGGCATGCTCGTCCTGCACTATGTGGGAAATCAGGGACACTTCCTGTGTCCCTGACGACCATGTGTGCGGGAAGTGTATCCAGCTGCAGCTACTGGCAGACCGCATAGCGGCGCTGGAGCTGCGAATGGATACATATTGGAGCATTGGCTATTCTGAGGACATCGTGGATAGCACGATTAGGGAGTTGGCCACACCGCAGGTAAAGGCTGCACAGGGAGGAAGAGAATTGGTGAACGCCAGGCAGAGTACTAGGCTCGGCAGGTAGTGCAGGGGTCCCCTGTGGTCATCCCCCTCTCAAACAGTTATACCGCTTGGATATTGTGGGGGGAGACGTTATATCCGGGGAAGACAGCAGTAGCCAGCTTTCTGGCACCAAGGATGGTTCTACTGCAAAGGACGGGAGGAAAAAGAGCGGGGGAGCTATAGTGATTGAGGATTCTATTGTAAGGGTAATCGATAGGCGTTTCTGCGGCCGCAAACGAGACTCCAGCATGGATAGTTGCCTCCCTGGTACAAGGTACAAGGTGTCTTGGAGCGGCTGCGGGGCATTCTGGAGGGGGATGCTGAACAGCCAGCTGTCGTGGTGAATATAGATATCAACGATATAGGTAAGAAACGGGATGAGGTCCTAAAAGCTGAATATAGGGAGTTATGAGGTAAATTAAAACATAGGACCTCAAAGGTAGTAATCTCAGTATTGCTACTAGTGCCACGTGCTAGTCAGAGAGGAAATAGAAGGATATTTCAGATGAATAAGTGGCTAGTGGAATGGTGCAAGGGGGAGGGATTCAAATTCCTGGGACATTGGAACCGGTTCTGGGGGTGGTGGGACCAGTACAAACTGGACGGTTTGCACCTGGTCAGGACTGGGACCGATGTCCTCGGGGGAGTGTTTGCTAGTGCTGTTGGGGAGGGTTTAAACTAAAATGGCAGCTGGTTTAAACCTGCACAGGGAGACAGAGAAAAGGGAAGCAATGATAGAAGCAAAAGACAGGAAGGTGTAAAGCAGAAGTGGAAGGCAAAGAAATGAAGTGTGTAAATCAAACAGGGCCACAGTAAATAATAATTCTAAAAGGACAAAAAGTGTTAAAAAAACAAGCATGAAGGCTTTGTGTGTTAATACGAAGAGAATTCGTAATATGGTGGATGAATTAGCTGCGCAATTAGATATAAACGGACATGATATAATTGGGATTACGGATACATGGCTCCAGCGTGACCAAGGCTGGGAATTCAACATCCAGGGGTGTTCAATATTCAGGAATGATAGGCGAAAAGACAAAGGAGGTGGGGTAGCATTGCCGGTTAAAGAGGAGATTAACAAAATACTAAGGAAGAATATTAGCTCTGATGATGTGGAATCTGTATGCGTAGAGATGAGAAAGACCAAGGGGCAGAAAACGTTCGTGGGAGTTGTATACAGATCCTCAAACAGTAATGCTGGTGTTGGGGATAACATTAAACAGGAAATTAAAGATGCATGCAATAAGGGCACAGCAGTTATCATGGGTGACTTTAATCTACATGCAGATTGGGCCAACCAAATTAGTAACAATACTGTGGAGGAGGAATTCCTAGGGTATATAAGGGATGATTTGCTGGACCAATATGTCGAGGAAACAACTAGAGATCGGGCCATCTTAGACTGGGTATTATGTAATGTGAAAGGATTGATTAGCAATCTTATTGTGCGCGGCCCCTTGGGGAGGAGCGATCATAATATGATAGAATTCTTCATTAAGATGGAAAGTGAAGTAGTTGACTCAGAGACTTTGGTCCTGAATTTAAATAAAGGTAACTACGATGGTGTGAGGTGCGAGTTGGCTAGGGTGGACTGGGGAACGTTATTTATAGGGTTCACGGTGAATAGGCAATGGCAAACATTTAAAGATCGCATGGATGAACTACAGAATTTGTTCAGCCCTGTCTGGCATAAAAATAAAACAAAAAATGTGGCGCAAACATGGCTAACAAGGTAAATTAGGCATAGCATAAGATCCAAGGAGAAGACATATACATTAGCCAGAAAAAGCAGCAAACCTGAGGATTGGGAGCAGTTTAGGATTCAGCAAAGGAGGACCAAAAGATTAAATAAGAGGACGAATATAGAGAATGAGAGTAAGCTTTCAGGTAACATAAAAACTGACTGTAAAAGCTTCTATAGATATGTGAAGAGAAAAAGGTTTGTGAAGTCAAGCGTAGGTCTCTTGCAGTCAGAATCAGTGGAATTTATAATGGGGAACAAAGAAATGGCTGACCAATTAAATACATACTTTGGTTCTGTCTTCACAAAGGAGGACACCAATAACCTCCCAGAGATGTCGTGGAACATAGCGTCTAATGAGAGCGAGGAACTGAATGAAATCAGTGTTTGTAGGGAAATGGTGTTAAGGGAAATTGACGGGATTAAAGGCCGATAAATCCCCAGGGCCTGATAATCTACATCCTAAGGTACTTAAGGAAGTGGCCCTAGAAATAGTCGATGCAATGCTGGTCATCTTCCAAAATTATTTAGACTCCGGAACAGTTCCCATGGATTCGTGGGTAGCTAATGTAATCCCACTATTTAATAAAGATGGTCGAGACAAAACGGGGAATTATAAGACTGACATCTGTAGTGGGGAAAATGCTCGAGTCCATTATAAAAGATGTCATAGCAGAGCACTTGGAAAACAGTGACAGGATCAGAAAAAGTCAACATGGATTCAGAAAAGCTAAATCGTGCTTGACTAACCAATGGAATTTTTTGAGGCTGTAACTCGTAGAATAGATAAGGGAGAACCATGGATGTGGTGTATTTGGACTTTCAAAAGGCTTTCGATAAGGTCCCGCATAAGAGATTAGCCTGTAAAGTTAAAGCCCATGTGATTGTGGTTAAGGTCCTGACTTGGATAGAGAACTGGTTGGCAGACAGGAAGCAAAGAGTTGGAATAAACGGGTCTTTTTTTCCGAGTGGCAGGCAGTGACTCGTGGGGTACCGCAGTGTACCCAACTACTTACAATATATATTAATGATCTAGACGAGAGAACTAGATGTCATATCTGCAAGTTTGCAGACGAAACAAAGCTGGGTGGGCGTGTGTGCTGTGAGGAGGATGCCGAGAAACTCCAGTATGATTTGGACAGGTTGGGTGATTGGGCAGATGCATGGCAGATGCAGTATAATGTGGATAAATGCGAGGTTATCCACTTTGGTGGCAAAAACAGGAAGGAATGTTATTATCTGCAGGGCAATAGATTGGGAGAAGGGGAAGTGCAACGAGACCTGGGTGTCCTTATGCACCAGTCGCTGAAGGTAAGCATGTAGGTGTAGCAGGCGTTTAAGAAGGCAAATGGTATTTTGGCCTTCATAGCGAGAGGATTCGAGTACAGGAGCAAGGATGAGTTGCAGCAGATGTAGAGGGCGTGGGTGAGACCACACCTTGAGTATAATGTGTACTTTTGTTCGCCTTATCTGAGGAAGGATGTTCTTGCAATGGAAGAAGTGCAGCGAAGATACACCAGACTGATACCTGGGATGGCATGAATGACGTATGAGGAGAGATGGGATCCATTGGGCTTATATTCGATGGAATTTAGAAGAATGAGAGGGGATCTCATTGAAACTTATGAAATTCTAACAGGACTAGACATACTAGATGCAGGAAGGATGTTCCCGATGGCGGGGGAGTCCAGAACCAAGGATCACAGTCTAAAGATAAGGGTTAAGCCGTTTAGCACAGAGATGAGGAGGAATTTCTTCACCCAGAGAGTGCTGAACCTGTGGAATTCTCTACCACAGAAAGCAGTTGAGGTCAATTCATTAAATATATTCAAAAGGAGTTAGATATATTTCTTAAGGCTAAAGGGATCAAGGGATATATGGAGAAATCAGGGACAGGGTACTGAATTTGGATGATCAGACATGACCTCATTAAATGGCAGAGTCAGCTCGAGGAGCCGAATGGCCTACACCTGCTCCTATTTTCTATGTTTCTATGTTTCTATGTTAGTTATTTACAATGCAACAGCATATTGCAATGAAATATCACTTTGAAAAAAATTCGTCATTTGCCATGCAATAGCAAATTGCCATGGAATATAAATTTGGAATATAAAATTCATCTGCAACGCAATTTCACATTGTAATGGAATAGCGCTTTAAACTGAAATCGTAATTGGCAATGCAATTGCTTATTGCAATGGAATATCAATTTAAAATATAATTGTCATTTGCAATGCAACAGCACAATGTAATTCAATGTCGCTTTGCCATATAATATGAATTTGCATTGCAATAGCACATGAATTTGCATTGCAATAGGGCAACAAGGTGGCATCGTGGTTAGCACTGTTGCCTCACAGCGCCAGGGACCCGGGTTCGAATCGCGGCCCTGGGTGACTGTCTGTGTGGAGTTTGCACATTCTCCCCGTATCGGCGTGGGTTTCGACCGGGTGCTCTGGTTTCCTCCCACAGTCCAAAGATCTGCGGGTTAGGTTGATTTGGCTTTGATAAATTGATCCTTAGTGTTAGGGGGATTAAATACGTGGGGTTACGGGGATAGGGTGGGATATGTGTCGGTGCAGGCTCGATGGGCCGAAATGACTACTATCTGCACTGTGGTGATTCTGTGAAATTTGGCTACATTACACTTGATACCTTCATCCAAGTCATTAATGTTACATTGCAATATAGACATAGAAACATAGAAAATTGGTGCAGGAGTAGACCATTCGGTCCTTCGAGCCTGCACCGCCATTCAATGCGTTCATGGCTGAACATGCTACCTCAGTACCCCATTCCTGCTTTCTCGCCATACCCCTTGATCCCCCTAGTTGTGAGTATTACATCTAACTCCCTTTTGAATATATTTAGCGAACTGGCCTCAACAACCTTCTGTGGTAGAGAATTCCACAGATTCACCACTCTCTGGGTGAAGAAGTTCCTCCTCATCTCAGTCTTAAATGGCTTCCCCTTTATCCTTAGACTGTGACCCCTGGTTTTAGTTTCCCCTAACATTGGAAACATTCTGCCCGCATCTAATTTGTCTAAACCAGTCAGGATTTTAAACGTCTCTATAAGATCCCCCCTCATTCTTCTGAACTCCAGAGGATACAAGTTCAGTTGATCCAGTCTTTCTTGATATGTCAGTCTGGCCATCCCAGGAATCAATCTAGTGAACCTTCGTTGCACTCCCTCAATAGTAAGAATGTCATTCCTCAAGTTAGGAGACCATAACTGCACACAATACTCCAGGTGTGGCCTCACCAAGGCCCTGTACAACTGTAGCATCACCTCCCTACTCCTGTACTCAAATCCCCTTGCTATGAATGCCATCATGCCATTTGCTTTCTTGACTGCCTGCTGCACTTGCCTTCCCACCTTCAGTGACTGATGTACCATGACGCCCAGGTCTCGTTGCACCTCCCCTTTCCCTAATCTGCCACCATTCAGGTAATAGTCTGCCTCCCTATTTTTACCACCAAAGTGGATAACCTCACATTTATCCACATTGTATTTCATCTGCCATACATTTGCCCATTCACCGAACCTGTCCAAGTCACTCTGTAGCCTCCTAGCATCCTCCTCATTGTTCACACTGCCTCCCAATTTAGTGTCATCCGCAAATTTGGAGATATTACAATTAATCCCTTCGTCCAAATCATTAATATATAATGTAAACAGCTGGGGCCCCAGCACCGAACCCTGCGGTACCCCGCTGGTCACTGCCTGCCATTCTGAAAAGTACCCATTTACTCCTACTCTTTGTTTCCTGTGTGCCAACCAGTTCTCAATCCACGTCAACACATTACCCCCAATCCCATGTGCTTTAACTTTGCACACCAATCTCTTGTGTGGGACCTTGTCGAAGGCCTTCTGAAAGTCCAAATATACCACATCTACTGGTTCCCCCCCGTCCACCCTATTGTAAACATCCTCAAAAAATTTCAGAAGATTTGTCAAGCATGATTTCCCTTTCACAAATCCATGCTGACTTGGACCTATCATGTCGCCACTTTCCAAATGGTCTGTTATGACATCTTTAATAATTGATTCCATCATTTTACCCACGATCGATGTCAGGCTGACCAGTCTATAATTCCCTGCTTTCTCCCTCCCTCCTTTTTTAAAAAGGGGGGTTACATTAGCCACCCTCCACTCCTTCGGAACTGATCCAGATTCTAAGAAATGTTGGAAAATGATCGTCAATGCATCCACTATTTCCAAGGCCACCTCCTTAAGTACTCTGGGATGCAGACCATCAGGCCCTGGGGATTTATCAGCCATCAGTCCCATCAATTTCCCCAACACCTTTTCCCGACTGATAAGGATTTCCCTCAGCTCCTCCCTCTTACCAGATCCTTTTATCTCTTTTATTTCTGGAAGGTTGTTTGTGTCCTCCACAGTAAACACCGAACCAAAGTACTTGTTCAATATAATACTTATTTGCAATGCAATAGAACACTGCCATGGAATAACACATTGCAATATATTTCTTATTTGCAATGCAATAGAGTATTGCAATGGAATATCACTTTGCAATATAATAGACATTTGCAATACAATACAACATTGCAATGGAATATCACTTTCAAATATGATAGTAATTAGCTCATTCTAATTGCATATCACTTTGCAATGTAATAGTCTTCAGCAATGCAAAGCACACTGCAGTGGAATTTGATTTAGCAAATAATAGTTGCTTGCAATGCAAAAGCACATTGCAATGGAATATCACTTTGCAATATAATCTTTATTTGAAATGCAATAGCAAATCGCAATGAAATATTGACTTGCAAAATCTTTGCCATTTGTAATGCAATAGGAAATTGCAATGGAATATCACTTTGCAATAGAATAGTCATTTGCCATGCAATAGAAGATTCCAATGGAATATCACTTTGCAATTCCATAGGCATTTGCAATGCAAAAGCACATTGCAATGGAATATCAATTAAGGATACAGTAATCATTTGTAATTGCAATGGAATATGACATTACAATGGAATCGTCATATCCAAAGCAATAGAACATTGCAATGAAATATCACTTTGCAATAGAATTGTCATTTACAACGCAAGAGAACATTGCAATTGAATTTCAGTTTGCATTGTAATAATAATTTACAAAGCAATGGAATATTGCAATGGAATATCGCTTAGCAATGTAATAGTTGTTTGCAAAACAAAACATATTGCAATGGAATAAAACTTTGCAATGTATTCGTCATTTTCAATGCAATACCATGTTGCAATTGAATATCACTTTGCAATATAATAGTCATTTGCCATGCAATAGAACATTGCAATGGAACATAACTTTAAATATAATAGTCATTTGCAATGCAATAGCACGTTAAAATAGAATATCGCTCTGCAATATAATATTCATTTGCAATGCAATAGAATATTGCAATGGAATATCACATTGCAATATAATAGTCATTTGCAATGCAATATAATATTGCAATGGAATATAACTTTGAAAAATAACAGTCATTTGCAATGCAATAGCACATTGTAATGGAATATCGCTTTGCATCATAATCGTCATTTGCAATGCAATAAAACATTGCAATGGAATATCACATTGCAATATAATACTTATTTGCAATGCAATAGAATATTGCAATGGAATATCACATTGCAATATAATACTTATTTGCTATGCAATAGAATATTGCAATGGAATATTTCTTTACAATTGTAAGAGTAAAAAATTAATTGTAATAATGTAAGTGCAAATCAGTTGTAATGTTTAAGATTAGTTGAAGTGCTTAAAGGACTATAGTAAAGGTCAAAGTATCTCCCGAAGGCTACAAGCCGATGGAGACAGGGGTATAATTAGATAAAGACCAGCTTGCTTAGTCTGCAGTATAGACAATGCAGACACTGCAGAACAAAAACGTGAATCATTGTTTTCTCGAATAAACTAACCTCGAAAAGGCGTAAGAATGAAACCTTGCAGTGCAGTGGCTGACCACTATTCGACAAAAGCAGATGTGGTGGATGAGTTTCGCTAACATTGTAAGATTCTAATCAAGTTGTTTTTAGAGACCCTAAGAGTCGCTCATGATGTAATAACTGTGCTGATGATTGTATTTTCTGGCTTCTTGAAGTGTTTCAAGAAGCTTGGCTGCCACTATTAAATTGAGAAGCTGGTCATTAGACCGCAGGCTATGACCCTTCTCCCAGGGCGCTTTGAATAATAAACTGTGATCTTTTGCTTTGAGACAGGCTTGAGTGAATTAACTTTTCAGCAACAAAATATAACAGTCATTTGCAATGCAATAGAACATTGCAATGGAATATCACGTTGCTATTTGAAAGTCATTTGCAATGCAGCAGCTTATTCTAATGGAATATCACTTTGCAATGTAATAGTCATTTGCAATGCAACAGAACATTGCAATGAAATATCACGTTGCTATTTGAAAGTCATTTGCAATGCAGCAGCTTATTCTAATGGAATATCACTTTGCAATGTAATAGTCATTTGCAATGCAACAGAACATTGCAATGAAATATCACTTAACAGCATAGTCGTCATTTGCAATGCAACAGAACATTGCAATGCAATATCACTTTGCCATATAAAAGTCATTTGCAATGCAATAGAACATCGCAATGAAATATCCGTGCAATATAATCGTCATTTGCAATGCAAGAGAACATTGCAATGGAATATCACTCTGCAATATACTAGTCATTTGCAATGCAATAGAACAGTGCAATGGAATATACTTTCCAAAATGATAGTCATTTGCAATCCATTAGCTCATTCTAATGGAATATCATTTTGCAATGTAATAGCTATTAGCAATGCAAAAGCACATTGTATTTGAATTTCATTTTGCAATGTAATAGTTATTTGCAATGCAATAGCACATTGCAATGGAATATCACTTTGCAATATATTCGTCATTTGCAATGCAATAGCTTATTGCAATTGAATATCACTTTGCAATATAATAATAATTTGCAATGCAACAAAACTCTGCAATGGAATATCAAATTTTAATATAATACTTATTTGTAATGCAATATAATATTGCAATGGTATATCACTTAGCAATACAATAGTAATTTGCAATGCAATATCACATTGTAATGGAATATCGCTTTGCATTATAATCATCCTTTGCAATGCAATAAAACATTGCAAAGGAATATTTCTTTAAAATATAACAGTCATTTGCAATGCAATAGAACATTGCAATGGAATATCACTTTTCTATTTGATAGTCATTTGCAATGCACTAGCTTATTCTAATGGAATATCAATTTGCAATGTAAAAGTCATTTTCAATGCAACTGAACATTGAAATTAAATATCACTTAACAGCATAGTAGTCATTTGTGATGCAATAGAACATTGCAATAGAACATCACTTAATAATGTAATAGTCACTTGCAATGCAAAAGCACATTGCAGTGGAATATAATCGTTATTTGCAATGCAATAGCGAATCGCAATGAAATATTGACTTGCAAAATAATTGTCATTTACAATGCGATAGCACATTGCAATCGAATATCTCTTTGCAATAAAATATTTATCTGCAATGCTAAAGCACATTGCAATGGAATTTCACTTAGCAATATGATCGTCATTTGCAATGCAATAGAACATTGCAATGCAATATCACTTTGCCATATAATAGTCATTTGCAATGCAATCGAACATTGCAATGAAATATCCTTGCAATATAATCGTCAGTTGCAATGTAAGAGAACATTGCAATGGAATATCACTCTGCAATATAATAGTCATTTGCAATGCAATAGAGCATTCTAATGGAATATCAATTTGCAATGTAGCAGTTATTAGCAATGCAAAAGCACATTGAAATGTAATTCCATTTTGCAATGTAATAGTCATTTGCAATGCAACAGAACATTGCAATGAAATATCATTTAACAGCATAGTAGTAATTTGTGATGCAATAGAACATTGCAATTGAAGATCACTTAGCAATGTAATAGTCCTTTGCAATGCAAAAGCACTTTGCAGTGGAATAATACTTACAACATAATCGTTATTTCCAATGCAATAGTAAATCGCAATGAAATATTGACTTGCAAAATAATCGTCATTTAGAAACATAGAAACATAGAAGATAGGTGAAGTAGTAGGCCATTCGGCCCTTCGAGCCTGCTCCGCCATTTAATGAGATCATGGCTGATCATCCAAATTCAGTACCCTGTCCCTGCTTTCTCTCCATATCCCTTGAACCCTTTAGCCTTAAGAAATACATCGAACTCCGACTTGAATATATTTCATGAATTGGCCTCAACTGCCTTCTCTGGTACAGAATTCCACAGGTTCACCACTCGCTGGGTGAAGAAATTCCTCCTCATCTCAGTCCGAAATGGCTTACCCTTTATCCTTTGACTGTCACTTCTGGTTCTGGACTCCCCCGCCATCGGGAACATCCTTCCTGCATCTAGTCTGTCTATTCCTGTTAGAATTTTATAAGTTTCAATGAGATCCCCTCTCATTCTTCAAAACTCGAGCGAATACAAGACCAATCGTCCCAATCTCTCTTCATATGTCATTCCTGCCATCCCAGGTATCAGTCTGGTGAATCTTCGCTGCACTCCCTCCATGGCAAGAACATCCTTCCTCAGATAAGGCGACGAAAACTGCACACAATACTCAAGGTGTGGTCTCATCAAGGCCCTGTACAAATGCAGCAAGATATCCTTGCTCCTGTACACGAATCCTCTCACTATGAAGGCCAACATACCATTTGCCTTCGAAACCGCCTGCTGCACCTGCATGCTTACCTTCAGCGACTGGTGCACAAGGACTCCCAGGTCGCGTTGCACTTCCCCTTCTCTCAATCTATTGCCATTCAGATTATAATCTGCCTTCCTGTTTTTGCCACCAAAGTGGATAACCTCGCATTTATCCATATTATACTGCATCTGCCATGCACCTGCCCAATCATCCAACTTTTCCAAATCATACTGGAATTTCTCTGCATCCTCCTCACAACACACACGCCCACCCAACTTTCTGTCGTCTGCAAATTCGGAGATATTACATCCAGTTCCCTCGTCTAGATCATTAATATATATTGTAAATAACTGGGGTCCTAGCACCGATCCCTGCGGTACCCCACTGGTCACTGCCTGCCACTCGGAAAAAGTCCCATTTATTCCAACACTTTGCTTCCTGTCTGACAACCAGTTCTCTATCCAAGTCAGTACTTTACCCCCACTCCCATGTGCTTTAACTTTGCACGCTAATCTCTTATGCGGGACCTTATCGAAAGCCTTCTTAAAGTTGAAATACACCACATCCACACGTTCTCCCCTATCTATTCTATCAGTTACTTCCTCAAAAAATTCCATGAGATTAGTCAAGCATGATTTACCTTTTGTAAATCCATATTGAATTTGTCCGATCCTGTCACTGTTTTCCAAGTGCTCTGCTATTACATCTTTTATAATGGACTCTAGCATTTTCCCCACTACCGATGTCAGGCTTACCGGTCATTAATTCCACGTTTTCTCTCCCGCACCTTTTTTAAACAGTGGGGTTACATTAGCTACCCTCCAATCCATGGGAACTGTTCCAGACTCTATAGAATTCTGGAAGATGACCAGCAATGCAGCTACTATTTCTCGTGCTACTTCTTTAAGTACCCTAGCATGTTGATTATCTGGCCCTGGGGATTTATCGGCCTTCAATCCCATAAATTTCCCGAATACCATTTCCCTACAAATACCGATTTCATTCAGTTCTTCCCTCTCATTAGAGCCTATGTTCCCCGACATATCTGGGAGGTTATTTATCTCCTCCTTTGTGAAGACAGAACCAAATTATGCATTGTAAGTGCAATGGAATATCACTTCGCAATGTAATAGTCATTTGAAATGCAAAACCCATTGTAATGGAATATCACTTTGCAATATATTAGTCATTTTTAATGCAATAGCTTATTGCAATTGAATTTTACTTTGCAATTTAATACTTATTTGCAATGCAATAGAACATTGCAATGGAATATCACTTTGCAATATAATACTTATTTGCAATGCAATAGAACATTGCAATGGAATATCACTTTGCTATTTGATAGTCATTTGCAATGCATTAGCTCATTCTAATGGAATATCACTTTGCAATGTAATAGTCATTTGTAATGCAACAGAACATTGCAATGAAATATCACTTAACAGCATAGTAGTCATGTGTGATGCAATATAACATTGCAATGGAATATTACTTCGCAATGTAAAAGTAATTTGCAATGCAATAGCAAATCGCAATGAAATATTGACTTGCAAAATAATTGTCATTTACCATGCAATAGCACATTTCAATGGAATATCACTGTGCAATGTAATAGTTATTAGCAATGCAACATAACATTGCAATGAAATATCACTTAACAGCATAGTAGTCATTTGTGATGCAATAGAACATTGCAATGGAATTTCACTTATCTATATGATCGTCATTTGCAATGCAATAGAATATTGCAATGCAATATCAGTTAAAAGCACAGTAGTCCTTTGTGATGCAATAGAACGTTGATATGGAAGATCATTAGCAATGTAATATTCATTTGCCATGCAATAGCACATTGCAATGGAATATCACTTAGCAATATGATCGTAATTTGCAATGCAAAAGAACATTGCAATGCAATATCACTTAGCCAAATAATAGTTATTAGCAAAGCAATAGAACATTGCAATGAAATATCATTGCAATATAAGCGTCATTTGCAATGCAATAGAAGATTGCAATGCAATATCACTTTGCAATATAATAGTAATTTGCAATGCATTAGAACATTGCAATGGAATATCACTTTGCGAAAAATAGTAATTTGCATTGCATTAGCTCATTCTAATAGAATATGACTTTGCAATATATTCGTCAATTGCAATGCAATAGCACATTGCAATGGAATATCAATTGGCAATTGAATAGTCATTTGCAAAGCAAGAGAACATTGCAATGAAATTTCAGTTTGCATATTAATAATAATTTTCAATGAAATAGAATATTGCAATGGAATATCACTTAAAAGTAAAGTAGTCATTTTTAATGCAATATAATATTGCAAAGGAATATCACTTAGCAATGTAATAGTCATTTGCAATGCAAAGCAAATTGCAATGGAATATCACTTTGGAATATATTAATCATTTGCAACGCAATAGCATAGTTCAATTGAATATCACTTTGCAATATAATAGTCATTTGCAATGCAATAGAACATTGCAATGGGACATAACTTATAATATATAATAGTCATTTGCAATGCAATAGCACATTGCAATGAACTATCGCCTGCAATATAATATTAATTTGCAATGCAATAGAATATTGCAATGGAATATCACTTTGCCATATTATAGTCATTTACAATGCTATAGAACATTGCAATGAAATATCATTGCTATATAATCGTCATTTGCAATGCAATAGAACATTGCAATGGAATATCACTTTGCAATAGATTCGTCATTTCCAAAGCAAGAGAAAAATGCATTTGGAATTTCAGTTTGCATTGTAACAATAATTTGCAGTGCAATAGAATATTGCAATGGAATATCACTTAAGATGTTAATGATCTCTGAGTTCTTCGACAATACACCAATAGGCAGCAGCCAGTTTGTTTGAGCAATAGATCAAGATTTATTAATCATACAGCGTAATATACTTGATATTCGGCGATAGTTTTAGCGAGTAGCTCGCAGCCCTAGGTCTCTGGAACCTCTCGGATACAGATGACTTCGTCTTAAATCTTTTCCTCTGTTCTCGCAGTACGTCTGTGTAAAATTGTTCTTTGAGTATCGCGGTTTAAACCCTTTTCTTATCAATAACTTCGTTTGGCCAGTGTACATATATGGTCTTCAACAAAATCACCTTCTATAATTGGTTCTAATGGTTAACATACCATTGTCACTTCGACTAAGTTAGCATCCCGCCTTTCCAGTATTTTTCCGCCAACTTTGCCTTGTTCAGTGTTATCTTGTTTATAAATTTGCACCCCATTGGAATTGACTTTATCTCTTTCATCTCGAGCTTCCCTGGTACAAGGCCTTTATACCAAGGGCCCATATCAGCTCTGTTTCACTCGTCTTGAGGTATCCAGACTATTTCACTTTAATCTACCAGCTAAATACCTTATCTCCATGATCTCTCTCATTTTATGTCTTTATACTAATTATTCTTTAAATATTGTTGTGATTAGTTTTATTAAGCGAAATCTAAGTTCTACTTAGCATCGTAGTATGTAATTTAATGATTTGTCCTGCACTAGCAGCCTGTAACTGTTTGTTATCAAAGTTTAGTCAAAACTGCTTCAGACTGTGCAGCTACATTTTGAACAATTCTGAGATTGTAGCTACCCAGGAGTAATTGTGGGCTATATTATTTGGTCAATGGCTACACTTGAAGTTATACATATATGATTCTCGTACACTAAATATCTTCAAATATCAGCCTTCCGTACACAGTATAGTAGTCATTTCTAATGTAATACAATATTGCAATGGAATATCACTTTGCTTATATTCGTCATTTGCTATGCAATAGCATATTGCAATGGAATATCACTTTGCAATATATCATTCATTTGCAATGCAATAGCATATTGCAGTGGAATATCACTTTGCAATATAATAGTCATTTGCAATGCAATAGAACATTGCAATGAAATATCACTTTGCAATATAATCGTCATTTGCAATGCAATAGCACATTGCAATGGAAAATCACTTAAGAAAATAGTAGTCATTTGTAATGCAATAGAAGTTTGCATTCTAATACAAAGTTATAATATAATAGTCATTTGCAATGCATTGGCACATTGCAATGGAATATCACTTTGCAATATAATAGTCATTTTCAATGCAATAGAACATTTCAATGGAGTATCACATTTCATATATAATACTTATTTCCATTGCAACAGAACATTGCAATGTAATATTAATTTAAAATGTAACAGTCATTTGAAATGCAATAGCTTGCTGCAATGGAGAATCACTTTGCAATATAATAGTAATTGGCAATGAAATAGCACATTGCAATGGAATATCACTTTGCAATTCAATAGCCATTTGCAATGCAATAGTTCATTGCCAGGAAATACCAATTAAGGATATAGTAGTCATTTGTATTGCAATAGAACATTGCAATGGATTATCATTTTGAAATAGAATCGTCATATGCAAAGCAATAGAACATTGCAATGGAATATCACTTTGCAATAGGATCGTCATTTGCAAAGCAAGAGGACATTGCAATGGAAATTCAGTTTGCATTGTAATAATAATTTGCAATTAAATAGAATATTTCAATGGAATATCAATTAACGGTATAGTAGTCATTTGTTTTGAAATAGAATATAGCAATGGAATATCAATTTGCAATAGGATCGTCATATCCAAAGCAATACATCATTGAAATGGAATATCAATTTGCAATATAATATTCATTTGCAATGCAATAGCACATGACAATGGAATGTTACTTAGCAATATGATCGTCATTTGCTATGAAATACAAGATTGCAATGGAGTATCACTTTGCCATGTAATAGTCATTTGCAATGCAACAGAACATTGCAATGAAATATCATTGAAATATAATCGTCATTTGCAATGCAATAGAACATTGCAATTGAATATCACTTTGCAAAAAATAGTTATTTGCAATGCATTAGCTCATTCTAATATAATTTCGCTTAGCAATATAATCCTCAATCGCAATGCAGTAGCACATTGCAATGGAATATCAATTAAGGAATTAGTAGTAATTTGTAATGCAATCGAACAATGCAATGGAATATCACTTTGGAATAGAATCGTCATATCCAAAGCAATGGAACATTGCAATGGAATATCACTTTGCAATAGAATCGTCATTTGCAAAGCAAGAGAACGTTGCAATGAAATTTCACTTTGCATTGTAAAAATAATTTGCACTGCAATAGAATATTGCAAAGGAACATCACTTAACAGTATATTAGTCATTTGTAATGCAATAGACTATTGCAATTGAATATCACTTAGCAATATAATAGTCATTTGCAATGCAAAACACATTGCAATGGAATATCACTCTGCAATATATTCGAAATTTGCAATGCAATAGCATATTGCAATGGAATATCACTTTGAAATATAATAGTCATTTGCAATGCAATGGCACATTGCAATTGAATATCGCTTTGCAATATAATATTAATTTGCACTGCAATAGCACATTGCAATTGAATATCACTTTGCCATATAATAGTCAATTGCAATGAAATAGAACATTGCAAGGAAATATCATTGCAATATCATCGTCATTTGCAATGCAAAAGAACATTGCAATGGAATATCACTTTGCAATATGATAGTCAATTGCAATGCAATATTACATTGCTATGGAAAATCAGATTGCAATTCAATAGCCATTTGCAATGCAATAGCACATTGCAATGGAATATCAATTAAGGATATAGTGGTCATTTGTAATGCAATAGAACATTGCAATTGAATATCACTTTGCATTTGAATCGTCATATGCAAAGCAATAGAACATTGCAATGGAATATCACTTTGCAATAGAATCGTCATTTGCAAAGCAAGAGACCATTGCAATGGAATTTAAGTTTGCATTTTAATAATTATTTGCAATGCAATACAATATCGCAATAGAATATCACTTAACAATACAGTAGACATTTGTAATGTAATACAATATTGCTATGGAATATCACTTGGCAATATATTCGTCATTTGCAATGCAATAGCATATTGCAATGGAATATCACTTTGCAATATAATAGTCTTTTGCAATGCAACAGAACATTGCAATGGAACATAACTTTAGATATAATAGTCATTTGCAATGCAATAGCACATTGCATTGTAATATCACTTAGCCATATGATCGACATTTGCAATGCAATAGAACATTGCAATGGAATATCACTTTGCCATATAATAGTCATTTGCAATGCAACGGATCATTGCAATGAAATATCACTGCAATATAATCGTCATTTGCAATGTAATAGCACATTTCAATGGAACATCACTTTGCATTACTATAGTCATTTACAATGCAATAGCACATTGCAATGGAATATAACTTAGGAATATCGTATATATTTGTATTGCAATAGAACATTGCAATGGAATATCACGTTCAATGTAATAGTCATTTGCAAGGCAATAGCACTGTTGCAATGTAATATCGCTTTGCAATATGATTGTTATTTGCAATGCAATAGAACAGTGCAATGTCTTCGAAACTAGGGGTGCCTAAAAATGAATATGGCTGCATGAATAATACTGTGTTTAAATGATAAGTTCCGTTTTCCTGGAAAGCATGCATTAGAATTTGAGACAGTCTTTTTAATCAGTTAGATTAGGGGAAACATAAACATTCCATACGGGGGCCCATAGGATGGTCCTGTCAGGCACATTATCTGTGGTTTGTAAGTTAGGGTTTTGACTTTAATTATGTATCTTTAATTTGGCCAGTGAAGGCCCAACCTGTTTCTTGCATTGTTACTAATAACCATATTATAATCTCCACAGATAGAATTTGGAATTTGTTCAGCAGAACTGCTTGCGAAGATAATTAAAAGTGAATTAGGAATAGGCATAGAATGAAAGACATTTGAGGAGGCTAAGGTATCCATCTTAGAATGGGCCATTTGCTAGATGAAGGTGAGATAGCGACTGGCTAATGTGCAACAGCTCTGGCTGGGGCCATGATCAAGAGGGACAGGGCCGGGCCTTATACTTGCTGGGTTAAGGAGGATATTTTTAAAGGAGA
The DNA here is from genome assembly GCA_030390025.1 of Squalus acanthias. Classification (NCBI taxonomy): domain Eukaryota; kingdom Metazoa; phylum Chordata; class Chondrichthyes; order Squaliformes; family Squalidae; genus Squalus; species Squalus acanthias. Next base: position 20,886,661 of record CM059452.1, on the reverse strand, counting down.
TAAGATGGATTCCAATTGAGGAACCTTTAAATGTAAAAACAAGAAAGATAAATTGGATGAAGTGATGAGACCCTCTTTTGGAGAATGCTTTCATCCAAGATCCAAGAAAAAGAACTTGAGCTGCCATTGGTTGATGAAGTTTTAGAGGAACCTCTACCGATTAACTGGTCTTGTCAATAACTTGGCCTCAGGCCCAACCCTAAAAGGAGAATAAAAAGTGAAACTCCAAGGGCTTGCTCACAGACGGTGGAGGGGGGAGCCGAACAGAAGTTGCAAAGAGAAGTTGGGCTGGTCGAACGCTCTTTTGAGAGCGAGCCCATGCTCAGCATTGGAGGTTCTATCGAGGGAGAGAGAGAGAGAGAGAAGAGGCCAGAGAACTGTTTACGCATGCTGATCGGGTCTGATACCAGCTGCTTGTCACGGTCGTATGTTTTTGCTGTTTTACTAGTGTGTTATGTTCGTCCTAAACTCCGATTAAACACAATATACCCACGATATTGGTTTGCACTCGATCCTGTTTACCAAAGATAGGTGAATCTCTACAAATTGGCGAGCCGAGTCAGGGTTGTTGTTTTCTAAACGTACCGAGGACGGGTTCAGTCTATAATGTTACAAGGCATTCTTATCGGGTTGGAAAGTAAAAACGAAATGGCAGATATATATTTTAGAGAAAAGTTTGCGAACAGTCTTTCGGATAGGTAAGGGGCTCCGGGAGCCCAAGCATTAATCGGAATAGTACAGGGAGATGGGAAAAGTGAGAAGAGTTACTCTGAAATTTGGGGCGAGATATTTGAGGGACGGCAGTTGTCACATATGACGCCACTGCTAAAGAGCATGTCGGTTGTGAGATAGAGAATATTTCTGACGTGAAGCCGGTTTGAAGCAGTCAGTCTGGATTTGTGGGAGAAATGAGCTGTACAGGCTGGATTATGGACAAGAAAATGGAAATTGTCGAAGGTGCAATGATGCACTGCAGCCAATGAAAGTCCTTTTGTGAGCTTCAGTCAGCAAGAGCCCGGATAGATCAGTCGGGAGAACATCAGACTTATAATCTGAAATTCCAAAGTTCAAGTCCCAGTTCGGGCGCTATATTAAATCACGATATTCATTTCTACATTCGTGCTCTGATACATTTGCAATAACAACAGGATCAGGCCTTTTAACCGCTCGGGCATTTCTGCCGTTCAATTAGATCTGTGATCGAACTCCGTTTGCATCCCTTTGCTCCAGATCCCTCAATATCTTTGGTTAACCAACATCTATCAATCTCAAGTTTAACATTGATAATTGACCCAGCTTCAACTACTGTTTGCGGAAGTGTGTTACAAATTTCTGCCACCCATTCCATGCAGAAGCCTTTCCTAACTTCTCCTGAAAGGCTTGGAACTAATATGGAGTCTGTGTCCCGAACTCCGAGACGGGCCAATCTTCGGAAATAGATTCGCTCTATCGACACTATCAGTTCCACTTAATATCGTGAATACTTCAATCAAATCACCACGTAAGCTTCTAAATTCCAGGGAATATATCCCTAGTTTGTGCAATCTCCCTTTGTAATTTGTCCCTTGGACTCTGTGCATCATTCTGGTAAATCTATGCTTCACTTTTTAAGCCTAATATTAACTTCCTAAAGTATGATGCCAAGAACTGCACACAGTACTCCAGGTGTGGTCTAACCGTTGCTTTGTATGGCTGTTGCATAATTTCTCCCTCTTATATTGTCATCCTATAGACATAAGTATCACCTTTCATTCAGCCTTTTTGATTCTTTTCTGCAACTGTCCATGACCATTAAATGATATATGTACATGGACCCTTAAGTCTATTTGGATCTCAACTGTTTCCAGCTTAACATTGTATAGAGTGTATTCTAAACGCCCCTTTTTAGATCCGAAGTGGATGACATCACACTTCGCTACTATTTAAATCAATTTGCCACAGATTTGCCCATTCACATAATCGATGAATATCTGGGCAAATTTCTTGCTTCCACCTATACTGCTTATAATGCCGCCTATCTATTTTGTCATCGTTAAACTTGAATGTTTGGCTCTCAATCCCATCAAGTAAGTCGTTAATAAAATCGGTGAATAGATGAGGCCACATAAGAGATCCCTCAGGGACACCACTCGTCATATCCTGCCAAATAAAGTAACAGATGATTATCCGTAAACTGCGTCTCCTGTCGCGCAAACAATTTCCTAACCAGGACAATAAAACTGTATTTTGCTCCATGTCTGCCAGCTACTAATGATTTGTGAACTGGGGCTCATAAACCTCTTTACTCCTCAACAGTTAATAGCTTCCAATTATTTAGAAAATACTCCGAACTATCTCATAATGTTGCAAGGTGGCTGCAGTCACACTTGGGCACAGTGAACTCGATTTGCCTTTGTTTTGGCGACTTACTTCGTCTGTCCCTGTCCCTTTGCTTGCTCCCGTTCCCATTTGCACTACGACCGGACCTTCTAACTTAGTGCGATCTTCAAACTTGGATCTACGGCGCTCAATTGCTCCATCCAAGTCAATCGTAAATACCGTGAAAAGTTGAAGATCCAATACAGATATTTGAGGGACGGCAGTTGTCACATTTGACCCCACTGCTAAAGAGCATGTCGCTTGTGAGAGGGAGAATATTTCTGGCGTGAAGCTGTCAATCTGGATTTGTGTGGGAAATGAGCTGTACAGGCTGGATTTTGGACAAGAAAATTGAATTTGTCGAAGGTGCAATGAGGCACTGCAGCCAATGAAAGTCCTTTTGTGAAGTTTTGTCAGTAAGAGCCCGGATAGCTCAGTCGGTAAAGCATCAGACTTTTAATCTGAGGGTCCAGGGTTCAAGTCCCTGTTCTGGCGCTGCTTTTGAATCACGATATTCATTTCTACATTCGTGCTCTGATCCTTTAGCAATGAGAATAACAACAGGACTCGGCCTTTTAATCGCTCGAGCCTTTCATGCCATTCAATTGGATCTGTGATCGAACTCCGTTTGCATCCCTGTGCTCCAGATCCCTTAATAAATTTGGTTAACCAACATCTATCAATCTCAAATTTAACATTGCCAATTGACCCAGCTTTAAGTGCTGTTTGCGGAAGTGTGTTTCAAATTTCTGCCACCCATTCCATGAAGAAGCCTTTCCTAACTTCTCTCCTGAAAGGCTTGGAACTAATGTTCAGTCTGTGAATCTTTTATTCAATGTTCAGTCTGTGTCCCGTACTCCTAGACGGGCCAATCATCGGAATATATCCCAAGTTTGTAAAATCTCCCATTGTAATTTGTCCCTTGGACTCTATGTATCATTCTGGTAAATCTACGCTTCACTTTTTAAGCCTAATATTACCTTCCTAAGGTGTGTTGCCAAAAACGTAAGGGCGTAAGGGGATGAAGCTCAGGCCTTTGCTAAGGGCTGATCATTCGGGGTCAGAGAGGGGAAGGTCAGAGGGGATAGTGAAAACGGAACCACGATGGAGTTCCCCTTGTCCTCACCTTTTACGCCACATTCAACGTATCATCCTCCGCCATTTCCGCCTCCTGCAGCGTGATCCCACCACCAAACGCATCTATCCCTCACCTCCACTTTCAGCATTCCGTAGTGAACGCTCCCTCCACGACACCCTCGTCCAATCCTCTACGCCTCCAACACCCCTTCCCCCAGCACCTTCCCATGCAAGCGCAGGAGTTGCAACACATGCCCTTATACCTTCCCACTTCCCACTGTCCAGGGCCCCAAACACCGCATCCAGGTGAAACAGAGATTTACTTGTACATCTTTCAATTTAGTATACTGTATTCGCTGCTCACGATGTGGTCTCTACATTGGGGAGACCAAACGCAGATTGGGTGACCGCTTTGTGGAACACCTCGGTTCAGTCCGTAAGGGGGTCCCAGAGCTTCCGGTCGCCTGTAACTTTAATTCACGGCTCCACTCCCACTCAGACCTCACCATCCTCCGCGTAAGCTCGAGGAACAGCACCTCATCTTTCGATTAGGCCCTTTACAGCCCTCTGGACTCAACATAGAATTCAACAACTTCAGATCATAACATATATATATATATTTTATCCACACTTTTGTTCTGTTCTTCTCTTCCACAGGGCAGCTGTCTTCCATTCTGCCAGCGCAATTTACACTTCATCTAGAGCAATCATTTATTTCTTAACCTGTCGCATTACCATCCTCTTTTGCCTTGAATATCTCTTAATGTCTCTCAATGTCTCTAAATCTCTCCTGCCTTCCAGCCTATCACAGGCCTTCCCTTTTGTTCTCTCATCCCCTCCCCCATTTCCCAGCCACTACACTTGATTAACAATCTGTTCCATTTCCTGCTTTTTTCCAATTCTGACGAAAGTTCATCGACCTGAAACGTTAACTCTGTTTCTCTCTTCACGGATGCTGCCTGACCTGCTGAGTATTTGCAGCAAGTGCTATTTGTGCTCCTGCATAGCTCAGTCGGTAAAGCATTAGACTTTTGACTTGAGGGTCCAGGGATCAAGTCCCTGTTCATGCACTGCTTTCAAATCGCGAAACTCATCTCTACATTCGTGCTCTGATTTTTTAACAATAAGAATAGCAACAGGACTAGTCCATTTAATCCCTCGAGCCATTCTGCCATTCAGTTCGATCTGTGATCGAACTCCGTTTGCATCACTTTGCTAAACAGAAAAATAGGAGAAGGAGTAGGCCATTGCGCACTTTGATCCAGCTCCGCCGTTCAATATGATCATGGCTGACCTCCATCTCAGTATTATATTCCCGCTCACTCCCCATACCCCTTGATGCCTTTTTTTATCTAGAAATCTATCTATCTCCTTCTTAAATATATTCAATGAATTGGCCTCCAAAGCCTTCCGTTGTAGAGAATTCCACAGGTTCACCACCCTCTGAGTGAAGAAATTTTTCCTCATCTCAGTCCTAAATATCCTACCCCGTATCCTGAGACTGTGACCCCTCGTTCTAGAACCCCCAGCCAGGGGAATCATCCTCTCTGCATCCAGTCTGTCTGCCATTGTAAGAATTTTATACGTTTCAAAGAGATCCCCTCTCATTCTTCAAAACTCTAATGAATACAGGTGTAGTCGACCCAATCTCTCCTCGTACGACAGTCCTGCCATCCCAGGTATCAGTCTGGAGAACCTTCGCCCTACTCCCTCTATGGCAAGTATATGCTTTCTTAGGTAAAGAGAACAAAACTGCACACAGTACTCCAGGTGTTGTCTCACTAAGGCCCTGTACAACTTCAGTAACACATCATTGCTCCTGTACTCAAATCCTCTGCTATGAAGGCCAACATTCCACTTGCCTTCCTACCTTCTTGCTGCACCTGCATGTTTGCTTTCAGTGACTGCTGTACAAGGACACCCAGGTACATTTATGCATCAACATCTCCCAATCTATCACCATTTAAATGCTATTATGCCTTTCTTTTTTACCTACCGAAGTGGATAACTTCACATTTAGCCACGTTAACCTGCATCTGCCATGTATTTGCCCACTCACTCAACTTGTCTAAATCGCCTGGAAGCCTCTTTGCATCCTCCTCACAACTCACAATCCCACCTAGTTTCGTGTGGTCCGCAAACTTGGAAATATTACATTTGGTACGCTCATCCAAATCATTGATATACACTGTGAATAGCTGGGGATCAAAGACTGATCCCTTTGGTACCACACTCGTCACCGCCTGCCACCCCGAAACAGACTCATTGATTCCTACTCTCTCTTTCCTGTCTGTTAACCAATTTTTAATTCATGCCAGTATATTACCCCCAATGAAATGTGCTTGAAATTTGCACACTAACCTCTTATGTCGGACTTTATCAAAGGCCTTCTGAAAATCTAAATACTCCACATCCACTGGTTTTCCCTTATCTATTTTACCAGTTACATCCTCAAAAACTCCAGTAGGTTTGTCAAACACGATTTCCCTTTCATAAATACATGCTGACTTATGAAATCCCGTTGATTATTTCTCAGTGTCCTATTATCACATCTTTTATACTCTTTATAGACTCTAGCATGCTCCCGACTACTGATGATAGGCTATCAGGTCTGTAGTTCCCTGTTTTCTCTCTCACTCCTTTTTTATTATGCGGAGATGTGGTGTTGGACTGGGGTGGACAAAAATGAGAAGTCGCACAACACCAGGTTATTTTCCAACAGTTTTATTTAAAATTACGAGCTTTCGGAGCTGCTGCCCCTTCGTCAGGTAAAGGTACCTTTACCTGACGAAGGGGCAGCGGCTCCGAGAACTCGTAATTTTAAATAAAATTGTTGGACTATAATCTGGTGTTGTGCGACTCCTTTTTTAAATAGTGGGGTTACATTTGCCACCCTCCAATCTGCAGGAACTTTTCCATAATCTATAACATTCTGGAAGATGACAATCACTGCATCCACTATTTCCATGGCCACCTCTTTTAGTACTCTGGGGTGCAGATTATCAGGCCCTGGGGATTTCTTGGCTTTCAGTCCCATTAATTTCCCAAGCACTATTTTTTTACTAATACTAATTTTCTTGAATTCTTTCTTCTCACTAGACCCTTGGTTCCCTAGCATTTCTGGGAAGTTATTTGTGTCCTCTTCCGTGAAGACAGAACAAAAGTATTTGTTTAATTGCTCATCCATTTCCTTGTTCCCCATTATAAATTCTCCCGTTTCTGACTGTAAGGGACCTACACTTGTCTTTACTATTCGAAGAAGGTTTTACAATCCGCTTGTATGTTCCTTGCAAGTTTACTCTTTATACTCCATCTGCCAACGTACTTCCAACTCTTCGTCTATCTATATCCATTTGCAGACACTGTGTGTTCTTGCAGGTGAAAAATTAATTCACTCGAGTCACTCTCAAAGCAGAAGATCACAGTTTATTTAACACAGCGCTCTGGGAAGGAGCCATCGACCCCGCGGTCTGGTGATCCACTTCTCGTCGTTACAGTGGTATCGAAACTTATTTTATACATTATAGGGTCGTTACGCAATTCATTACATACAAATGTCTTCACCCAATCACATTCCCCCAGCAACAGACTTCTAATTATAAACTGCACTTTAAGCTAAAAAATGTTACTTCCCTATCGAAACTATAAACATCGAAATGTTGTGTCAACTTTGTCTAGTCGGACTGGCTGGCCATGCGGTGATTGGTTCTCAAGTGTAACCGTTGTACTATTATTATCTTGGTGGGCCTCGGATGTATGCATGTTGAACACAGACATTACTTATCGCACTGTGTTAGCAAAACCATTCTGAATTTACGAATTTATTACATTCTTAAAGCCCTATAATTTTTACTCTAACAATCCCTCCTGTTGTTCCCTGATCAAAACTCCTTTTGTGACAGGAAGCCAGCATCATACGGATTTATGGTAATGTAAGTCGATATGTTTACATTCCAGGGGCTCACAGTCCGTTAGTCAGATTGTGGCATCCTTGTATAGGGACTCATATCCACACAGCTCTCTCTCCGGGTGTCATTCATTAACCATCATGACACTTACAGCAGGCCGTGACATTTTAGCGCAACAACATTTTAACAATAGGGCCAGACTATACATCACTAATATTATAACAATGAACAAAATCAATCCTTGTACTACTGCTGTCCCGAGTGATCCCTACCATCCAGTTGCCCAGCCCCAAAGGGTGGATGCCGGAGGTTGTTTTAATGTTTTTAATTATTCCTGTATGTGTTCTGCCAAGTTAGTTATTGCTTCCGAGTTATCTGGTATGTAGGTACAACATTCTGTACCTATTAGGGCACAGGTTCCCCCTTTTTCCGCCAACACATAGTCAAGGGCCATCCGATGTTGTAGAGCTACTATGCGGAGGGCTACCATCTCTGCATTAACCTTAGCTTGGGCTACAGCTGTATCGTTGGCCACCTGCTCCAAGACGGAGGCCATGTTAATGGATTCCCTTGCCAATTTACCCGCTGCATTCTCGGGCCACCAGGGATAGGCCCTATGACCGCACACGAAATGAGTCCCGTTGTAGGAGGTATACTTATTTACCTCTGGGGGGTCCCATTGTACTGAAAAGTCACCGCTTTCGTTTCGTGATGGGAGTTTCACACTACCCGGCTCACCAGGCAAGGCAATGTTATATGTGCTGTTAATGTAGCCCACAATAGGATCTGTCGATCGTCCCCTCTTTACGAGACATAATCCCCCACTTTGTCCCTTCTTACGCCTCGTTCTAAGGAACGGTGGTAGTTAGTAATCGTTATACGTTGACCGTGTCCACCCACTACAATATTCTGGGTTGTACCCATGACGTTGCAGCTTTGCTATAGTTCTGCCGTCTGTCTTGGCTTCATAACAGCCCACACATGTGCATCCTGCTCTAACTCCAAACATCCAACTGACCGTCTCATCATCACTAAGTGGGTTTAGTTGTAAGGGGACTCCTTCCTCCGAGTGTGTGGGGACATGGGCGCAGACCCAACAGCTGGCAGCATCAACTCTCTTGGCATATGTGCATGACATATATAAAAATGTGTTCACCCGTAACCCTCTTTTGGCCCGTGGGGGTACTCTAGCCTGAGTCCTCCCAAGGCTACATATTATGATTATACAAACTAGGAAACTACACCTGATATTGCGTAACACGTTCATCTTATCACTTTATGTTAACAATGTCCCAAAGGCTATATCGCCAACCGAACCGCTTTGTTGCTTGAAGATTCTATTTTCCTGTGGGGGTGAATAGAATACTGTCATTAGCCTGGTTCCTCGATAATAATCATTTGGATTCCCTCCTCCTGCTCGACCGGTTGGAGTCGATGGGATTGTTCCCATACATGCTTCACGATGCATCCCATAGTGTATCCCATTATGACAATGCATATTGTCCATACCATCGTCCATACTAGCGCCCATTCCCATTCTTTGAATTGTCTAACGTATTCTTCACTTCCCACAAAAGGTACATGCTCTCTTGTAGCCATTTTTAAGCTGGCGAAGGATCATAGACTTTTAGCTGTGTCCAGTGCTTCCATCGTCCCATGCCCTTCATATCAATGCAAGCACACGTATCTCCACTAATTAGAATCTGATGTGGTCCTGACCATCTTGGGGCAAACCCGGGTTTTCCTGGTAAACCTTTAACCATTACCTTAGTCCCGGCTGGAGGGATATATGGGAAAGCGAACAATTCTAAATCCTTATCCTTTTCTCCCTGTCAGTCCCGCGTTTGCTGCCTCATTTCCGTTAATTGACTGCTTAATTCGAGGACAAACCTTCGGAGCTTATCCTTCAGAGGACCCACATCGTCTCCCCCAGTTATTATGCCATGGGGGTGTTGCATTGCGCTCCCCGTCATTAGCTCATATGGTGATAAGCCCGTTGTTCGGTTTAGGGTGGCTCTCAGTTTCATTAAGACTTGTCGTAACACATCAACCCACTGCTGATGTTTGTCCCCTGAAGCCTTGGCTCAGGCTGTTTTCAAGGTTCAGTTCTTTCGTTCCACCATTCCAGAACATTGGGGATGGTACGGAATGTGGAATTTCTTAGTCCAAGGGACAAATTACAATGCGAGATTGCACAAACTAGGGATATATTCCCTGGAATTTAGAAGCTTTAGTGGTGATTTGATTGAAGTATTCACGATATTAAGCGGAACTGATAGTGTCGATAGAGCGAAGCTATTTCCGATGATTGGCCCGTCTAGGAGTACGGGACACAGACTCAACATTAGTTCCAAGCCTTTCAGGAGAGAAGTTAGGAAAGGCTTCTACATGGAATGGGTGGCAGAAATTTGTAACACACTTCCGCAAACAGCACTTAAATCTGGGTCAATTGGCAATGTTAAACTTGAGATTGATAGATGTTGGTTAACCAAAGATATTAAGGGATCTGGAGCAAAGGGAGTTGGATCACAGATCCAATTGAATGGCAGAAAGTCTCGAGCGGTCAAAAGGCCTGGTCGTGTTGTTATTCTCATTGCAAAAGGATCAAAGCACGAATGTAGAAATAAATATCGTGATTTACAAGCAGCGCCCGAACAGGGACATGAACGCTGGACTCTCAGATTGAAAGTCTGATGCTCTACCGACTGAGCTATCCGGGCTCTTGCGGACTCAATCTCACAAAAGGAATTTCATTGGCTGCAGTGCATCATTGCACCTTCGACAAATTCCATTTTCTTGTCCATAATCCAGCCTGTACAGCTCATTTCTCCCACAAATCCAGAATGACTGCCTCAAACCGGCTTCAAGCCAGAAATATTCTCCCTCTCACAAGCGACATGGTCTTTAGCAGTGGCGTCAAATGTGACAACTGCCGTCCCTCAAATATCTGTATTGGATCTCCAACTTTTCACCGCATTTACGATTGACTTGGATGGAGCAATTGAGCGCTGTAGATCCAAGTTTGAAGATCGCACTAAGTTAGAAGGTCCGGTCGTAGTGCAAATGGGAACGGAAGCAAACCAAAGGGACAGAGACAGACGAAGGAAGTCGGCAAATCAAAGGCAAATCGAGTTCACTGTGCCCAAATGTGACAGCATCCACCTTGCAACATTATGAGATAGTTCAGAGTATTTTCTAAATAATTGGAAGCTATTAACTGTTGAGGAGTAAAGAGGTTTATGAGCCCCAGTTCACAAATTATTAGTAGCTGGCAGACATGGAGCAAAATACAGTTTTATTGTCCTGGTTAGGAAATTGTTTGCGCGACAGGAGACACAGTTTACGGATAATGATCTGTTACTTTATTTGGCAGGATATGACGAGTGGTGTCCGTGAAGGATCTCGTATGTGGCCTCATGTATTCACCGATTTTATTAACGACTTACCTGATGGGATTGAGAGCCAAACATTCAAGTTTAACGCTAACAAAATAGATAGGCGGCATTATAAGCAGTATAGGTGGAAGCAAGAAATTTGCCCAGATATTCATCGATTATGTGAATGGGCATATCTGTGGCAAATTGATTTAAATATTAGCGAAGTGTGATGTCATCCACTTCGGATCTAAAAAGGGGCGTTTAGAATACACTCTAAACAATGTTAAGTAGAAACAGTTGAGATCCAAATAGACTTAAGGGTCCATGTACATATATCATTTAATGGTCATGGACAGGTACAGAAAAGAATCAAAAAGGCTGAATGAAAGGTGATATTTAAATTTATAGGATGACAATATAATTGGGAGATTTTATGTAACAGCCATACAAAGCACTGGTTAGACCACACCTGGAGTACTGTGTGCAGTTCTGGGCATCACACCTTAGTATTAGGCTTAAAAAGTGAAGCGTAGATTTACCAGAATGATGCGGAGAGTCCAAGGGACAAATTACAATGGGAGATTGCACAAACTAGGGATATATTCCCTGGAATTTAAAAGCTGACGTGGTGATTTGATTGAAGTATTCACGATATTAGGTGGAACTGATAGTGTCGACAGAACGAAGCTATTTCCGATGATTGGCCCGTCTAGGAGTACAGGACACAGACTCAACATTAGTTCCAAGCCTTTCAGGAGAGAAGTTAGGAAAGGCTTCTACACGGAATGAGTGGCAGAAATTTGTAGCACACTTCCGCAAACAGCATTTAAAGCTGGGTCAATTGGCAATGTTAAACTTGAGATTGACAGATGTTGGTTAACCAAAGTGTTAAAGAATCTGGAGCAAAGTGATGCAAACGGAGTTCGATCACAGATCCAATTGAACGGCAGAAAGGCTCGAGCGGTTAAAATGCCTTGTTCTGTTGTTATTCTCATTGCTGAAGGATCAGAGCACGATTGTAGAAATGAATATCGTGAGTTAAAAGCAGCGCCCGAACAGGGACTTGAACCCTGGACCCGCAGATAAAAAGTCTAATGCTCTACCGACTGAGCTATCCGGGCTCTTGCTGACTGAATCTCACAAAAGGACTTTGATTGGCTGCAGTGCATCATTGCACCTTCGACAAATTCCATTTTCTTGTCCATAATCCAGCCTGTAAAGCTCATTTCTCCCACAAATCCAGATTGACTGCCTCAAACCGGCTTCACGCCAGAAATATTCTCCCTCTCACAAGCGACATGCTCTTTAGCAGTGGCGTCAAATGTGACAACTGCCGTCCCTCAAATATCTGTATTGGATCTTCAACTTTTCACCGTATTTACGATTGACTCGGATGGAGCAATTGAGCGATGTAGATCCAAGTTTGAAGATCGCACTAAGTTAGAAGGTCCGGTCGTAGTGCAAATGGGAACGGGAGCAAACCAAAGGGACAGAGACAGACGAAGGAAGTCGGCAAAACAAAGGCAAATCGAGTTCACTGTACCCAAGTGTGACAGCATCCACCTTGCAACATTAGGAGATAGTTTGGAGTATTTTCTAAATAATTGGAAGCTATTAACTGTTGAGGAGTAAAGATGTTTATGAGCCCCAGTTCACAAATCATTAGTAGCTGGCAGACATGGAGCAAAATACAGTTTTATTGACCTGGTTAGGAAATTGTTTGCGCGACAGGAGACGCAGTTTACGGATACTGATCTGTTACTTTATTTGGCAGGATGTGACGAGGGTTGTCCCTGATGGATCTCTTCTGTGGCCTCATCTATTCACCGATTTTATTAACGACTTACTTGATGGGATTGAGAGCCAAACATTCAAGTTTAACGATGACAAAATAGATAGGTGGCATTATAAGCAGTATAGGTGGCAGCAAGAAATTTGCCCAGATATTCATAGATTATGTGAATGGGCAAATCTGTGGCAAATTGATTTAAATATTAGCGAAATTTGATGTCATCCACTTCGGATCTAAAAAGGGGGGTTTAGAATACACTCTATACAATGTTAAGCTGGAAACATCTGAGAGCCAAATAGACTTAAGGGTCCATGTACATATATCATTTAATGGTCATGGACAGGTACAGAAAAGAATCAAAAAGGCTGAATGAAAGGTGATACTTATATCTATAGGATGACAATATAAGGGGGAGAAATTATGCAACAGCCATACAAAGCACTGGTTAGACCACACCTGGAGTACTGTGTGCAGTTCTGGGCATCACACCTTAGTAATAAAAAGTGAAGCGTAGATTTACCAGAATGATACACAGAGTCCAAGGGACAAATTACAATGGGAGATTGCACAAACTAGGGATATATTTAGAAGCTTAAGTGGTGATTTGATTGAAGTATTCACGATATTAAGTGGAACTGATAGTGTCGATGGAGCGAAGCTATTTCCGATGATTGGCCCGTCTAGGAGTACGGGACACAGACTCAACATTAGTTCCAAGCCTTTCAGGAGAGAAGTTAGGAAAGGCTTCTACATGGAATAGGTGGCAGAAATTTGTAACACACTTCCGCAAACACCACTTAAAGCTGGGTCAATTGGCAATGTTAAATTTGAGATTGATAGATGTTGGTTAACCAAAGATATTAAGGGATCTGGAGCAAAGGAATGCAAACGGAGTTCGGTCACAGATCCAATTGAATGGCAGAAAGGCTCGAGCGGTTAAAAGGCCTGGTCCTGTTGTTATTCTCATTGCTGAAGGATCAGAGCACGAATGCAGAAATGAATATCGTGATTTAAATGCAGCGCCCGAACAGAGACTTGAAACACTAGACCCTCAGATTAAATGTCTGATGTTTTACCGACTGAGCTATCCGGGCTCTTTCTGACTAAATTTCAGAAAAGGACTTTCATTGGCTGCAGTGCATCATTGCACCTTCGACAAATTCCATTTTCTTGTCCATAATCCAGCCTGTACAGCTCATTTCTCCCACAAATCCAGAATGACTGCCTCAAACCGGCTTCAAGCCAGAAATATTCTCCCTCTCACAAGCGACATGGTCTTTAGCAGTGGCGTCAAATGTGACAACTGCCGTCCCTCAAATATCTGTATTGGATCTCAAACTTTTCACCGTATTTACGATTGACTTGGATGGAGCAATTGAGCGCTGTAGATCCAAGTTTGAAGATCGCACTAAGTTAGAAGGTCCGGTCGTAGTGCAAATGGGAACGGGAGCAAACCAAAGGGGCAGAGACAGACGAAGGAAGTCGGCAAATCAAAGGCAAATCGAGTTCACTGTGCCCAAGTGTGACACCATCCACCTTGCAACATTATGAGATAGTTCAGAGTATTTTCTAAATAATTGGAAGCTATTAACTGTTGAGGAGTAAAGAGGTTTATGAGCCCCAGTTCACAAATTATTAGTAGCTGGCAGACATGGAGCAAAATACAGTTTTATTGACCTGGTTAGGAAATTGTTTGCGCGACAGGAGACGCAGTTTACGGATAATCATCTGTTACTTTATTTGGCAGGATATGACGAGTGGTGTCCCTGAGGGATCTCTTATGTGGCCTCATCTATTCACCGATTTTATTAACGACTTACTTGATGGGATTGAGAGCCAAACATTCAAGTTTAACGATGACAAAATAGATAGGCGAGATTATAAGCAGTATAGGTGGAAGCAAGACTTTTGCCCAGATATTCATCGATTATGTGAATGGGCAAATCTGTGGCAAATTGATTTAAATATTAGCGAAGTGTGATGTCATCCACTTCGAAAATAAAAAGGGGCTTTTTAGAATACACTCTATACAATGTTAAGCTGGAAACAGTTGAGATCCAAATAGACTTAAGGGTCCATGTACATATATCATTTAATGGTCATGGACAGGTACAGAAAAGAATCAAAAAGGCTGAATGAAAGGTGATACTTATGTCTATAGGATGACAATATAAGGGGGAGAAATTATGCAACAGACATACAAAGCACTGGATAGACCACACCTGGAGTACAGTGTGCAGTTCTGGGCATCACACCTTAGTATTAGGCTTAGAAAGTGAAGCGTAGATTTACCAGAATGATACACAGAGTCCAACGGACAAATTACAATAGGAGATTGCACAAACTAGGGATATATTCCCTGGAATTTAAAAGCTGACGTGGTGATTTGATTGAAGTATTCACGATATTAGGTGGAACTGATACTGTCGATAGAGCGAAGCTATTTCCGATGATTGGCCCGTCAAGGAGTACGGGACAAAGACTCAACATTAGTTCCAAGCCTTTCAGGAGAGAAGTTAGGAAAGGCTTCCACATGGAAAGAGTGGCAGAAATTTGTAACACACTTCCGCAAACAGCATTTAAATCTGGGTCAATTGGCAATGTTAAACTTGAGATTGACAGATGTTGGTTAAACAAAATATTGAGGAATCTGGAGCAAAGGGATGCAAACGGAGTTCGATCACAGATCCAATTGAAGGGCAGAAAGGGTAGAGCGGTTTAAATGCCTTCTTCTGTTGTTATTCTCATTGCTGAAGGATCAGAGCACGATTGCAGAAATGAATATCGTGATTTAAAAGCAGCGCCCGAACAGGGACTTGAACCCTGGACCCTCAGATTAAAAGTCTGATGCTCTACCGACGGAGCTACCCGGGCTCGTGCCGACACAATCTCACAAAAGGACTTTCATTGGCTGCAGTGCATCATTGCACCTTCGACAAATTCCATTTTCTTGTCCATAATCCAGCCTGCACAGCTCATTTCTCCCACAAATCCAGATTGACTGCCTCAAACCGGCTTCACGCCAGGAATATTCTCCCTCTCACAAGCGACATGCTCTTTAGCAGTGGCGACAAATGTGACAACTGCCGTCCCTCAAATATCTGTATTGGATCTTCAACTTTTCACCGTATTACGATTGACTTGGATGGAGCAATTGAGCGCTGTAGATCCAAGTTTGAATATCGCACTAAGTTAGAAGTTCCGGTCGTAGTGCAAATGGGAACGGGAGCAAACCAAAGGGATAGAGACAGACGAAGTAAGTCGGCAAAACAAAAGGCAAATCGAGTTCACTGTGCCCAAGTGTGACTGCATCCACCTTGCAACATTAGGAGATAGTTCGGAGTATTATCTAAATAATTGGAAGCTATTAACTGTTGAGGAGTAAAGAGGTTTATGAGCCCCAGTTCTCAAATCATTAGTAGCTGGCAGACATGGAGCAAAATACAGTTTTATTGACCTGGTTAGGAAATTGTATGCGCGACAGGAGACGCAGTTTAAGGATAATGATCTGGTACTTTATTTGGCAGGATATGACGAGAGGTGTCCCTGAGGGATCTCTTATGTGGCCTCATCTATTCACCGATTTTATTAACGACTTACTTGATAGGTATGAGAGCCAAACATTCAAGTTTAACGATGACTAAATAGATAGGCGGCATTATAAGCAGTATAGGTGGAAGCAAGAAATTTGCCCAGATATTCATCGATTATGTGAATGGGCAAATCTGTGGCAAATTGATTTAAATATTAGCGAAGTGTGATGTCATCCACTTCGGAAATAAAAAGGGGCTTTTAGAATACACTCTATACAATGTTAAGCTGGAAACAGTTGAGATCCAAATAGACTTAAAGGTCCATGTACATATATCATTTAATGGTCATGGACAGGTACAGAAAATAATCAAAAAGGCTGAATGAAAGGTGATACTTATATCTATAGGATGACAATATAAGGGGGAGAAATTATGCAACAGCCATACAAAGCACTGGATAGACCACACCTGGAGTACTGTGTGCAGTTCTGGGCATCACACCTTAGTATTAGGCTTAAAAAGTGAAGCGTAGATTTACCAGAATGATACACAGAGTCCAAGCGACAAATTACAATGGGAGATTGCACAAACTGGGGATATATTCCCTGGAATTTAAAAGCTGACGTGGTGATTTGATTGAAGTATTCACGATATTAGGTGGAACTGATAGTGTCGATAGAGCGAAGCTATTTCCAATGATTGGCCCGTCTAGGAGTACGGGACACAGACTCAACATTCGTTCCAAGCCTTTCAGGAGAGAAGTTAGGAAAGGCTTCTACATGGAATGAGTGGCAGAAATGTGTAACACACTTCCGCAAACAGCATTTAAATCTGGGTGAATTGGCAATGTTAAACTTGAGATTGACAGATGTTGGTTAACCAAAGTATTAAGGAATCTGGAGCAAAGTGATGCAAACGGTGTTCGATCACAGATCCGATTGAACGGCAGAAAGGCTCGAGCGGTTAAAATGCCTTGTTCTGTTGTTATTCTCATTGCTGAAGGATCAGAGCACGATTGTAGAAATGAATATCGTGATTTAAAAACAGCGCCCGAACAGGGACTTGAACCCTGGACCCTCAGATTAAAAGTCTGATGCTCTACCGACTGAGCTTTCCGGGCACTTGCTGACTCAATCTCACAAAAGGACTTTCATTGGCTGCAGTGCATCATTGCACCTTCGACAAATTCCATTTTCTTGTCCATAATCCAGCCTGTACAGCTCATTTCCCCCACAAATCCAGATTGACTGCCTCAAACCGGCTTCACGCCAGAAATATTCTCCCTCTCACAAGCGACATGCTCTTTAGCAGTGGCGTCAAATGTGACAACTGCCGTCCCTCAAATATCTGTATTGGATCTTCAACTTTTCGCGTATTTACGATTGACTCGGATAGAGCAATTGAGCGATGTAGATCCAAGTTTGAAGATCGCACTAAGTTAGAAGGTCCGGTCGTAGTGCAAATGGGAACGGGAGCAAACCAAAGGGACAGAGACAGACGGAGTAAGTCGGCAAAACAAAAGGCAAATCGAGTTCACTGTGCCCAAATGTGACAGCATCCACCTTGCAACATTATGAGATAGTTCGGAGTATTTTCTAAATAATTGGAACCAATTAACTGTTGAGAAGTAAAGATGTTTATGAGCCCCAGTTCACAAATCATTAGTAGCTGGCAGACATGGAGCAAAATACAGTTTTATTGACCTGGTTAGGAAATTGTTTGCGCGACAGGAGACGCAGTTTACGGATAATGATCTGGTACTTTATTTGGCAGGATATGACGAGTGCTGTCCCTGAGGGATCTCTTATGTGGCCTCATCTATTCACCGATTTTATTAACGACTTACTTGATGGGATTGAGAGCCAAACATTCAAGTTTAACGATGACAAAATAGATAGACGGCATTATAAGCAGTATAGGTGGAAGCAAGAAATTTGCCCAGATATTCATCGATTATGTGAATGGGCAAATCTGTGGCAAATTGATTTAAATATTAGCGAAGTGTGATGTCATCCACTTCGGAAATAAAAAGGGGCTTTTAGAATACACTCTATACAATGTTAAGCTGGAAACAGTTGAGATCCAAATAGACTTAAGGGTCCATGTACATATATGATTTAATGGTCATGGACAGGTACAGAAAAGAATCAAAAAGGCTGAATGAAAGGTGATACTTATGTCTGTAGGGTGACAATATAAGAGGGAGAAATTATGCAACAGCCATACAAAGCACTGGATAGACCACACCTGGAGTACTGTGTGCAGTTCTGGGCATCACACCTTAGTATTAGGCTTAAAAAGTGAAGCGCAGATTTACCAGAATGATACACAGAGTCCAAATTACAATGGGAGATTGCACAAACTAGGGATATATTCCCTGGAATTTAAAAGCTGACGTGGTGATTTGATTGAAGTATTCACGATATTAGGTGGAACTGATAGTGTCGACAGAGCGAAGCTATTTCCGATGATTGGCCCTTCCAGGAGTACAGGACACAGACTCAACATTAGTTCCAAGCCTTTCAGGAGAGAAGTGAGGAAAGGCTTCTACAGGGAATGAGTGGCAGAAATTTGTAACACACTTCCGGAAACAGCATTTAAATCTGGGTCAATTGGCAATGTTAAACTTGAGATTGACAGATGTTGGTTAACCAAAGATATTAAGGGATCTGGAGCAAAGGGATGCAAACGGAGTTCGATCACAGATCCAATTGAACGGCAGAAAGGCTCGAGCGGTTAAAATGTCTTGTTCTGTTGTTATTCTCATTGCTGAAGGCTCAGAGCACGATTGCAGAAATGAATATCGTGATTTAAAAGCAGCGCCCGAACAGGGACTTGAACCTTGGACCCTCAGATGTAAAAGTCTGATGCTCTACCGACTGAGCTACCCGGGCACTTGCTGACTCAGTCTCACCAAAGGACTTTCATTGGCTGCAGTGCATCATTGCACCTTCGACAAATTCCATTTTGTTGTCCATAATCCAGCCTGTACAGCTCATTTCTCCAACAAATCCAGATTGACTGCCTCAAACCGGCTTCACGCCAGAAATATTCTCCCTCTCACAAGCGACATGCTCTTTAGCAGTGGCGTCAAATGTGACAACTGCCGTCCCTCAAATATCTGTATTGGATCTTCAACTTTTCACCGTATTTACGATTGACTCGGATGGAGTAATTGAGCGATGTAGATCCAAGTTTGAAGATCGCACTAAGTTAGAAGGTCCGGTCGTAGTGCAAATGGGAACGGGAGCAAACCAAAGGGACAGAGACAGACGGAGTAAGTCGGCAAAACAAAAGGCAAATCGAGTTCACTGTGCCCAAATGTGACAGCATCCACCTTGCAACATTATGAGATAGTTCGGAGTATTTTCTAAATAATTGGAACCAATTAACTGTTGAGAAGTAAAGATGTTTATGAGCCCCAGTTCACAAATCATTAGTAGCTGGCAGACATGGAGCAAAATACAGTTTTATTGACCTGGTTAGGAAATTGTTTGCGCGACAGGAGACGCAGTTTACGGATAATGATCTGGTACTTTATTTGGCAGGATATGACGAGTGCTGTCCCTGAGGGATCTCTTATGTGGCCTCATCTATTCACCGATTTTATTAACGACTTACTTGATGGGATTGAGAGCCAAACATTCAAGTTTAACGATGACAAAATAGATAGACGGCATTATAAGCAGTATAGGTGGAAGCAAGAAATTTGCCCAGATATTCATCGATTATGTGAATGGGCAAATCTGTGGCAAATTGATTTAAATATTAGCGAAGTGTGATGTCATCCACTTCGGAAATAAAAAGGGGCTTTTAGAATACACTCTATACAATGTTAAGCTGGAAACAGTTGAGATCCAAATAGACTTAAGGGTCCATGTACATATATGATTTAATGGTCATGGACAGGTACAGAAAAGAATCAAAAAGGCTGAATGAAAGGTGATACTTATGTCTGTAGGGTGACAATATAAGAGGGAGAAATTATGCAACAGCCATACAAAGCACTGGATAGACCACACCTGGAGTACTGTGTGCAGTTCTGAGCATCACACCTTAGTATTAGGCTTAAAAATTGAAGCGTAGATTTACCAGAATGAATCACAGAGTCCAAATTGCAATGGGAGATTGCACAAACTAGGGATATATTCCCTGGAATTTAAAAGCTGACGTGGTGATTTGATTGAAGTATTCACGATATTAGGTGGAACTGATAGTGTCGATCGAGCGAAGCTATTTCCGATGATTGGCCCGCCTCGCTGTACAGGATACAGACTCAACATTAGTTCCAAGCCTTTCAGGAGAGAAGTGAGGAAAGGCTTCTACAGGGAATGAGTGGCAGAAATTTGTAACACACTTCCGCAAACAGCATTTAAATCTGGGTCAATTGGCAATGTTAAACTTGAGATTGACAGATGTTGGTTAACCAAAGATATTAAGGGATATGGAGCAAAGGGATGCAAACGGAGTTCGATCACAGATCCAATTGAACGGCAGAAAGGCTCGAGCGGTTAAAATGCCTTGTTCTGTTGTTATTCTCTTTGCTGAAGGATCAGAGCACGATTGCAGAAATGAATATCGTGATTTAAAAGCAGCGCCCGAACAGGGACTTGAACCCTGGACCCTCAGATTAAAAGTCTGATGCTCTACCGACTGAGCTATCCGGGCTCTTGCTGACACAAGCTCACAAAAGGACTTTCATTGGCTGCAGTGCATCATTGCACCTTCGACAAATTCCATTTTCTTGTCCATAATCCAGCCTGTACAGCTCATTTCTCCAACAAATCCAGATTGACTGCCTCAAACCGGCTTCACGCCAGAAATATTCTCCCTCTCACAAGCGACATGCTGTTTAGCAGTGGCGTCATTTGTGACAACTGCCGTCCCTCAAATATCTGTATTGGATCTTCAACTTTTCACCGTATTTACGATTGACTCGGATGGAGCAATTGAGCGACTGTATATACAAGTTTGAAGATCGCACTAAGTTAGAAGGTCCGGTCGTAGTGCAAATGGGAACGGGAGCAAACCAAAGGGACAGAGACAGACGGAGTAAGTCGGCAAAACAAAAGGCAAATCGAGTTCACTGTGCCCAAGTGTGACAGCATCCACCTTGCAACATTATGAGATAGTTCGGAGTATTTTCTAAATAATTGGAACCAATTAACTGTTGAGAAGTAAAGATGTTTATGAGCCCCAGTTCACAAATTATTAGTAGCTGGCAGACATGGAGCAAAATACAGTTTTATTGACCTGGTTAGGAAATTGTTTGCGCGACAGGAGACGCAGTTTACGGATAATGACCTGGTACTTTATTTGGCAGGATATGACGAGTGCTGTCCCTGAGGGATCTCTTATGTGGCCTCATCAATTCACCGATTTTATTAACGACTTACTTGATGGGATTGAGAGCCAAACATTCAAGTTTAACGATGACAAAATAGATAGGCGGCATTATAAGCAGTATAGGTGGAAGCAAGAAATTTGCCCAGATATTCATCGATTATGTGAATGGGCAAATCTGTGGCAAATTGATTTAAATATTAGCGAAGTGTGATGTCATCCACTTCGGAAATAAAAAGGGGCTTTTAGAATACACTCTATACAATGTTAAGCTGGAAACAGTTGAGATCCAAATAGACTTAAGGGTCCATGTACATATATGATTTAATGGTCATGGACAGGTACAGAAAATAATCAAAAAGGCTGAATGAAAGGTGATACTTATGTCTATAGGGTGACAATATAAGAGGGAGAAATTATGCAACAGCCATACAAAGCACTGGATAGACCACACCTGGAGTACTGTGTGCAGTTCTGGGCATCACACCTTAGTATTAGGCTTAAAAAGTGAAGCGTAGATTTACCAGAATGATACACAGAGTCCAAATTGCAATGGGAGATTGCACAAACTAGGGATATATTCCCTGGAATTTAAAAGCTGACGTGGTGATTTGATTGAAGTATTCACGATATTAGGTGGAACTGATAGTGTCGATCGAGCGAAGTTATTTCCGATGATTGGCCCGCCCAGCTGTACAGGATACAGACTCAACATTAGTTCCAAGCCTTTCAGGAGAGAAGTGAGGAAAGGCTTCTACAGGGAATGAGTGGCAGAAATTTGTAACACACTTCCGCAAACAGCATTTAAATCTGGGTCAATTGGCAATGTTAAACTTGAGATTGACAGATGTTGGTTAACCAAAGATATTAAGGGATCTGGAGCAAAGGGATGCAAACGGAGTTCGATCACAGATCCAATTGAACGGCAGAAAGGCTCGAGCGGTTAAAATGTCTTGTTCTGTTGTTATTCTCATTGCTGAAGGCTCAGAGCACGATTGTAGAAATGAATATCGTGATTCAAAAGCAGCGCCCGAACAGGGACTTGAACCTTGGACCCTCAGATTAAAAGTCTGATGCTCTACCGACTGAGCTATCCGGGCACGTGCTGACTCAATCTCACCAAAGGACTTTCATTGGCTGCAGTGCATCATTGCACCTTCGACAAATTCCATTTTCTTGTCCATAATCCAGCCTGCACAGCTCATTTCTCCCACAAATCCAGATTGACTGCCTCAAACCGGCTTCACGCCAGAAATATTCTCCCTCTCACAAGCCACATGCTCTTTAGCAGTGGCGTCAAATGTGACAACTGCCGTCCCTCAAATATCTGTCTTGGATCCTCAACTTTTCACCGTATTTACGATTGATTTGGATGGAGCAATTGAGCGCTGTTGATACAAATTTGAAGATCGCACTAAGTTAGAAGGTCCGGTCGTAGTGCAAATGGGAACGGGATCTAACCAAAGGGACAGAGACAGACGAAGTAAGTCGGCAAAACAAAGGCAAATCGAGTTCACTGTGCCCAAGTGTGACAGCGTCCACCTTACATTATTATGAGATAGTTCGGAGTATTTTCTAAATAATTGGAAGCTATTAACTGTTGAGGATTAAAGAGGTTTATGAGCCCCAGTTCACAAATTATTAGTAGCTGGCAGACATGGAGCAAAATACAGTTTTATTGACCTGGTTAGGAAATTGTTTGCGCGACAGGAGACGCAGTTTACGGATAATGACCTGGTACTTTATTTGGCAGGATATGACGAGTGGTGTCCGTGAGGGATCTCTTATGTGGCCTCATCTGTTCACCGATTTTATTAACGACTTACCTGATGGGATTGAGAGCCAATCATTCAAGTTTAACGATGACAAACCGGCATTATAAGCAGTATAGGTGGAAGCAAGAAATTTGCCCAGATATTCAGAGATTATGTGAATGGGCAAATCTGTGGCAAATTGATTTAAAAATTAGCGAAGTGTGATGTCATCCACATCGGAACTAAAAAGGGGCGTTTAGAATACACTCTATACAATGTTATGCTGGAAACAGTTGCGATCCAAATAGACTTAAGGGTCCATGTACATATATCATTTAATGGTCATGGACAGGTACAGAAAAGAATCAAAAAGGCTGAATGAAAGGTGATACTTATATCTATAGGATGACAATATAAGGGGGAGAAATTATGCAACAGCCATACAAAGCACTGGTTAGACCACACCTGGAGTACTGTGTGCAGTTCTGGGCATCACACCTTAGGGGGTAATATTAGGCTTAAAAAGTGAAGCGTAGATTTACCAGAATGATACACAGAGTCCAAGGGACAAATTACAATGGGAGATTGCACAAACTAAGGATATATTCCCTGGAATTTAGAAGCTTACGTGATTTGTTTGAAGTATTCACGATATTAAGTGGAACTGATAGTGTCGATAGAGCGAAGCTATTTCCGATGATTGGCCCGTCTTGGAGTACGGGACACAGACTCAACATTAGTTCCAAGCCTTTCAGGAGAGAAGTTAGGAAAGGCTTCTACATGGAATGGGTGGCAGAAATTTGTAACACACTTCCGCAAACAGCACTTAAAGCTGGGTCAATTGGCAATGTTAAACTTGAGATTGATAGATGTTGGTTATCCAAAGATATTGCGGGATCTGGAGCAAAGGGATGCAAACGGAGTTCGATCACAGTTCTAATTGAACGGCAGAAAGGCTCGAGCGGTTCAAAGTCCCGGTCTTGTTGTTATTCTCATTGCTAAAGGATCAGAGCACGAATGCAGAAATGAATATCGTGATTTAATTCCAGCGCCCGACCAGGGACTTGAACCCTGGACTCTCAGATTACAAGTCTGTTTTTCTCCCGACTGATTTATCCGGGCTCTTGCTGCCTGAACCTCACAAAAGGACTTTCATTGGCTGCAGTGCATCATTGCACCTTCTACAATTTCCATTTTCTTGTCCATAATCCAGCCTGTACAGCTAATTTCTCCCACAAATCCAGACTGACTGCCTCAAACCGGCTTCACGTCAGAAATATTCTCCCTCTCACAACCGACATGCTCTTTGTCAGTGGCGTCAGATGTGACAACTGCCGTCCCTCAAATTTCTCGCCCCAAATCTCAGAGTAACTCTTCTCACTTTTCCCATCTCCCTGTACTATTCTGATTACTGCTTGAGCTCCCGGACCCCCTTACCTATCCGAAAGACTGTTCGCAAACTTTTCTCTAAAATATATAACTGCCATTTCGTTTTTACTTTCCAACCCGATAAGAATGTCTTGTAACATTATAGACTGAACCCGTCCTCAGCACGTTTCGAAAACAACAACCTGACTCGGCTCGCCAATTTGTAGAGATTCACGTATCTTTGCTAAACAGGATCGAGTGCAAACCAATATCGTGGGTATATTGTGTTTAATCGGAGTTTAGGACGAATATAACAAACTAGTAAAACAGCAAAAACATACGATAGTGACAAGCAGCTGGTATCAGAACCGATCAGCATGCGTAAACAGTTCTCTGGCCTCTGGCCTCTTCTCCTTCTCCTTCTCTCTCTCTCTCTCTCTCTCTCTCTCTCTCTCTCCCTCTCTCGAACCTCCAATGCTGAGCATGGGCTCGCTCTCAAGAGAGCGTTCGACCAGCCCAACTTCTCTTTGCAACTTCTGTTCGGCTCTCCCCTCCACCGTCTGTGGGCAAGCCCTTGGAGTTTCACTTTTTATTCTCCTTTTAGGGTTCGGCCTGAGGCCAAATTATTGACAAGACCAGTTAATCTGTAGAGGTTCCTCTTAAACTTCATCAACCAATGGCAGCTCAAGTTCTTTTTCTTGGATCTTGGATGAACGCCTTCCCCAAAAGAGGGTCTCATCAATTCATCCAATTTATCTTTCTTGTTTTTACATTTAAAGGTTCCTCCATTGGAATCCATCTTATCTCCTTTGAAAATATCCTCCTTAACCCAGCAAGTATAAGGCCCGGCCCTGTCCCTCTTAATCATGGCCCCAGCCAGAGCTGTTGCACATTAGCCAGTCGCTATCTCACCTTCATCTAGCAAATGGCCCATTCTAAGACGGATACCTTAGCCTCCTCAAATGTCTTTCATTCTATGCCTATTCCTAATTCACTTTTAATTATCTTGAAAAGCAGTTCTGCTGAACAAATTCCAAATTCTATCTGTGGAGATTACAATATGGTTATTAGTAACAATGCAAGAAACATAGGTTGGGCCTTCACTGGCCAAATTAAAGATACATGATCAAAGTCAAAACCCTAACTTACAAACCACAGATAACGTGCCTGACAGGACCAACCTATGGGCCCCCGTGTGGAATGTTTATGTTTCCCCTAATCTAACTGATTAAACAGACTGTCTCAAAATCTAATGCATGCTTTCCAGGAAAACGGAACTTATCATTTAAACACAGCATTATTCATGCAGCCATATTCATTTTTAGGCACCCCTAGTTTCGAAGACATTGCACTGTTCTATTGCATTGCAAATAACAATCATATTGCAAAGCGATATTCCATTGCAATGTGCTATTGCCTTGCAAATGACTATTCCATTGAACGTGATATTCCATTGCAATGTTCTATTGCAATACAAATATCTACGATATTCCTAAGTTATATTCCATTGCAATGTGCTATTGCATTGTAAATAACTATTATAATGCAAAGTGATCTTCCATTGAAGTGTGCTATTACATTGCAAATGACGATTATATTGTAGTGATATTTCATTGCAATGTTCCATTGCATTGCAAATGACTATTATATGGCAAAGTGATATTCCATTGCAATGTTCCATTGCATTGCAAATGTCGATCATATGGCTAAGTGATATTACAATGCAATGTGCTATTGCATTGCAAATGACTATTATATCTAAAGTTATGTTCCATTGCAATGTTCTGTTGCATTGCAAAAGGCTATTATATTGCAAAGTGATATTCCATTGCAATATGCTTTTGCATTGCAAATGACGAATATATTGCTAAGTGATATTCCATAGCAATATTGTATTACATTACAAATGTCTACTGTACTGTTAAGTGATATTCTATTGCGATATTTTATTGCATTGCAAATTATTATTAAAATGCAAACTTAAATTCCATTACAATGGTCTCTTGCTTTGCAAATGACGATTCTATTGCAAAGTGATATTCCATTGCAATGTTCTATTGCTTTGCATATGACGATTCAAATGTAAAGTGATATTCAATTGCAATGTTCTATTGCATTACAAATGACTACTATATCCTTAATTGATATTCCATTGCAATGTGCTATTGCATTGCAAATGGCTATTGAATTGCAATCTGATTTTCCATAGCAATGTAATATTGCATTGCAATTGACTATCATATTGCAAAGTGATATTCCATTGCAATGTTCTATTGCATTGCAAATGACGATTATATTGCAATGATATTTCATTGCAATGTTTTTTTCATTGCAATTGACTATTATATGGCTAAGTGATATTCCATTGCAATGTGCTATTGCAGTGCAAATGAATATTATATTGCAAAGTGATATTCAATTGCAATGTGCCATTGCATTGCAAATGACTATTATATTTCAAAGTGATATTCCATTGCAATATGCTATTGCATTGCAGATTTCGAATATATTGCAGAGTGATATTCCATTGCAATGTGTTTTGCATTGCAAATGACTATTATATTGCTAAGTGATATTCAATTGCAATAGTCTATTGCATTACAAATGACCAATATACTGTTAAGTGATGTTCCTTTGCAATTTTCTATTGCAGTGCAAATTATTTTTACAATGCAAAGTGAAATTTCATTGCAACGTTCTCTTGCTTTGCAAATGACGATTCTATTGCAAAGTGATATTCCATTGCAATGTTCCATTGCTTTGGATATGACGATTCTATTGCAAAGTGATATTCCATTGCATTGTTCTATTGCATTACAAATGACTACTATATCCTTAATTGATATTCCATTGCAATGTTCTACTGCATTGCGATTGAGGATTATATTGCTAAGCGAAATTCTATTAGAATGAGCTAATGCATTGCAAATGACTATTTTTTGCAAAGTGATATTCCATTGCAATGTTCTATTGCATTGCAAATGACGATTATATTGCAATGATATTTCATTGCAATGTTCTGTTGCATTGCAAATGACTATTGCATGGCAAAGTGATACTCCATTGCAATGTTCTATTTCATAGCAAAAGGCGATCATATTGCTAAGTAACATTCCATTGTCATGTGCTATTGCATTGCAAATAAATATTATATTGCAAATTGATATTCCATTTCAATGATGTATTGCTTTGGATATGACGATCCTATTGCGAAGTGATATTCCATTGCTATAATCTATTTCAAAACAAATGACTACTATACTGTTAATTGATATTCCATTGAAATATTCTATTTAATTGCAAATTATTATTACAATGCAAACTGAATTTCCATTGCAATGTTCTCTTGCTTTGCAAATGACGATCCTATTGCAAAGTCATATTCCATTTCAATGTTCTATTGCTTTGCATATGACGATTCTATTTCAAAATGATAATCCATTGCAATGTTCTATTGCAATACAAATGACTACTATATCCTTAATTGGTATTTTCTTGCAATGAACTTTTGCATTGCAAATGGCTATTGAATTGCAAAGTGATATTCCATTGCAATGTGCTATTTCATTGCCAATTACTTTTATATTGCAAAGTGATTCTCCATTGCAACACTCTATTGCATTTCAAATGACTGTTATATTTTAAACTAATATTACATTGCAATGTTCTGTTGCATTGGAAATAAGTATTATATATGAAATGTGAAACTCCATTGAAATGTTCTATTGCTTTGTAAATGACTATTATATTGCAAAGTGATATTCCATTGCAATGTGCCAATGCATTGCAAATGACTATTATATTATAACTTTGTATTAGAATGCAAACTTCTATTGCATTACAAATGACTACTATTTTCTTAAGTGATTTTCCATTGCAATGTGCTATTGCATTGCAAATGACGATTATATTGCGAAGTGATATTCCATTGCAATGTTCTATTGTATCACAAATGACTACTATACTGTGTACGGAAGGCTGATATTTGAAGATATTTAGTGGACGAGAATCATATATGTATAACTTCAAGTGTAGCCATTGACCAAATAATATAGCCCACAATTACTCCTGGGTAGCTACAATCTCAGAATTGTTCAAAATGTAGCTGCACAGTCTGAAGCAGTTTTGACTAAACTTTGATAACAAACAGTTCCAGGCTGCTAGTGCAGGACAAATCATTAAATTACATACTACGATGCTAAGTAGAACTTAGATTTCGCTTAATAAAACTAATTGCAACAATATTTGAAGAATAATTAGTATAAAGACATAAAATGCGAGAGATCATGGAGATAAGGTATTTAGCTGGTAGATTAAAGTGAGATAGTCTGGATACCGCAAGACGAGTGAGACAGCGCTGATATGGACCCTTGGTATAAAGGCCTTGTACCAGGGAAGCTAGAAATGAAATAGATAAAGTCAATTCCAATGTGGTGCAAATTTATAAACAAGATAACACTGAAAATGGCAAAGTTGGTGGAAAAATACTGGAAAGGCGGGATGCTGACTTAGTCGAAGTGACAATGGTATGTTAACCATTAAAACCAATTATAGAAGGTGATTTTGTTGAAGACCATATATGTACACTGGCCAAACGAAGTTATTGATAAGAAAAGGCTTTAAACCGCGATACTCAAAGAACAATTTTACACAGACGTACTGCGAGAACAAAGGAACAGATTTAAGACGACGTCATCTGTATCCGAGAGGTTCCAGAGACCTCGGGCTGCGAGCTACTCGCTAAAACTATCGCCGAATATTAAGTATATTACGCTGTACAATTAATAAATCTTGATCTATTGCTCAAACATACTGGCTGCTGCCTATTGGTGTATTGTCGAAGAACTCAGAGATAATTAACATCTTAAGTGATATTCCATTGCAATATTCTATTGCACTGCAAATTATTGTTACAGTGCAAACTGAAATTCCAAGCATTGTTCTCTTGCTTTGGAAATGACGAATCTATTGCAAAGTGATATTCCGTTGCAATGTTCTATTGCATTGCAAATGACGATTATATTGCAATGATATTTCATTGTAATGTTCTATAGCATTGTAAATGACTATAATATGGCAAAGTGATATTCCATTGCAATATTCTATTGCATTGCAAATGAATATTATATTGCAGAGCGATATTTCATTGCAATGTGCTATTGCATTGCAAATTACTATTATATATTATAAGTTATGTCCCATTGCAATGTTCTATTGCATTGCAAATGACTATTATATTGCAAAGTGATATTCAATTGAACTATGCTATTGCATTGCAAATGATTAATATATTCCAAAGTGATATTCTATTGCAATTTGCTTTGCATTGCAAATGACTATTACATTGCTAAGTGATATTCCTTTGCAATATTATATTGCATTAAAAATGACTATGTTACTTTTAAGTGATATTCAATTGCAATATTCTATTTCATTGAAAATTATTATTACTATGCAAACTGAAATTTCATTGCAATGTTCTCTTGCTTTGCAAATGACTATTCAATTACAAAGTGATATTCCATTGCAATGTGCTATTGCATTGCAATTGACAAATATATTGCAAAGTCATATTCTATTAGAATGAGCTAATGCAATGCAAATGACTATTTTTCGCAAAGTGATATTCCATTGCAATATTCTATTGCATTGCAAATGACGATCATATTGATCAGTGAAATTCCATTGCAATGTTCTATTGCATCACAAATGACTACTATGCTGTTAAGTGATATTTCATTGCAATGTTATGTTGCATTGCTAATAACTATTACATTGCACAGTGATATTCCATTGAAATGTGCTATTGCATTGCAAATGACAATTATTTTGCAAGTCAATATTTCATTGCGATTTGCTATAGCATTGAAAATTACTTTTACATTGCGAAGTGATATTCCATTGCAATGTTCTGTTGCATCACAAATGACTACTATGCTGTTAAGTGATATTTCATTGCAATGTTCTGTTGCATTACAAATGACTATTACATTGCAAAGTGATATTCCACTAGAATGAGCTAATGCATTGCAAATGCCTATCAAATAGCAAAGTGATATTCCATTGCAATGTACTATTGCATTGCAAATAAGCATTATTTTGCAAAGTGAAATTCAATTGCAATAAGCTATTGCATTGAAAATGACGAATATATTGCAAAGTGATATTCCATTACAATGGGTTTTGCATTTCAAATGACTATTATATTGCAAAGTGATATTCCATTGCAATGTTCTATTGCATTGCAAATAAGTATTATATTGCAAAGTGAAATTCAATTGCAATAAGCTATTGCATTGAAAATGACGAATATATTGCAAAGTGATATTCCATTACAATGGGTTTTGCATTTCAAATGACTATTACATTGCGAAGTGATATTCCATTGCACTTACAATACATACTTTGGTTCTGTCTTCACAAAGGAGGACAGAAATAACCTCCCAGATATGTCGGGGAACATAGGCTCTAATGAGAGGGAAGAACTGAATTAAATCTGTATTTGTAGGGAAATGGTGTTCGGGAAATTTACGGGATTGAAGGCCGATAAATCCCCAGGGCCAGATAATCTACATGCTAGGGTACTTAAGGAAGTAGCACGAGAAATAGTAGCTGCATTGCTGGTCATCTTCCAGAATTCTATAGATTCTGGAACAGTTCCCATGGATTGGAGGGTAGCTAATGTAACCCCACTGTTTAAAAAAGGTGCGGAAGAGAAAACGTGGAATTAATGACCGGTAAGCCTGACAACGGTAGTGAGGAAAGTGCTAGAGTCCATTATAAAAGATGTAATAGCAGAGCACTTGGAAAACAGTGACAGGATCGGACAAATTCAATATGGATTTACAAAAGGTAAATCATGCTTGACTAATCTCATGGAATGTTTTGAGGAAGTAACTGGTAGAATAGATAGGTGAGAACGTGTGGATGTGGTGTATTTCAACTTTCAAAAGGCTTTCGATAAGGTCCCGCATAAGAGATTAACGTGCAAAGTTAAAGCACATGGGAGTGGGGGTAAGGTACTGACTTGGATAGAGAATTGGTTGGCAGACAGGAAGCAATGTGTTGGAATAAATGGGTCTTTTTCCGAGTGGCTGGCAGTGACTAGTGGGGTACCGCAGGGATCGGTGCTAGGACCCCAGTTATTCACAATATATATTAATGATCTAGACGAGGGAACTGGATGTAATATCTCCGAATTTGCAGACGACACAAAGTTGGGTGGGCGTGTGTGTTGTGAGGAGGATGCAGAGAAATTCCAGTATGATTTGGAAAAGTTGGATGATTGGGCAGGTGCATGGCAGATGCAGTATAATATGGATAAATGCGAGGTTATCCACTTTGGTGGCAAAAACAGGAAGGCAGATTATAATCTGAACCGCAATAGATTGAGAGAATGGGAAGTGCAACGAGACCTGGGAGTCCTTGTGCACCAGTCGCTGAAGGTAAGCATGTAGGTGCAGCAGGCGGTTTTGAAGGCAAATGGTATGTTGGCCTTCATAGTGAGTGGATTCGTGTACAGGAGCAAAGATATCTTGCTGCATTTGTACAGGGCCTTGGTGATTCCACACCTTGAGTATTGTGTGCAGTTTCCGTCACCTTATCTGAGGAAGGATGTTCTTGCCATGGAGGGAGTGCAGCGAAGATTCACCAGACTGATACCTGGGATGGCAGGAATGACATATAAAGAGAGATTGGTACGATTGGTCTTGTGTTCGCTAGAGTTTTGAAGAATGAGAGCGGATCTAATTGAAACTTATAAAATTCTAACAGGACTAGACAGACTAGATGCAGGAAGGATGTTCCCGATGGCGGGGGAGTCCAGAACCAGAAGTCACAGTCAAAGGATAAGGGGAAAGCCATTTCGGACTGAGATGAGGAGGAATTTCTTCACCCAGTGAGTGGTGAACCTGTGGAATTCTGTACCAGAGAAGGCAGTTGAGGCTAATTCATGAAATATATTCAAGTAGGAGGTCGATGTATTTCTTAAGGCTGAAGGGATCAAGTGATATGGGGAGAAAGCAGGGACAGGGTGCTGAATTTGGATGATCAGCCAGGATCTCATTAAATGGCGGAGCAGGCTCGATGGGCCGAATGGCCTACTCCTGCTCCTATCTTCTATGTTTCTATGTTTCTAAATGACGATTATTTTGCAAGTCAATATTTCATTGCTATTTACTATTGCATTGCAAATAACGATTATGTTGCAAGTATTATTCCACTGCAAAGTGCTTTTGCATTGCAAAGGACTATTACATTGCTAAGTGATCTTCAATTGCAATGTTCTATTGCATCACAAATTACTACTATGCTGTTAAGTGATATTTCATTTCAATGTTCAGTTGCATTGCAAATGACTTTTACATTGCAAAGTGATATTCCATTAGAATAAGCTAGTGCATTGCAAATGACTATCAAATCGAAAAGTGATATTTCATTGCAATGTTCTATTGCATTGCAAATGACTGTTATATTTTAAAGAAATATTCCATTGCAATGTTTTATTGCATTGCAAAGGACGATTATAATGCAAAGCGATATTCCATTACAATGTGCTATTGCATTGCAAATGAAAATTGTATTGCTAAGTGATATTCCATTGCAATATTATATTGCATTAGAAATAAGTATTATATTAAAATGTGATATTCCATTGCAGAGTTTTATTGCATTGCAAGTGATTATTATATTGCAAAGTGATATTCAATTGCAATAAGCTATTGCATTGCAAATGACGTATATATTGCAAAGTGATATTACATTGCAATGTGCTATTGCATTGCAAATGACTATTACATTGCAAAATGAAATTCAAATACAATGTGCTTTTGCATTGCTAATAACTATTACATTGCAAAATGATATTCCATTAGATTGAGCTGATGGATTGCAAATGACTTTCATATTGGAAAGTGATATTCCATTGCAATGTTCTATTGCATTGCAAATGACGATTATATTGCACGGATATTTCATTGCAATGTTCTATTGCATTGCAAATGGCTATTAAATGGCAGAGTGATATTGCATTGCAATGTTCTGTTGCATTGCAAATGACGACTATGCTGTTAAGTGATATTTCATTGCAATGTTCTGCTGCATTGCAAATTACTATTACATTGCAAAGTGATATTCCATTAGAATAAGCTGCTGCATTGAAAATGTCTATCAAATAGAAACGTGATATTCCATTGCAATGTTCTGTAATATTTTGTTGGTGAAAAATTAATTCACTCGTGCCTGTCTCAAAGCAAAAGATCACAGTTTATTATTCAAAGCGCCCTGGGAGAAGGGTCATAGCCTATGGTCTAATGACCAGTTTCTCAATTTAATAGTGGCAGCCAAGCTTCTTTTTCCACTTCAAGAAGCCAGAAAATACAATCATCATCACAGTTATTACATCATGAGCGACTCTTAGGGTCTCTAAAAACAACTTGATTAGAATCTTACAATGTTAGCGACATTCAACCACCACATCTGCTTTTGTCTAATAGTGGTCAGCCACTGCACCGCAACGTTTCATTCTTACGCCTTTTCGAGGTTAGTTTATTAGAGAAAACAATGATTCACGTTTTTGTTCTGCAGTGTCTGCATTGTCTATACCGCAGACTAAGCAAGCTGGTCTTTATCTAATTATACGCCTGTCTCCATCGGCTTGTAGCCTTCGGGAGATACTTTGACCTTTACTATAGTCCTTTAAGCAGTTCAACTAATCTTAAACATTACAACTGATTTGCACTTACATTATTACAATTAATGTTTTAAAATTACAATTTTCAAGAAATATTCCTTTGCAATGTTCTATTGCATTGCAAATAAGTATTATAATGCAATGTGATATTCCATTGCAATGTTTTATTGCATTGCAAATGACGATTATAATGCAAAGCGCTATTCCATTACAATGTGCTATTGCATTGCAAATGACTATTATTTTTCAAAGCGATATTCCATTGCAATATTCTATTGCATTGCAAATGAATATTATATTGCAGAGCGATATCTATTTTAATGTGTTAATGCATTGCAAATGACTATTATATTTAAAGTTATGTTCCATACCAATGTTCTATTGCATGGCAAATGACTATTATATTGCAAAGTGATATTCAATTGCAACATGGTATTGCATTGAAAATGACGAATACATTGCAAAGTGATATTCCATTGCAATATGTTTTGTTTTGCAAACAAATATTGCATTGCTAAGCGATATTCCAATGCAATAGTCTATTGCTTTGTAAATTATTATTACAATGCAAACTGAAATTCAATTGCAATGTTCTCTTGCGTTGCAAATGACAATTCTATTGCAAAGTGATATTTCATTGCAATGTTCTATTGCTTTGGATATGACGATTCCATTGCATTGTCATATTCCATTGCAATTACAAATGATTACTGTATCCTTAATTGATATTCCATTGCAATGTGCTTTTGCATTGCAAGCGACTATTATTTGCAAAATCAAATTCCATTGCAATGTGCTTTTGCATTGCTAAAGACTATTACATAGCAAAATGATATTCCATTAGAAAGAGCTAATTCATTGCAAATTACTATCATATTAGAAAGTGATATTCCATTGCAATGTTGTATTGTATTACAAATGTCTATTATATTGCAAAGTGATATTCCATTGCAATACTCTATTGCATTGCAAACGACTGGTATATTTTAAAATAATTATCCATTGCAATGTTCTATTGCATTGCAAATAAGAAATATATTGCAATGTGATATTCCATGGCAGTGTTCTATTGCATTGCAAATAAATATTATATTGCAATGTAATATTACATGGCAGATTTTTATTGCATTGCAAATAAGTATTATATTGCAATGTGATATTCCATTGCAATATTCTATTGCATTGCAAATGACTGTTAGATTGCAAAGCAATATTACATTACAATGTGCTATTGCATTGCAAATGACTATTATACTGCAAAGCGATATTCCATTGCAATGTGCTATTGCTCTGCAGATAATGGTTATATTTTAAAGCGATATTACATTACAATTTGCCATTGCATTGCAAATAGACTATTATATTGCAAAGTTATATTCCATTGGACTGTTCCATTGCATTGCCAATGACATTTATATTGCACAGTGAAATTGCATTGCATTGTTACAATGCATTGCAAATTACGATTATATTGGAAATCGACATTCCAATACAATTTACTTTGGCATTGCAAATGACTATTATATTACAAAGTGATATTCCATTGCAATGTGCTATTGCAATGCAAATTCATATTATTTGGCAAAGCGACATTGCATTACAATGTGCTGTTGCATTGCAAATGACAATTATATTTTAAATTGATATTCCATTGCAATAAGCAATTGCATTGCCAATTAAGATTTTAGTTGAAAGCGATATTCCATTACAATGAGAAATTGCGTTGCAGATTACTATTATGTTCCAAATTTATATTCCATGGCAATTTGCTATTGCATTGCAAATGAGTATTATATTGCAAAGTGATATTCCTTTCCAACGTGCGATTGCATTGTTATGTGCCATTGCATGTCAAATGTCGAATTTATTTCAAAGTGATATTCCATTGCAATATGCTGTTGCATTGTAAATAACTAACATAGAAACATAGAAAATAAGAGCAGGAGTAGGCCATTCGGCTCCTTGAGCTGGCTCCGCCATTTAATGAGGGCATGGCTGATCATCCAAAATCAGTACCCTGTCCCTGATTTCTCCATATATCCCTTGATCCCTTTAGCCTTAAGAAATATATCTAACTCCTTTTGAATATATTTCATGAATTGACCTCAACTGCCTTCTGTGGTAGAGAATTCCACAGGTTCAGCACTCTCTGGGTGAAGAAATTCCTCCTCATCTCTGTGCTAAACGGCTTACCCCTTATCTTTAGACTGTGACCCCTGGTTCTGGACTCCCCCGCCATCGGGAACATCCTTTCTGCATCTAGTCTGTCTAGTCCTGTTAGAATTTTATAAGTTTCAATGAATTCGCCTCTCATTCTTCTAAATTCCATCGAATATAAGCCCAATGGATACCATCTCTCCTCATACGTCATTCATGCCATCCCAGGTATCAGTCTGGTGTATCTTCGCTGCACTTCTTCCATTGCAAGAACATCCTTCCTCAGATAAGGCGACCAAAAGTGCACATTATACTCAAGGTGTGGTCTCACCCACGCCCTCTACATCTGCAGCAACTCATCCTTGCTCCTGTACTCGATCCTCTCGCTATGAAGGCCAAAATACCATTTGCCTTCTTAAACTCCTACCACACCAACATGCTTACCTTCAGCGACTGGTGCACGAGGACACCCAGGTCTCGTTGCACTTCTCCTTCTCCCAATCTATTGCCGTTCAGATAATAACATACCTTCCTGCTTTTGCCACCAAAGTGGATAACCTCGCATTTATCCACGTTATATTGCATCTGCCATGCATCTGCCCAATCACCCAACCTGTCCAAATCATACTGGAGTTTCTCGGCATCCTCCTCACAGCACACACGCCCACCCAGCTTTGTTTCGTCTGCAAACTTGCAGATATTACATCTAGTTCCCTCATCTAGCTCATTAATATATATTGCGAATAGCTGGGGTTCTAGGACCGATGCCTGCGGTACCCAGTATTCACTGCCTGCCACTCGGAAAAAGACCCGTTTATTCCAACTCTTTGCTTCCTGTCTGCTAACCAGTTCTCTATCCAAGTCAGGACCTTACCCCCAATCACATGGGCTTTAACTTTACAGGCTAATCTCTGATGCGGGACCTTATCGA
Source organism: Squalus acanthias (assembly GCA_030390025.1). Taxonomy (NCBI): domain Eukaryota; kingdom Metazoa; phylum Chordata; class Chondrichthyes; order Squaliformes; family Squalidae; genus Squalus; species Squalus acanthias. The sequence continues at coordinate 20,849,372 of CM059452.1, read as the reverse complement.
AAGCCTTTTGAAAGTCCAAATACACCACATCCATGGTTCTCCCTTATCTATTCTACGGGTTACATCCTCAAAAAATTCCATTGGTTAGTCAAGCACGATTTAGCTTTTGTAAATCCATGTTGACTTTTTCTGAACCTGTCACTGTTTTTCAAGTGCTCTGCTATTACATCTTTTATAATGGACTCTAGCATTTTCCCCACTACCGATGTCAGGCTTACCGGTCTATAATTCTCCGTTTTCTCTCGACCATCTTTATTAAATAGTGGGGTTACATTAGCTACCCACGAATCCATGGGAACTGTTCCAGAGTCTAAATAATTTTGGAAGATGACCAGCATTGCATCTACTATTTCTAGCGCCACTTCCTTAAGTACCTTAGGATGTAGATTATCAGGCCCTGGGGATTTATCGGCCTTTAATCCCGTCAATTTCCCTTAACACCATTTCCCTACAATTACTGATTTCATTCAGTTCCTCGCTCTCATTAGACCCTATGTTCCATGACATCTCTGGGAGGTTATTGGTGTCGTCCTTTTTGAAGACAGAAACAAAGTATGTATTTAATTGGTCAGCCATTTCTTTGTTCCCCATTATAAATTCCACTGATTCTGACTGCAAGAGATCTACGCTTGACTTCACAAATCTTTTTCTCTTCACATATCTATAGAAGCTTTTACAGTCAGATTTTATGTTCCCTGAAAGCTTACTCTCATTCTCTATATTCCTCCTCTTATTTAATCTTTTGGTCCTCCTTTGCTGAATCCTAAACTGCTCCCAATCCTCAGGTTTGCTGCTTTTTCTGGCTAATGTATATGTCTTCTCATTGGATCTTATGCTATGCCTAATTTACCATGTTAGCCATGTTTGCAATACATTTTTTGTTTCATTTTTATGCCAGACAGGGATGAACAAATTGTGTAGTTAATCCATGCGATCTTTAAATGTTTGCCATTGCCTATTCACCATGAACCTCATAAGTAACGTTCCCCAGTCCACCCTAGCCAACTCGCACCTCACACCATCGTAGTTACCTTTATTTAAATTCAGTACCCAAGTCTCTGAGTCAGCCACTTCACTCTCCATCTTAATGAAGAATTCTATCATATTATGCTCGCTCCTCCCCAAGGGGCTTCGCACAATAAGATTGCTAATCAATCCTTTCTCATTACATCATACCCAGTCTAAGATGGCCCGATCTTGAGTTGTTTCCTCGACATATTGGTCCAGCAAACCATCCATTATACACCCTAGGAATTCCTCCTCCACAGTAATGTTACTAATTTGGTTAGCCCAATCTGCATGTAGATTAAAGTTGCCCATGATAACTGCTGTCCTCTTATTGCACGCATCTTTAATTTCCTGTTTCATGTCATCCCCAACACCAGCATTACTGTTTGAGGATCTATATACAACTCCCACGAACGTTTTCTGCACCTTGGTATTTCTAAGCTCTACCCATACAGATTCCACATCATCAGAGCTAATATCATTCCTTAACACAACCTGGGCTCCGAGATCTGGTCCGGTCTCATTGCCCCGAAAGTGAGAAATGAGCGGGAGGGGCAATGCCACCCGGGGTTAGATTTTCCTCCAAGCGGGTGATACAACATTTAATTTACTGTGAAGCCCAAAAAGCTCAGTTGGGCGAGCGTTAAACTGAAGATCTAAAGATCCCGGCTTTCGGCTTTTTTTGGTTAGTTTGTGTCTCCTTCACTATAAGAGGATAGAATCAGAAGAGGTTTTCCGCTCGTGAACCCGCGTCCACCAAATGAATGGGAGTAAAACCACATCTGAGCCGCGGGATCCGGATCCAGCCGCCCGCTGCAAGTTCGAATCCAGTCGGGATCCCGCCGTCTGGTTTTATACCGGGACTGTGTTTGAGGGAGGGGCTGTTCAGCGGTGGTGAGATAATAATTTTTAGGATGAGGTTTGTGAGATTAAAGAGCTCTTTTACTGATACTTTCGATTGACACTCTGCCCAGTTGTAGATACGAACAGTTAACAATGTGTAAGCGATGTGGAGTGTTCAATGTTTGTGCAGTAACTCGTCACCCAGTGTGAGCCTGAAAGACAATCCGCCAGCCTGGGCTCGAATCTTTCAAGCAGGCACTTTGTGGCCGGTTAGCTCAGTTGGTGAGAATATGATGCTCACGAAAATCCAAGCCGCGGGTTCGATCCCGGTAATGGGCCATCAGAATGTATTCATACTTTTAAGCATTTTCGAAATACCTAAAATACAACCTTTATAAAGAAACAAATCCACACAGAATCTCACGGGGCAATTATTTGGATTAACATCCATTGCAACTTTGTCACCGTGGCGGAGAGACGCATCTCAACTGTTTATTTGTGTTTCTGAGTTTGCTGATGAACGTTGAACTGGCGGCCTGTTCCCGTTAATGGTCACAAGCAGGAAGAGACAGACAGAGCGGCTCTGACCCCGCGAGATGGGCAAAAGGCTTCAGTTCAGGACAAATACATCAATGAAATGTTCGCCCGGCTCCGAGAGAGACAACATCCAGAGAAAAGCACAGAAGGAAATAGATCAATTGAAAACGTTATAAATATTTCCATGCTTGATGTCTCTCTATTCAATCGCCAACCACTCAGTGCCGGAGAAAGAATTCAAGTTTAAGATGTTCAGTTCGAGAATGGCAGCGGAAAGAAACTCAAATGATTTGAAAAATGCCGAATCCCGGGATTGAATCCGGGACCATTATTAAATCTGTAGAGAGAAAAACAGAGTTAACGTTTCAGGTCGATGACCGCTCGTCTGACGTTAACTGTTTCTCTCTCTACAGATGCTGCCTGATCTGCTGAGTATTTCCAGCATTTTCTGTTTTTATTTGAAATTTCCAATATTTTGCTTTTATACCTTTATAAATCTTCAAGTCGCTCATCCCAACTGAGCTATTGCGGCTACGGAGCAACCTACAGTGCGTCATCCTCTCGGAGGGAAAGGGAAGGGTTTGTGTCATGAATTCGTCGCGTTTGCATCAAGCATCTAATTCACCTGCAGGCTGGAGGAGCAGAGGAAGCTGGAGGGAAAGAAGTGATCGGAGCAGAAGGAGAAGCCATTTGAAACTGTCAGACTCTTGTGTCTGACTGTTGTTTCAAATGATGCAGGACAGCCCTGCGTGGATTTGCAGTTTTCCCAGGAGCTGCATTGTTCGGTGCCTGCATTTTAGACATGGAAACATGTCCATCAGGAGCTTGTGTTAATATTTCACCTCACTGTGCATTTCAAGTGGATGCCAACCCGCAATTGGTGCTGTGGTTGCGCGAACATATCTTTTGTGTTCTTACCTAAAATGTAATTTTGTACAAACAGTTTGCCTGACGCGAAAGAGTTAAAAAGGGGACAAAGAGTGAAATTGACGGGGTTGCTGCGGTGTGTGAAATATGGTGACGATCTAGGGTTATTATCCGAGGCGACGCTGCAGGATCCTTTAAAGATCTCCCGCGGATCCACTGAAACCAGTCGAATGTGCAGCTTTGAGAGGGGTTTTTTGCACCGTCAGGGCAGGAAACGGGAGTGAGGGAGGGACACTGTCGGTATCTGTGCTGAGTCTGAGTTTGTGAAGAATGGTAGGGACTCATATAATATACGGTATCTATGAGATATTTTATTGATATTTAATTACAATATGAATGCTTCAATTTTTCATATTTGTTCAACTTTAATGGGGAAGTTTTCTTTCCCGTTTCCAACCGGGGACCATTTCTCGAACATAGTTTCCCGCCCGGGATTGAATCGGGGCTTGTGAGGGGAACCTTGATAACCACTACACTACGGAAACCTCTGCTTAGCTAAATATCCAGAAAGATCTGTTCAGCGAGAAGGTGAAATGCTGAATCCCAGATTCTGGATTAATTTCCTTTCACTAACATTTCTCTGACCGAAACTGCACAAGTCAAAAATGTTCCTTTCAAAGTCATTAAATTCTCGAATTTCCGCGTCGCCACCCAAATCTTCTGAATCAGATGCCTCCAGTTTTGCCACTCAATCAATGTCCCTTTGCAATTCCCTGCTCCCATCCACACTAATTACTGCACCACTGTCGATCAGCGATAATAGACATTCAAAGTGAACCGGCCATGCGAGTTCAGTCGGCAGCAGGTTCGTGGGTTCAGACCCCAAGTTAGGCGAAGGTTATTGTTAAACTTTTTGTTTGTTGCTTTCACGGCAAATCATCATGAATTCACCGGTAATTTTCTTTGGCACAATGAAAGAAATGCTAACTGAGGGAGAGTCGATACTTCAATCATTCTATTTGTGCTTTGCACGTTAACTGTTACCCAGATCTCCTTTTACACACGGTACTTTAGGAGTCTGGTTTAAAGTGTTCATTGCTGATGACACCAGGAATCTGGGGCAATATTTGTCAAATTGAACAGCACCGGTTATTTCCACCGTGCTCAGAAAATAGAACCAGCAGTGAACATGAAATCCCATTGTGCTGACATTCAGATTCAACGCAGTCAGCTTTGAAATAAAGTGAAAGAATTTTACACTGAAAAGATTTGTAAGTAAGTATTTGGGCCTTTAAAAAAGTTTGTAGCATCTGATTCCTGTTCATGTCACTTCTTCCTCTGTTGAATAAGAAAGGAGGGGTTTGACGTTGACCAGACTGCACTGCGCCTGATGTTTGTGAGCTCATCCTTGAAATTGAGCGTTTTCTCGCCCTTTGATCGGCGTCATCTTTAGCTCAGCGGTTACTTCGCAGCACCAACTTAATTCTAACTTCGACCCCTGTCTCACCGCGGGCGCTGCCTGGCGTTTTTTTTTGTCCTTTTCAATCCCCTTATTTTACAATGAAACAACTTGTAGCCGTGATTTTAATTCAGCTGTGTGAGATTTTTCGAGGACACCTTTAACTGATTCAATAACCTATTCTTATCAGTAAGTGTAACCCGTGTTCGATTCCCGGTTAGGGAAGTAACTTTGACATCACCGTTTTTAATTAATTAAAGCAAATAAATAACATGCAACTAATGTGAAAAAATTAAGAAATGTTTGAATCACCATTAATTAACTGATAACCTTCTTTTGCAGAATGATAAATAATATAACATGGTGACTGAGGGACAGTCGAGACTTCAGTCATTTATTTTGCTCTTTGCATGTGCTGAACTGTTAACCCATATCTAATTTTACACATTGTAATTTAGGAGAATGGTTTAAAATGTTCATTGCTTGTAAGAGCAGGGATCTGGGGCAACTTTTGTTAAATTTAAAAGGACCGGCTATTTCACAGAACAAAAATGCTCTGACATAATGTTTTCAGACCACACACTGACCGATCTTTCTTAGGCCCAAAGTGGATGATCTGACACTTGCCCACGTTAAACTCCATTAATCACAGTTCCGGGGAGATTTAATAGAACTGTTCAAAGTTATGGGGGAAACTGTTTCCACTGACAGGAGGGTCAGTAGGGCTGTGGGGGAAGAGCAGCGGAGTGGAACTAATTGGATAGCGCTTTCAAAGATGCTGCATCAATTGTTCATTTTAATCTGCGATTGATAATTTTTTTAAACCACAGGTATTAAGGAATAATTCAAGTATGTGAGACATTTTATAATTGTTTCAATCATCATTAATCAACCAACAACATTGCGTTGCACAGTGCAGGAATTGTTAACAAGTTTACTGGGTGACAGACAAACTGTCATAACTTATTATAGAATCACAGAATCATACAGAGCAGAAGGAGGCCATTGCGCCAATAGTGCCTGTGCCGGCTCTTTGAAAGAGCGATCCAATTATTTCCACTCCCCAGCTCTTTTCCCGAAGCCCTGCAAGTGTTTCTTTTTCAACTTGTTTCACTTTTTAAAGTTAATATTAAGTCTGCTTCCATTACCATGTCAGGCAGAAATATATTTACATCAATGTTATCCAAGTCCCATTTCAGACAGTGATTTCCCTGCTCTGCATGTCATAAAATGTTATCCCTTCTCATTTTACACTTTATATTTTAGGAGTTTGCTTAAATATGTTCGGTGCTTGTGACAAAAGCCATTGCTAGATTAAAAAGGATTGCAGCCGCTTTCCTTGGAAATCTCAACCCCAAAGTGCTGTTGATGCTCATTCGTTGAGTATATTCAAGGCTGAGATCAATAGATTTTTGGACTGTAGTGGAATCAAGGGATATGGGGATAGGCAGGAAAGTGGATTTGAGGTCCAAGATCAGCCATTATCTGATTGAATGGCGGTGCAGGCTCGGGGGGCCATAAGGCCGACTCCCGCTCCTAATTCTTTCGTTCTTATGTTCTTATGTCCTTTCACAGGAGAGCAAACTCGCCCCTGGACCTGCATAAGGAAGAAGTTCCAACAAAATGTTTCCGTGAACGTGATAGCTCCTACACTGCGGAACCGTCTCCACTTTCAGTACCAGGTCAGATGGAAATGTTCAGCGAGCAGGTGAAACGCTGAATCCCACTTTTCAGGGATGTCCCAAAGCGTTTCACAGTGGCGTGAAAAGAAATGAGTTGCACTTAGTAATTAAATCTAGGGAATGTCGGTAAGAATGATTCGAAACCACGCCTCTTCAAATGAAACTGCGACGTGAACGCAGCGCCTTCGACCACTCGGCCAGCCTGACAGCTCCCAAACTAAACTGCAAGTTATCACTTCCACATTTAGAAAGTTTCAGTCCGGATGCTTGTTCAATGCTGCTCGAAGGCTCAGTGACCGGGGTATCATCTCCCCCGGGGTTTTCCTGAGCCTGTGCTCGGTGTATGGGGAGGTTTGGCCCGGGTCCGTGGTATCTTGCAGCCCAGGATGGACAATAACCCTCTGAGCTCTGGAGCTGGGGAAGAGCGAGTAATTAACGGGTTTGTTTCCGCGTCTGAAATGCGGCTTAGATCTGATGATATTAACCGAGGCCGGGGCTGCGAGATGTTGCATTTTGTTTAGGTTTAATCAGAGGAATATCCGCAGTCAGGAGCTGAAAAGGACTAAGAGCTGAAAAAACACAAAAACATTGATAAGAAATGTAAGCAATTGTGATAAACTCTAAAAGTGTTTTCTGGTAGTTTATTGTTTTAATTTTTTAATCACCATTCATTAACCGATAGAATTGTTTTTGCAGAATGAAAGAGATGCTCACACTGAGGGACCGTCGAAACTTCAAGAACTTAAATTTAATAATTTGCGAAACTGTATTCATTGATGAAGTTTTATCACCGATCTGATTTTACACACTGTGTATTAATTTATTTCACAGAAATAATACTCTCGAACATAATGTTTCCGCCCGGGATCAAGCCGGATGCTTTTTCGAGTGCAAGGCGAACGTGATAACCGCTACACTACGGAAACCATTGGTTCACACTGCCTCCGGAAAGATCTGTTCAGCGAGAAGGTGAAATGCTGAATCCCAGATTCAGGATTAATTTCCCATCACTAACATTTCGCTGATAGAAACTGCACAAGTCAAAAATGTTCCTTTCAAACTCATTAAAGTCCCGAAATTCCTTCTCCCGAATCTTCTGAATCAGAAGCCTCTGATTTTGTCCACTCAATCTGTGTCACTTTGCAATTGCTGCTCCCATCCACACGACTCACTGTGTAACTAATTAGTGTCGTTAAACTTGGGAATATACGCCTATAGAAGACTTTTGAATTACCTTTTACGTTAGCTGTCATTCTATTCTCATACCCTCTCTTTTCCCTCTTATTTTCCTTTTCACATCTCAAATGAACTTTCTATATTTAGCCTGATTCTCAGATATATTAGGACAGTTGAAGTCTCCCATTATCACTGCTCTATAGTTCATAGTCATAGAGTCAAAACGGCATAGAAGGAGGCCATTCGGCCCGTCGAGTTCGTGCTGGCTCTCTGTAGAGCAATCCAGTCAGTCCCATTCCCCCGCTCTATCCCCGCAGCCCTGCATGTTTATTTCCCTCAAGTGCCTATCCAGTCTCCACTTGAAAACATTGAGTGTCTCCGTTTCCACCACTTCCGTCAGCAGCGAATTCCAGGTCCTCACCACTCGCTGCGTAATTTTTTTTTTCCTAACGACCCTCCTGTATCTCTTGCCCAAGAACTTAAATATGTGTCCCCTAGTCCGTTTAACATCAACTAGTGGGAACATCCTTTCCCCGTTTAGCCTATCCAAACTCATTATAATGTTGTACACCTGTATCAGATCACCCCTCAACCTCCTTTGTCTTAAAATACTCCTGTGCCGCGCCTTGGGACGTTTTATTATGTCAAAGGCGCTATATAAATGCAAGTTGTTGTGATTGTAATGAAAACAAATGCAGCTTCTCCAGCCTGTCCTTGTAGCTAAGATCCCCCATCACCGCGACCATTCTGGTAAATCTCCACTGCACCCTCTCAAGGGCCTTCACATCCTTCCTAAAGTGTGGTGACCAGATCTGGACGCAGTACTCCAGTTGAGGCCTAACCATAACTTTATAAAGGTTCAGCATCACTTCTCTACTTTTGTACTCCATACCTCTATTTATGAAGCCCAAGATCCGATATGTTTTGTTAACCACACCCTCCATATGTCCTGCCACCTTCAAGGACCTGTGCACATTAAATCCCCGGTTCCTCTTTCCCTGCACACTCTTTAAAACTGTGCCATTATGTGTATATTGCGTCTCACTGTTCCTTATGCCAAAATGCATCACTTCACACATCTCTGTATTAAATTCCATCTGCCACTTGCCTGCCCATTCTGCTAGCCTTTCTCTGTCCTGCTGCAGTCGATTGGTATCATCCTCACTGTTTGTTACACCCCCAAGTTTGGTGTCGTCGGCAAATTTAGAAATTCTACTCTGTATTACAATATCCAGGTCATTTAAAAATATCACAAAAGCAATGGCCCCAGCACTGACCCTTGGGGAACAACACTGTCTACCATCATCCAGTGTGAAAAACAGCCATTTACCACAACTCGCTGTTTTCTATCCTTCAGCCAATTCCTTATCCAAGCTGCCACTGACCCTGCTATTCCATCAGCCTCAATTTTGTATACCAGCCTTCTATGTGGTACTTTGTCAAACACCTTTCTAAAATCCATGTAGACAACATCCATTTGCATGAATTAGCTGCGCAAATAGATGTAAACAGATATGATATAATTGGGATTACGGAGACATGGCTCCAGGGTGACCAAGGCTGGGAATTCAACATCCAGGGGTATTCAATATTCAGGAAGGACAGACAAAAAGGAAAAGCAGGTGGGGTAGCATTGCTGGTTAAAGAGGAGATTAACACAATAGTAAGGAAGGATATTAGCTCTGATGATGTGGAATCTGTATGCGTAGAGCTGAGAAATACCAAGTGGCAGAAAACATTAGTGGGAGTTGTATACAGACCCCCAAACAGTAATGCTGAGGTTGGGGATGGCATTAAATGGGAAATGAGAGATACGTACAATAAGGGCACAGCAGTTATCATGAATGACTTTAATCTACATTTAGATTGGGCTAACGAAATTAGTAACAATACTGTGGAGGAGGAATTCCTAGAGTGTATACGGGATGGTTTCCTGGACCAATATGTCGAGGAACCAACTGGAGATCAGGCCATCTTCGACTGGGTATTATGTAATGAGAAAGGATTAATTAGCAATCTTGTTGTGCGAGGCCCCTTGGGGAGGAGCGATCATGATATGATAGAATTCTTCATTAAGATGGAGAGTGCAGTAGTTGACTCAGAGACTAGGGTCCTGAATTTAAATAAAGGAAACTACGATGGTATGAGGCGCGAGTTGGCTCGGGGTGGATTGGGGAGCGTTACTTAAAGGGTTGACGGTGAATAGGCAATGGCATACATTTGAAGATCGCATGGATGAACTACAGAAATTGTTCATCCCTGTTTGGCATAAAAATAACACAAAAAAGGTGACTCAAACGTGGCTTACAAGGGAAATTAGGGATAGCATAAGACCCAAGGAGAGGACATATAAATTGGCCAGAAAAAGCAGCAAACCTGAGGATTTGGAGCAGTTTAGGATTCAGCAAAGGAGGACAAAGGGATTAATTAAGAGGGGGAAAATAGAATATGAGAGTAACCTTGCAGGGAACATAAAAACTGACTGTAAAAGCTTCTATAGATATGTGAAGAGAAAAAGATTGGTGAAGTCAAGCGTAGGTCCCTTGCAGTCAGAATCAGGGCAATGTATAATGGGGAACAAAGAAATGGAAGACCAATTAAATACTTACTTTGGTTCTGATTCATAAAGGAGGACACACATAAACTCCCAGAGATGTATTGGAACATAGGGTCTAATGAGAGGGAGGAATTGAATGAAATCAGTATTTGTAGGTAAATGGTGTTCGGGAAATTGACAGGATTGAATGCCGATAAATCCCCAGGGCCTGATAATCTACATCCTAGGGTACTTAAGGAAGTGGCCTAGAAAAAGTAGATGCATTGCTGCGCATCTTTCAAAATTCTATAGACTCTGGAACAGTCCCCATGGATTGGAGGGTAGCTAATGTAATCGCACTATTTAAAAAAGGTGGTAGAGAAAAAACGGGGAATTTTCGACCGGTAAGACTGACATCGGTAGTGGGCAAAATGCTAGAGTCCATCATAAAAGATCTAATAGCAGAGCACTTGGAAAACAGTTACAGGTTCGGACAAAGTCAACATGGATTTACAAAAGGTAAATCATGCTTGACTAATCTACTGGAATTTTTTGAGGATGTAACTGGTAGAATAGATAAGGGAGAAACAGTGGATGTGGTGTATTTGGACTTTCAGAAGGCTTTCGATAAGGTCCCGCATAAGAGATTAGCGTGTAAAGTTAAAGCACAAGGGATGGCAGGTAAGGTACTGACTTGGATAGAGAACTGGTTTGCAGACAGGAAGCAAAGAGTTGGAATAAACGGGTCTTTTTCTGAGTGGCAGGCAGTGACTAGTAGGGAACTGCAGGGATCAGTGCTAGGACCCCAGCCATTCACAATATATATTAATGATCTAGACGAGGGAATTAGCTGTAATATTTCTAAGTTTGCAGACGACACAAAGCTGGGTGGGCATGTGTGCTGTGAGGAGGATGCAGAGAAACTCCAGTATGATTTGGTAAGGTTGGGTGATTGGGCAGATGCATGGCAGATGCAGTATAATGTGGATAAATGCGAGGTTATCCACTTTGGTGGCAAAAACAGGAAGACAGATTATTATCTGAACGGCAATAGATTGGGAAAAGGGGAAGTGCAACGAGATCTTGGAGTCCTTCTGCACCAGTTGCTGAAGGTAAGCATGCAGGTGCAGCAGGCGGTTAAGAAGTCAAATGGTATGTTGGCCTTCATAACGAGAGGATTCGAGTACAGGAGCAAAGATGTCTTGCTGCAGTTGTACAAGGCCTTGGTGACACTGCACCTTGAGTATTGTGTGCAGTTTTGGTTGCCTTATCTGAGGAAGGATGTTCTTGCCATGGAGGGAGTGCAGCGAAGATTTACCAGACTGATACCTGTGATGGCACGAATGACGTATGAAGAGAGATTGGGTCGATTAGGCTTATATTCACTAGAGTTTAGAAGAATGAGAGGGGATCTCATTCAAACTTATAAAATTCTAACAGGACTAGACAGACTAGATGCAGGAAGGCTGTTCCAGATGGCGGTGAGTCCAGAACCAGAGGTCACAGTCTAAGGATAAGGGGTAAGCCATTTAGGACTGAGATGAGGAGGAATTTCTTCACCCAGAGAGTGGTGAACCTGTGGAATTCTCTACCACAGAAGGCAGTTGAGGCCAATTCATTAAATATATTCAAGAAGGAATTAGATATATTTCTTAAGGCTAAAGGGATCAAGGAATATGGGGAGAAGGCAGGGACAGGGTACTGAATTTGGATGATCAGCCATGATCTCATTAAATGGCGATGCAGGCTCGAGGGGCCGAATAGCCTGCTCCTGCTCTTATCTTCTATGCTTCTATGCTTCGGTGCAGACTTCAGCGAACATCCCCATTTCTGACATTATTTTGGAGGGAAGTTCATTGATGAATCAACTGAAGATGGTTGGGCCTCGGACATTGCCCTGTCTAGGACCCTCGTGATTTTGAACACCTTTATCAGATCTCCTCGCAAACTTCTCTGCTCTAAGGAGAACAACGACAGCTTCTCCAGTCTATCCACGTAAATGAAGTCCCTCATCCCCCGAAACATGCTTGTAAATCTTTTCTGCCTTCACATCCTTCCTAAAATGTTGTGCCCAGAATCCTCCACCTGAGGCCGAACCAATGATGTATAAATGTTTAGCATTACTTCCTTGCTTTTGTAATCTATGACTCTATTAATAAAGATGATGTGGCGACGCCGGTGTTGCACTGGGGTGGACAAATGTGAGAAGTCGCACAACACCAGGTTATAGTCCAACAGCTTTATTTGAAATCAAAAGCTTTCGGAGCGCTGCTCCTTCGTCAGGTGAAGAAGGTCACCTGAAGAATGAGCAGCGCTCCGAAAGCTTGTGATTTCAAATAAAGCTGTTGGACTATAATCTGGTGTTGTGCGACTTCTCACATCTATTAATAAAGCCAAGGATCCCGTATGATTTTTAATAGCCTTCTCAACTTGTCCCGCCACGTTCAAAGATAGATAAATCTTTGGTAAATCCAGGTCTCTCTGTTCCTGCACACGATTTAAAATTATACCATTTAGTTTATATCGCCTCAGTTCAATCTTCCGCCCAAAATGGATCACTTCACACTTCTCTGTTAAATTCCATCTGCTATTTCTCTGCCCATTTCACCACTCTGTAGATGTCCTCATGAAGTCTGTTACGTTCTGTCTCATTATTTAGTATATTTCTGAGTTTCCTGCCATCTGCAAACTTTGAAATGATGCCCAGTATTCCCACGTCCAGGTCATTAATATATATCAAAAAGAGCAGTGATCCTAAAACCGACCCCTGGGGAACACCACTGTATACTTCCTTCCTTTCTGAAAACTAACCGTTCACCCCTATTTACAATTAATACACCTGCACAGCATCGCACTCATTCTATAAACACCCATTTTATATATAAACACCACACCCATATACACAATAACAAAAACAACTTGCATTTATATAGCGCCTTTAAAGTAGTAAATCGTCCCAAGGTGCTTCACAGGAGCGATTATCAGACAGAATTTGACACCGAGCCACATAAGGAGATATTAGGACAAATGACTGAAAGCTTGATCCACGTGAAAGATTTTAAGGAGCGTCTTAAAGGAGGAAAGAGAGGCGGAGAGCTTTAGGGAGGAAATTCCAGAGCTTAAGTCCTTGGCTCACACACCCACAGTTTATATTTGTACACGGCCTTGTTTGCAGTTCTGAATATTGTCCACACGGCGCTAGTTTAATTGTTTTTCAGAAGCTGCTCGACCTGTTATGTATTTTGAGCAGTTTCCCAGTTTATTTCCCTGTGATGTGATGATTGTGGGGGCTCGGTGCGTGTCATTGGATTTGCTGCAGTCCCCCGGCAGCAGGTGGTGAAAGCGGCCGTGAGACGGTGAGTGACAGGTGAGCGCTGCTTCTGATGCTGTCTGGCACCCGCTGAGAGTGGGCGGGGAATTTAAAGCCCTTTCATGAGTCCAAGGCAGGAGAAATGAAACAGTGTTTGAGGAACGTGTATATTTACAAACATCCCCGCTTTTACTGTTGAATTCGTGGCGCAACGGTAGCGCGTCTGACTCCAGATTAAGAGGCTGCATGTTCGAATCACGTCGGGGTCACTGTTCTAATGGATAATCCCGGAGTTCATATTTTCTTTGCTGTTTCACAATAATCAGATCCTTGCTCTAAAGTCTGTCTCACTATTTCCCCAGAGAAGCGCCTGATGCCCTCATATATTTAATTTTATTATTCACAAATACAGTTATTCATTCAAAATCAACCTGCAGGTGGCCACACATAGAATAAACAGAGCCAGAGAGACAGACAGAATCGGGAAACACCGGGAAATAGGCAAGAAATATTGAATAGCAGATGCTTCCGAGATCAGAACCTGTCATCATTGATGAAGAACTGGTGCCTGTCCCAAATACTATCAACGCAGAGCTGGATATACTGGGGTTTATAAAGACTGCTGATATTGCCAGCCCACCTGTCCTCTCTCGGCACTTGGTTCTACCCATAGCCCTGAATAAAGTAGGTAATGACCTGGGGAGTGGATTACCTGAAGAAACTGAAGATGAGAACTCTGCTTCTCAGATTGTGGGAAAGATGCCGTAGTTTTGTGTCTAAAAGCGCTTTGCGATCAGAACATTGCCGGAAGCCCTGTGGTTAATGAAAGGGCTTTTGGTGCTTGATTTTCTTACACACCTTGGAATACAGGAAAACCTGGTTCGTGGTTTGCAGAACAAGTTAAACCCCTGGAGCGGATCCACCAGGCGCCTGGCTGCAACCAGCGACAAAGACGTTCAAAGTGATGAGGCCAGCGAGCTCAGTCGGTCAGAGTGTGAGACTCTCAATTTCAGGTTCGTAAGTTCGAGCCCCACGTTGGATGATAGCATTTTGTTAAAATGTTATGTTGCTTTCACGGGAAAGCTTCATTAATTAACCGATAATCTTCTTTTGCACAATGAAATAAATGCTTACTGAGGGAGAGTCGATAGTTCAATAATTTGTTTTGCACTTTGCATGTTAACTTTTGCCCATATCTCATTTTACAAACTGGACTTTAGGAGTCTGGCTTAAAAATGTGCATTGCTGATGACACCAGGAATCTGGGGCAACTATTGTCAAATTTAACAGGACCGGTTATTTCTCCCGTGTCCAGAAAATAGAATCAGTACTGAACATAAATCCCCATTGTGCTGAATTTCAGATTCAACGCAGTCACCTTTGAAATAAACGGAAATTATTTTACAGTGAAAAGATTTGGAAGTAAGTGTTACTCGTATTTGTGCCTTTAATTAAAGTTTATGGCGTCTGACTCCCGTTCATGTTTCTTCTTCCTCTGTTGAATAAGAAAGTGGGAATGACGTTGACCAGACTGCACTCGCCCTGATATTTGTGAGCTCATCCTTTATATTGAGCGGTCTCTCACCCTTTGGTCGACGTCAGCTTTAGCTCAGCGGTTACTTCGCAGCATCAACTTAATTCTAAGTTCGAACCCTGTCTCACCGCGGGCGCTGCCTGGCGTTTTATTGTCATTTTCAACCCCCTGCTTTTACACCGAAACAAATTGTAACGGTGTTTAATTTAGCAGTGTGAGATTTTTAGAGGGCAACTTTAAACGATTCGCAACCGATTCCTATCAGCACTGAGATCCGGGTTCGGTTCCCAATTAGAGACTTAATTTTGATATCACTGTTTTTAATTAATTAATGCAAAGTAATTTTATTAAATTCATAACATGCAACTAATGCGAAAAAATAAGAATTGTTTTAATAACCATTATTGAACGAATAACTTTCTTTGCAGAATGAAATACATTAAAATGTGGTTACTGAGGGACAGTCGAAACTTCAGTCATTAATTTGCTCATGGATGTGCTGAACTTTTAACCCATATCTCATTTTATACATCGTAATTCAGGAGAATGGTTTAAAATGTTCATTGCTTGTGAAAGCAGGGATCTAGGGCAACTTTTGTTAAATTTTACAGGACCGGCTATATCACAGAAAATAAATATTCTCTGACATAGTGTTTTCAGACCATACACTGACTGATCTTTCTTAGACATAAAGTGGATGATCTGACACTTTCCCACTTTGAACTCCATTAATCGTTGTTCAGGGGAGATTTAATAGAACTGTTCAAAATTATGGGGGAAACGGTTTCCACTGACAGGAGGGTCAGTAGGGTTGTGGGGGAAAAGCAGCGGAGTGGGACTAATTTGATAGCTCTTTCAAAGATGCTGCATCAATTGCTCATTTTAATCTGCGATTGATAGATTTTTGTTAACCAAAAGCATTAAGGGATAATTCAAGTATGTGAGACTCTTTATAATTGTTTCCATCATCTTAATCAACCCACAACATTGTGTTGCTCACTGCAGGAATTGCTAATCAGTTTACTTAGTGACAGCCAAACTTGAATAACCTTTTATCGAATCTTAGAATCACACAGCACAGAAGGAGGCCATTCGGTCAATAGTGCCTGTGTCGGCTCTTTGAAAGTGCGATCCAATTATTCCCACTCCCCAGCTCTTTTCCCAATGCCCTGCAAGTGTTTCTTTTTCAATGTATTGCCCATTTGAAAGTTAATATTGAATCTGCTTTCACCACCATGTCAGGCAGAAAAATATTTACATCAATGTTATTCAAGTCCCATTTCACACACAAATTTCCATGCTTTGCGTTTCATTAATTTTTTCCCTTCTCACTTTATTTTAGGAGTTTGCTTAAAAATGTTCGGAGTTTGTGACATCAGCCATTGTTAGATTTAAAGGATTGCAGCCCCTTTCCTTGGAAATCTCTACCCCAAAGTGTTGTTGATGCTCATTCGTTGAGTATATTCAAGGCTGAGATCGATGATTTTTGGACTGTAGTGGAATCAAGCGATATGGGGATAGGCAGGAAAGTGGAGTTGAGGTCGAAGATCAGCCACTATCTGATTGAATGGCGGTGCAGGCTCGGGGGGCCATATACATAGATACATAGATACATAGAAGATAGGAGCAGGAGTAGGCCATCCGGCCCTTCGAGCCTGCTCCGCCATTTAAGGAGATCATGGCTGATCCTCCAATTCAGTATCCCGTCCCCGCCTTCTCTCCGTAACCCTTAACCCCTTTTGCCTGTAGAAATATATCTAATTCCCTCTTAAATATATTTAATGAGCTGGCGTACACTGCCCTCTGTGGCAATGAGTTCCACAGGTTCACCACCCTCTGAGTGAAGAAATTCCCCCTCATTTCTGTCCTAAATGGTTTAGCCCTTATCCTTAAATTATGTCCTCTAGTTCTGTTCTCACCCGCCAAGGGAAACATTCCTTCTGCATCTAGTCTGTCTAGACCTGTCAGAATTTTATACACTTCTATGAGGTCCCCTCTCAATCTTCTAAACTCCAGTGTGTACATCCCTAAACTACATAGTCTCTCCTCATAGGTCAATCCCGCCATTCCTGGTATCAGCCTGGTGAATCGCCGCTGCACCCCCTCCATGGCAAGAACATCTTTCCTCAGATGAGGCGACCAAAACTGTACACAGTACTCGAGGTGTGGTTTCACCAGTGCCCTGTACAGCTGCAGCAAGGTATCCCTGTTCCTGTATTCCAACCCTTTTGCTATGAAGGCCAGCATGCCGTTTGCCTTCTTGACCGCCTGTTGCACCTGCATGCTCGCCTTCAGTGACTGGTGTACAAGAACACCCAGGTCTCTCTGTACTTCCCCCTCTCCCAATTTATTGCCATTTAAATAATAATTTGCCCTCCCGTTCCTGCACCCAAAGTGGATAACTTCGCACTTGTCCACATTATAGTGCATCTGCCATTTATCCGCCCAATCACCCAGTCTGTCCAAATCGCTCTGGAGATTCCTGGTCTCCTCCTCTGAGCCCACCCCCACTCCTAGTTTAGTGTCGTCTGCAAATTTGGAAATGCTGCATCCGACTCCCTGATCCAGGTCATTAATGTAAATTGTGAACAGCTGGGGATCCAGGACAGATCCCTGTGGTACCCCACTTGTTACTGCCTGCCATTCAGAAAATGAGCCGTTTATTCCAACTCTCTGTTTTCTATCTGACAGCCAGTTCTCTATCCACGTCAATACTTTCCCCTTTATCCCATGAGCTTCAATTTTCCATGCTAATCTTTTATGTGGGACCTTGTCGAAGGCCTTTTGGAAGTCCAGGTACACCACATCTACTGGCTCTCCCCCATCTATTTTACCAGTTACTCCCTCAAAAAATTCCAATAGATTAGTCAAGCACGATTTACCCTTTGTAAATCCATGTTGACTCTGTCCTATCCTTTCCCCATTTGCTAAGTGCTCCGATATTTCATCCTTAATGATGGACTCCAGCATTTTGCCCACAACTGACTCCTGCTCCTAATTCTTTCGGTCTTATGTTCTTATGTCCTTTCACAGGAGAGCAAACTCGCCCCTGGACCTGCAGGAGCAGCAAGTTCCAACAAAATGTTTCCGCGAACGTGATAGCTCCTACACTGCTGAACCGTCTCCACTTTCAGTATCAGGTGTGATGGAAATGTTCAGCGAGCAGGTGAACCGCTGAATCCCACTTTTGAGGGATGTGTCAAAGCGCCTCACAAGAAATGAGTTGCACTCATATACAAGTAACGTCAGAAGTGGGATTCGAACCCTATCCTCCAAAAGTGACTGCGACCTGAACGCAGCGCCTTAGACCGCTCGGCCATCCTGACTGTTCCAACGGGCATTTGAAAGCTTTCACTTCCGCATTTAAGAGGTTCCAGTCCGAGTGCTTGTTCAATGCTGCTCGAAGGCTCAGTGACCGGGACATCATCTCCCCCGGTGTTTTCCTGAGACTGTGCTCGGTGTATGGGGAGGTTTGGCGCGGGTCCCTGTTATCTTGCAGCCCAGGGATGGACAATAACCCTCTGAGCTCTGGAGCTGGGCAAGGGCGAGTAATTAATGGGTTTGTTTCCGCGTCTGAAATGTGGCTTAGATCTGATGATATTAACCGAGGCCGGGGCTGCGAGATGTTGCATTTTGTTCACGATTATTCAGAGGAATATCCGCAGTCAGGAGCTGAAAAGGACGAAGAGCAAAAAAAACACAAGAAAAAAGATAAGAAATGTCAGCAATTGTGATAAACTGTTTAAAGTGTTTTCTGGTAGTTTCGTGTTTTAATTGTTTTAATCACCATTCATTAACCGATAGCGTTGCTTTTGCAGAATGAAGGAAATGCTCACACTGAGGGACAGTCGAAACTTCAATAACTTAAATTTAATAATTTGCGAAACTTTATATTCATTGATGAAGTTTTATCACCTATCCGATTTTACACACTGTGTATTAATTTATTTCACAACAATAATACTCTCGAACTATTCCGGCTGGGACCGAACTAGAGATCTTTCGCGTATAAAGCGAACGTGATAACATCTACACTACAGAAACCACTGACTCAGACCGTCTCGAGAAATATCTGTTCAGGGAGAAGGGGAAATGCTGAATACCAGATTCTGGATTAATTTCCCATCACTAACATTTCTCTGACCGAAAGTGCACAAGTCAAAAATGTTCCTTTCAAACTCATTTAATTCCCGAAATTCCTTCTCCCGACTCTTCTGAATCAGAAGCCTCTGATTTTGCCCACTCAATCTATGTCCCTTTGCAATTTCCTGCTCCCAGCCACACGACTTACTGTGCCACTAACTTAGTGTCGTTAAACTTGGTAATATACACCTATAGAAGACTTTTGGATTACCTTTTATGTTAGCTGTCATTCTATTCTCATACCCTCTCTTTTCCCTCTTCTTTTCCTTTTCACTTCTCCTCTGAACTTTCTATATTTAGCCTGATTCTCAGATATATTTGGAGAGTTGAAGTCCCCCATTATCACTGCTCTATAGTTCATAGTCGTAGAGTCATAACGGCACAGAAGGAGGCCATTCGGCTCATCAGGTCCGTGCTGGCGTTCTGTAGAGCAATCCAGTCACTCCCATTCCCCTGCTCTATCCCCATAGCGCTGCAAGTTTATTTCCCTCAAGTGCCTATCCAGTCTACACTTGAAAACATTGAGTGTCTCCGTTTCCACCACTTCCGTCGGCAGCGAATTCCAGGTCCTCACCACTCGCTGCGTAAAAAAAGTTTTCCTAACGTCCCCCTGTATCTCTTGCTCAATACCTTAAATCTGTGTCCCCTAGTCCTTTTAACATCAACTAGTGGGAATAGCCTCTCCCCGTCTAGCCTATCCAAACTCATCATAATATTATGCACCTGTATCAAATCACCCCTCAACCTCCTTTGTCTTAAAATACTCCTGTGCCGCGCCTTGGGATGTTTTACTATGTTAAAGGCGCTGTATAAATAAGAGTTGTTGTTGTTGTTGTTGTGGTTGTAATGAAAACAAATGCAGCTTCTCCAGCCTGTGCTTGTAGCTATGATCCCCCATCACCGCGACCATTCTGGTAAATCTCCACTGCACCCTCTCAAGGGCCTTCACATCCTTCCTAAAGTGTGGTGACCAGATCTGGACGCAATACACCAGTTGCGGCCTAACCAGTGCTTTATAATGTTTCAGCATAACTTCTCTACTTTTGTACTCAATACCTCTATTTATGAAGCCCAAGATCCCATATGTTTTGTTAACCACTCTCTCCATATGTTCTGCCACCTTCAAGGACCTATGCACATTAAATCCCTTGTTCCTCTGTCCCTGCACACTCTTTAAAACTGTGCCATTAAGTGTATATTGCCTCTCACTGTTTCTTCTGCCAAAATGCATCACCTCACACTTCTGTGTATTAAATTCCATCTGCCACTTGTCTGCCCATTCTGCTAGCCTTTCTATGTCCTGCTGCAGTCGATTGGTATCATCCTCACTGTTTGTTACACCCCCACGTTGGTGTCGTCGGCAAATTTAGAAATTCTACTCTGTATTCCAAAATCCAGGTCATTGATAAATATCACAAAAGCAATGGCCCCAGCACTGACGCTTGGGGAACACCACTGTCTACCATCCTCCAGTGTGAAAAACAGCCATTTATCACAACTCGCTGTTTTCTACCCTTAAGCAAATTCCTTATCCAAGCTGCCACTGACCCACCTATTCCATCAGCCTCAATTTTGTTATCCAGCCTTCTATGTGGTATTTTGTCAAACGCCTTCCTCAAATCCATGTGGACAACATCCATTGCATTGCCTTCTGTGCAGACTTCAGCGAACATCCCCATTTCTGACCTTAATTTGGAGGGAAGGTCATTGACGAGGCAGCTGCAGATGGTTGGGACTCGGACACTGCCCTGTCTTGGCCCCTCGTGATTTTGAACACCTCTATCAGATCTCTTCGCAATCTTCTCTGCTCTAAGGAGAACAACGGCAGCTTCTCCAGTCTATCCACGTAACTGAAGTCCCTCATCCCCCGAAACATGCTTGTTAATCATTTCTTCCTTCACATCCTTCCTAAAATGTTGTGCCCAGAATCCTTCAGCTGAGGCCTAACCAATGATGTATAAAGGCTTAGTATTACTTCTTTGCTTTTGTCCTCTATTGCTCTATTAATAAAGCCAAGTATCCCGTATGCCTTTTAACAGCTTTCTCAACTTGTCCCGCCACCTTCAAAGATAGATAAATCTTTGGTAAATCCAGGTCTCTGCAAGTTTATTTCCCTCAAGTGCCTATCCAGTCTACACTTGAAAACATTGAGTGTCTTCGTTTCCACCACTTCTGTCAGCAGCGAGTTCCAGGTCCTCACCAGTCGCTGCTTTAAAATGTTTTTCTCACAATCCCCCTGTATCTCTTGCCCAAAACCTTAAATCTGTGTCCCCTAGTCCTTGTACCATCAACTAGTGGCAACAGCCTTTCTCCGTCTAACCTATCCAAACTCATCATAATCTTGTACACCTCTAAGAAATCTCCCCTCAACCTCCTTTCTCTTAAAATACTCCTGTGAAGCGCCTTGGGACATTTTACTACGTTAAAGGCGCTATATAAATACATGTTGTTGTTATAATGAAAACAAATGCAGCTTATCCAACCTGTCCTTGTAGGTAACATCCCCCATTCGCGGAAGCAATCTGGTAAATCTCCACTGCACCCTCTCCAGGGCCTTCACATCCTTCCTAAAGTGTGGTGACCAGAACTGGAAGCAGGTGGTGAAAGCGGGCGTGAGACGGTGACTGACAGCTAAGCGCTGCTTCGGATGCTGTCTGACACCCGGTGGGAGTGGGCGGGGATTTTAAAGCCCTTTAATTACTCCAAGTCAGGAGAAATCAAACAGTGCTTGAGGAACGTGCATATATACAAACATCACCGCTTGCATTGTGGGTCTCGTGGCGCAACGGTAGCGCGTCTGACTCCAGATCAGAAGGCTGCGTGTTCAAATCACGTCGGGGTCACTTCTATTGGATAATCCCGGAATTAATATTTTCTTTGCTGTTTCAGAATAATCAGAACCTTGCTCCAAAGACTATCTCACTGTTTCCCCAGTGTTAGGGAAAGAATCGCCAGAATGCCTCATTTATTTAATGTGACAAGACACAAGCACAGGTAGTCGTTCAAAATCAACCTGCAGGTGGCCACACATCGAATAAACAGAGCCAGAGAGACAGACACAATCACGAAACACCGGGAAACAGACAAGAGAAATTGACAAGGACTGAAAGCGCTTTGCGATCAGAAAATGCCTGAATCACTGTGGTTAATGAAAGGGCTTTTGATGCTTGATTTCCTTACACACCTTGGAATTCAGGAGAACCTGGTTCGTGGTTTGCAGAACAAGTTAAAACCCTGGGGCGGAGCCAGCAGGTGCCTGACTGCAATCAGAGACAAGGACGCGCTAATTTATCAGGTCCGGCCAGCTCAGTCGGTAGAGCATAAGACTCTTAATCTCAGCGGCGTGGGTTCGAGCCCCACGTTGGGCGAATGCTGTTGGTTAAACATGTATGTTGCTTCCACGGAGAAGCGTCATTAATTAACCGATAACCTTCTTTTGCTCAATGAAAGAAATGCTCACTGAGGGAGAGCCGATATTCAATCATTTTATTTGTGCTTTGCATGTTACCCATATCTCATTTTGTCAAATTGAACAGGACCGGTTATTTCTACCGTGCAAAGACAATAGAATCAGCAGTAAACATCCAAAGCACAGAAGGAGGCCATCCGGCCCATCGAGCCCATGCCTGCTCGCTGCAAAACACTTCAGCCAGTCCCACTCCCCCGCTCTTTCTCCGTAACCCCGCAACATATTTTCCTTCGGGTACTTATCCAATTCCCTTCTGAAAGCCACGATTGAATCGGTCACTACCACGCTTTCAGGCAGTGCATTCCAGATCCTTATCACTCGCTACGTAACGTTTTTTTTCCTCATGTCGCCTTTGGTTCTTCTGCCAATCACCTTAAATCTTGATCCACTGTTTTCGACCCTTCCACCAATGGGAACAGTTTCTCTCTATCGACCCTGTCTAGACCCCTCGTGATTTTGCACACCTCTATCAAATCATCTCGCAATCTTCTCTGCTCTAAGGAGAACAACGACAGTTTCTCCAGTCTATCCACGTAAGAGAAGTCACTCATCCCCCGAAACAAGCTTCTGAATCTTTTCTGCCTTCACATCCGTCCGAAAATGTTGTGCCCAGAAACCTCCACCTGAGGCCGAAACAATGATGTATAAAGGCTGAGCATTACTTCCTTGCTTTTGTAATCTATGACTCTATTAATAAAGCCAAGGATCCCGTACGCTTTTTAACAGCCTTTTCAACCTGTCCCGCCACCTTCAAAGATAGATAAATACACCCCCAGGTCTCTTTGTGTTCCTGCACCTGATTTAAAATTGTACCATTTAGTTTGTGTTGCATCTCCTCAATCTTCCGACCAAAATGGATCACTTCACACATCTCTGTGTTAAATTCCATGTGCTATGTCTCTGCCCATTCCACCACTCTGTCGATGTCCTCATGAAGTCTGTTACTTTCAGGATCGTTGTTTACTACATTTCTGAGTCTCCTGTAATCTGCAAACTTGGAAATTCAGCCCAGTATACCCAAGTCCAGGTTATTAATACATATGAAAAAGAGCAGTGGTCCGAATACAGACCGCTGGGGAACACCACTGCATCCTCCTCTCCCCTGTTCCCTTGCCTCTGTACTTGCTTAAAATCTGTTACATCTCTAACTTTTTTCAGTTCTGACAACAAGTCAGCGACCTGAAACGTTAACTGTGTTTCTCTCCCACAGATGCTGTCTGACCTGCTGAGTATTTCCAGCATTTCCTGTTTTTAATGAAGACACAAACACATTCGTTCAAAATCAAAATCAACCTGCAGGTGGCTACACACAGATTAAACAGAGCCAGAGAGACAAACAGAATCAGGAACCATCGGGAAATAGACAAGAGATATTGACAAGGACTAAAAGCGCTTTGCTTTCTGAAAATTGCCTGACCGCCTGTAGTTAATTTGATGGTTGATTTCCTTACACACCTTGGAATTCAGGACAGCCTGGTTCCAGGGGATAGATGGCCTCCTCCTGTTGCTATGTTCCCATGTGTAAAGTCTGGATCAATTTCTGCCAATCACACAGCCTTCCTAAATATAGCACCGTAATTCAATTCTGATAAAACAAGCCCCTGAAGTATCCGCCAGCTGTGCAGGTTCAAACTCGAGTTATGTTCGAAATCTAACGAGCAGCTCGGCGTTTCCGTGGTGTGGTGGTTATCACGTTCACCTAATGCGAAAAGTTCCCGGATTGAAACTGGGCGGGAGCATTTTTTAAAACATGTTAAACAAAATATTCGATAGAATATTAGAATAATTCACATTTGTGGTTCAAGATTAACAACTATTACATTTGCTGTTCCTCTGTACAGTTCTGTTCACACTCACAGGGGCAAAGAGATGGTATGAGAATGGAACGGCAGCCAGCATAAAAGGTAATTCAAAAGCCTTCTACAGGCATTTAAATAGAAAACGTGTAGTAAGAGGAGTGGTGGGGCCGAATGGGACCAAAATGGAGACCTACGCATGGAGGCAGAGGGCATGGCTGAGCTACTAAATTAGTACTTTGCATCTGCCTGCTCCAAGGACGAGGATGCTGCCATAGACATAGTGAAGGAGGAGGTAGTGGAGACACTTGATAGTATAATAATTTATAAAGAAGAGGAATTAGAAAGGCTGGCTGTGCTTAAAGTAGATAAATCACCAGGAGCGGATGGGATGCATCCTAGGAAACTGAGGGAAGTAAATGTGGAAATCGCGGAACAACTGGCCATAATATTCCAATCCTCCATCGATACAGGAGTGGTGCCAGAGGACAGGAGAATTGCAAATGTTACACCATTGTTTAAAAAAGGGTTTAAAGATAAACTCAGCAACTACAGACCAGTCAGGTTAACATCGGTATATGGAAGCTTTTAAAACAGCAATCAGGGTCAAAATTTACAGTCACTTGGATAGGTGCGGATTAATTAAAGAAAGCCAGCAATGTTTTGTGAAAGGCTAATCGTGCTTAACCATCGTGTTTTTCGCTGCCGAACGGCCTACACCTGCTCCTGTTTCTTATGTAGTGATGTTAAGATTGGGTCCCACTTGAGAAATCTTAAAAGAAGTGGCTTGTGAGATAGTTGATGCGTTAGTTTTAATTTTCCAAAATTTCCTATATTCGGGGAAGGTTCCATTAGATTGGAAAATAGCGAACGTAACTCCTTTAGTCCAAAAGGGAGGGACAGAAAGCAGGAAACTACAGTCCAGTTAGCTTAACATCTGTCATAGGGAAGATGTTAGAAGCTATTATTAAATACGTTATAGCAGTGCACTTAGAAAAGTTCAAAGTAATCAGGCAGAGTCAACATGGTTTTGTGCAAGGAAAATCATGTTTTACCAATTTATTGGAGTTCTTTGAGGAAGTAACATATGCTGTGCATAAATGGGAATCGGTGGATGTACTGTTCTTAGATTTCCAGAAGGCATTTGATAAGGTGCCACATCAAAGGTTATTGCGGAAAATAAAAGTTCATGGTGTAGGGGGTAACATATTGGCATGGATAGAAGATTGGCTTGCTAACAGGAAACAGAGAGTAGGCATAAATGGGTCATTTTCTGATTAGCAAAATGTAACAAGTGGTGTGCCACAGGAATCAGTGCTGGGGTCTCAACTTTTTACAATTTATATCAATGACTTGGATGAAGGGACCGAAGGTTGGGTTGCTAAATTTGCTGATGACACAAAGATTGGTAGGAAAGTAAATTGTGAAGAGGACATAAGAAGGCTACAAAGGGATACAGATAGGTTAAGTGAGTGGGCAATGATCTGGCAAATGGAGTATAATATGGGAAAATGTGAAGTTGTCCATTTTAGCAGGAAGAATAAAAAAGAAGCATATTATCTAAATGGTGAGAGATTGCAGAGCTCTGAGATGCAGAAGGATCTGGGTGTCCGAGTGCATGAATCGTAAAAGGTTACTATGCAGGTACAGCAAGTAATTAGGAAATCTAATAAAATGATCTCGTTTATTGAGAGGGGAATTGAATACAGAAGTAGGGAGGTTATGCTTCAGTTGTACAGGGCATTGGTGAAACCACATTTGGAGTACTGTGGACAGTATTGGTCTCCTTATTTAAGGAAGGATGTAAATGCGTTGGAAGCAGTTCAGAGAAGGTTAACGAGACTAATACCTGGAATGGGCGGGTTGTCTTATGAGGAAAGGTTGGACAGGCCAGGCTTGTATCCGCTGGAGTTTAGAAGAGAAAGAGGTGACTTGATTGAAACATATAAGATCCTAAGGGGTCTGGACAGGGTGATGTGGAGAGCATTTTTCCTCTTGTGGGAGAATATAGAACTAGGGGTCACAGATTAAAAATAATGGGTTGCCCAGTTAAGACAGAGATGAGGAGAATTTTTTCTCACAGCGGGTCGTGAGTCTTTGGAACTCTCTTCCTCAGAGAGCGGTGGAAGCAGAGTCTTTGAATATTTTTAAGGCAGAGGTAGATAGATTCTTGGTAAGCAAGGGGATGAAAAGTTTTCGGGGGTAGGCGGGAATGTGGAGTATCGGATCAGCCATGATCTTATTGAATGGCGGAGCAGGCTCGAAGGGCCGAGTGGCCTACTCCTGCTCCTAATTCTTATGTTCGTATGTTCGTAATAACCATACTTGGCACAATAACAACAAGTGGGTCAGGTTATCCATATCAGTCAGATGGAACACCTGTGAGGTAAAAAGTTGTGTTAGATTCTTACGTTATATTTGCTTCGATTATTTCCTTTTTAATCTAGTTTTAAACCGGGACAACCATAGAGTCATAGAGTCATAGAGTTATACAGCACAGAAAGAGGCCCTTCGGCCCAACGTGTCTGCGCCGGCCATCAAGCCCTGTCTATTCTAATCCCATTTTCCAGCACTTGGTCCGTAGCCTTGCATGCTATGGCGTTTCAAGTTCTCATCTAAATGCTTCTTGAATGTTGTGAGGGTTCCTGCCTCTACCACCCTTTCAGGCAGTGAGTTCCAGATTCCAACCACCCTCTGGGTGAAACATGTTTTCCTCAAATCCCCTCTAAACGTCCTGCCCCTTACCTTGAAACTATGCCCCCTGGTTATTGACCCCTCTACTAAGGGGAAAAGTTCCTCTCTATCTACCCTATCTATGCCCCTCATAATTTTGTACACCTCAATCAGGACCCCCTCAGCCTTCGCTGCTCCAAGGAAAACAACCCCAGCCTGTCCAGTCTCCCTTCATAGCTGAAACGCTCCAGCCCAGGTAACATCCTGGTGAATCTTCTCTGCACCCTCTCCAATGCAATCACATCCTTCCTATAGTGTGGCGACCAGAACTGCACACAGTATTCCAGCTGTGGCCTAACTAGCATTTTGCACAGCTCCATCATAACCTTCCTGCTCTTATATTCTATGCCTTGGCTAATGAAGGCAAGTATCCCATATGCCTTCTTAAACACCTTATCTACCTGTCCTGCTGCCTTCAGCGATCTATGTACATGCACACCAAGGTCCCTCTGATCCCCTGTCCTTCCTAGGGTCCTACCATTCATTGTGTATTTCCTTGCCTTGTTAGTCCTCCCAAAATGCAATCACAATTTTCAGGGTTAAATTCAATTTGCCACTGTTCTGCCCATCTGACCAACCCGTCTATATCGTCCTGTAGACTGAGGCTTCCCTCCTCGCTATTAACCACTCTACCAATTTTCGTGTCATCTGCGAACTTACTGATCATACCTCCTAAATTCATATCTAAATCATTAATGTTCACTACAAACAGCAGCGGACCCAGCACCGATCCCTGCGGTACACCACTGGACACAGGCTTCCAGTCACAATAACAACCTTTGACCATCACCTTCTGCCTCCTGCCACTAAGCCAATTTTGGATCCAATGTGCCAAATTGCCCTGGATCCCATGGGCTCTTACCTTCTTGACCAGTCTCCCATGCGGGACTTAGTCAAAAGCCTTACTGAAGTCCATGTAGACTACATCAACTGCACTACTCTCATCCACACACCTAGCCACCCCCTCGAAAAATTCAATCAAATTGGTTAGACATGATCTCCCCCTGACAAAGCCATGCTTACTATTCTTGATTAATCCTTGCCTCTCCAAGTGGAGACTAATTCGGTCCCTCAGATTTTTTCCAATTATTTCCCGGCCACTGACGTTGGGCTCACTGGCCTGTAATTCCCTGGTTTATCCCTACTACCCTTCTTGAATAATGGTACTACGTTAGCTGTCCGCCAGTCCTCTGGCACCTCCCCTGTGGCCAGAGAGGTTCTGAAAATGTGTGTCAGAGCCCCTGCAATCTTCTCCCTTGCCAGAATAACGTCATCTCCTACACAAAGCCATGGGAAAATTACAAATTGATTTGGTAACTTTTCTTGCATTGCATAGGAGTACATAGGATTATATAGTATATACAGCACATAAACAGGCCATTCGGCCCAATCAGTCCAGGCTTGCGTTTATGCTCCACTAGAGCCTCCTCACGTCTTTCCACCTCTAACTCTGTCAGCAGAACCCACTATTCCCTTCTCCCTCATCTAACTATCAGCCAGCTCTCCCGCAACCGGTGCGGTCTCCCTTCGAGCCTTTCGGTGCCTTGTCTGTGAGGAAGTATTCTGATTGTCCCGAAGCCGGTATTAGGTTTATATTCCTGATCTACGGTAACGAGAATCTTTCACTTGGCTCCGATCAGTTAAATTCACCCGTAACAACAGAGTAAATGTTTCAGTGTCTTAAACCAGGGAAAGGTGTCTTGACCGCCTCTGGTCAGTCGGGCAGTTCAGCTCTTCATTCTCCTCTCATTCCGTTTCCAAAAGCATTTCTAAAGATTCGCAAAACTGTTCACTGTATTTTCTTTTTTGGTTCTTTTCGATTTTTCCCGCTCCCAACTGGCAATATTTTCCAAATGTCGTCGTAATCCTCCGCCTTACATCATGTCCAGGGATGAGGGACTTCAGTGATGTGGAGAGGCTGGAGAAGCTGGGATTTTTCTCCTTATGGCAGAGAAGGTTAACGGGAGATTTAATAGAGGTGTTCACCATTATGGGCCGGGTGGGGCGTTGATGGAGCAGACAGGGAGAAACTGATTCCACTGGCAGGAGGGTCGGTTACCAGAGGTCACAGATTTAAGATAATCGGTAACACAAAAAGCCAGGGAGGAGGCGAGGCGATTTTTTTTACGCAGCGAGTTGTTATGATCTGGAATGCACTCTTTGAAAGGTCGGTGGAAGCTGATTCAATAGTATCTTTCAAAAGGGAAGGTAAAAAGTAAAACATTGCAGGGCTAAGGTGGAAGAGCAGGAGAGTGGGACTAATTGGAAAGCTCTTTCAAAGAGCCGGCACAGGCACGATGGGCCGAATGGCCTCCTTTAGTGCTGTATGATTCTATGATTCCATGTCCCATCCTTGACAGCAGTCCCTACCCGCGGGAAGCGTTTCCCCACCTCTCCCGTGTGTGAGCTGTAAAATGTAGTGGAGGAGAAGGATTGTGAGCTTTTAGTGTGGGACACAAGTGATGTTGTTTAAGGTGAACCAACACGTTCCCGATCAGCACAGACGGAGTTCACTGCTCAGTTCCACTCTGATGTAGCTGCGCCGCTAGCGGTTTCCATGGTGTAGTGGTTATCACGTTTGCTTTACACGTGAAAGGTCTCCGGTTCGATCCCAGGTGGATTCATTTTGTTTTAACTTGTTGTGGATGAACATCTCGAGAAGAGTTTATTCTCCTGTCAAAAGGGCTACAGTGGCTGATCCCTTATTCTTGTATTGCTCTTTATTTCACTTCACTATATAGATAACATTGAGTGAGAAAATACTGATCAACAGTGTCGCCCATTTCATCTTTTGATCGCTTTGGGAATCTCCGAATCCCTCCCCGGTAAAGTTCAGAAATGTAATTCATTAATCTGCACGGTGGCCGTCAGTAAGAAGCCTTTTCTGTCTGGATCCGGGAGCGGAGCTGGTTTGAGGCTGAAGATTGCCGCTACTGTCGATACATTTTTGTTGGTTAAGCGTATTAAGGGTATTACTGAACCTAAGCGGGTAGATGGAGTTCAGATACAGATCAGCCCGCGATCTAATTGAATGACGGAACAGGCTCGAGGGGCTGAATGGCCTCCTCCTCTTCCTATTGATTCGCTGCAATGCAATGCACCGGAGTGCTGAGGGTTTCCGGTGTGTATTGAGTATTGCAATCCGCTAACACACGACAACTCAACGGTTCGAAAGTGGGTCGAGGCAACCTGATGGCTTTTCTCCATTCAAGTTCAGTAAATATGAAAACTGGAATCAATTACATGTTTGGTTAAGTATGAATAAAATACGCATTGAAAGGCGAATTATGCCACTCAAATGGCATAGTTACAGTGAGCGAAGTCATTCTCAATGATATTTCCCATATAGGACACAGTTTTGGTTGCGTACTGTCGTAAGAATGAGCCTTACGCGTGGTGAACTTAAAGTAAGCTTTAATCAACTAAAAAGGTGCTACATACAAAAGAGGTCTTACTCTATGCCTCTCCAGGATCCAACTGATCAGCCCAGTATTTATCCTGGACTAATCACAGGAAGTGATGTAATAAAGTTCGAGTCACAGGAAGCTGTATTGTGTTACCACATTCTCCCCCCCCCCCAAAAAGATTAGGAGGCCGGGATGAAGTTCGAGTCACAGGAAGCTGTATTGTGTTATCACATTCTCCCTCCATTTCGTAGCCGCTGGACGAGGGAGAGCCGCACCCGTTTGGGTTCTCGTAGCGGTAGAGGGCCCCTAGCCCGTTTACCCGCCGCGGGCCGTGGACCAGAGTCCGAGTGATCCAGCCCGCTCTGTGAGGGGTCAGGACGATCCTGACTGTGTACTGGTGCCCGAACGGGTGTCGGGCAGGGCTGTGGCAGATCCGTTTCCGAGCGTATGGTACGGGGTGGATCGTGGCTGCGCGTGCGAGCCCCGACGGGCTCGTAGTCAGTCTGCCCCAGGTCGGCACGCTGGAGTAAGCTACCAGCCGGCGTCAGATCCAGATCGTGTGGAGAGGCACCTGGCGAGCCCAGAGATGTGCGTGGTACAATATCATCCCCTGGTGTCCCTCTATGTTTCGGCGGGCAGGGAGCCAGATCCCGCAATGACACGGTAGATTCCCGACCGTCAGGATACCGAATATAGGCGTAGGTAGGGTTGACGTCAGTGAGCTCAACCTCATCTACCAGGGGGTCATTCTTAGACGCCCGAACATATCTTCGGAGTAGCACTGGTCCCGGTGCAGTCAGCCACGACGGGAGAGATATCCCATAGGATGAGCGACGCTGAAATCGGAAGAACCGTTCATGAGGCGTCGTATTTGTGGCGGTGAAAAGGTGGGACCATGTGGAGTGTAATGCGTCTGGAAGTACTGCTTCCCATTGCTGGTTGGGCAGGCCCCGAGATCTCAAAGCCAGACGTACCGCATTCCAGATGATAGCGTTAAAACGTTCGACTTGCCCATTCCCGACCGGATGATAAGGCGTCGTTCTGCTGGCAGCAATACCCCGTTCCGAGAGATAGGCCTTGAGTTCTCCTGACATAAAAGAAGGGCCCCGATCCGAATGAACATAGGATGCCATGCCACAGAAAGCAAATACCTGCTCAAGGCAGCTGATAACCGTGGTCGTCAGCATATTGGGGCAGGGAAAGGCAAATGGAAAACGGGAATACTCATCGACCATGGTCAATAGATAAGTGTTGCGAGTTGAAGAGGGTAACGGCCCCTTAAAATCGATGCTAAGCCGTTGCATTGGCTGGGTCGCATGTATGAGTATACCACCCGAGGGGCGGAAAAACTGAGGTTTCAATTCCGCACAGACTCTGCAGTCCGAGCACATCTTCTTTACATCCCCGGTAGAGAATGGGAGATTTCGGGACCGCACGAAGTGTAGCATGCGAGTAACGCCCGGATGACACAACCCATCATGGATGTCTACGAGCGTAGAGGGTGCCATGGCAGAGCAGAATGCTCGTGTGAGGGTATCCGGAGCCACATTCTCCTTGCCAGGTCGATAGTGGATGGTGTAACCAAAAGAGGCCAATTCCAGCCGCCAAAGCTGGATTTTATTATTTTTAATTTTGGTCCGTTTTCGATTATCGAGCATGAAGGCGACCGATCGCTGGTCCGTGATTAAGGTAAAGTGCTGGCGAGCTAGGAGATGAGTCCACTTCCGTACTGCCTCTATGATGGCTGTAGCTTCTTTCTCGACTGGAGGATAATGCAGCTCAGCCCCTTGAAAAGTCCTGGACAAAAATGCCACCGGACGACCTTCTTGATTCAGAGTGGCCGAGATCGCCACCTCCGAGGCATCACACTCAACAACAAAAGGAAGACTCTCATCGATGGAGTGAAGAGCCGCTTTCTCCAACTGTTTTTTCAGGAGGTTAAAGGCTGCAACAGCCGCTGTGTCTAGTGGGAATGTGCTGGCCTTCAGTAGAGGTTGGATTCGGTCCGAGAAGTTAGGAATCCATTTAGCATAGTATGCAAAAAGACGAGGGCCCGGCGCAAGGAGGCCGGATTCTTAGGTGGCGGGAGTTCTTGGAGTGGGCGAAGCCTTTCAGGGTCAAGTTTAATGATGCCATTGCCCACACAATAGCCAAGGATGTTGATGGTTGGTTGTGACTCAATGGATTTAGCCACATTTAATGTCAAATTACGTTGCTGGAGTGCATCCCAAAATCGTTGGAGATTGGCGTCATGTTCCCGCTGATTGCGACCTGCGACAGTAATATTGTCCAGATAAGGAAACGTATCCTTTAAGTCTTCCTGTTTGACCAGGTCATCCATTGCTCGCTGGAAGACAGCCACTCCATTAGTGACCCCAAAGGGGAGGCGACGAAATTGATACAGCCGTCCATTGGCTTCAAAGGCCGTATACTGCTTGTCTGAGACCTTCAAGGGTACCTGATGATAGGCACTTTTCAGATCATATGTTGAGAACACCGTGTACTCAGTCAGTTTATTAACCATATCATCGATGCGCGGCAATGGGTATGCGTCCAAGTCCGTATATTGATTGATGGTCTGTGAATAGTCAATGCACAGCCGTTTCTTGTGAGGTTGTAGAGGGTTCATAACAATAACGACCTGGGTGCGCCATGGCGATGAACAAGGCTCGATGATATCCTCTGCTAAAAGCCGAGAAATCTCAGCCGCAATAAAAGACTGGTCTTCCTGACTGAAACGTCGTGACTTTGTGATAATCGGTTTGCATCGAGGAGGGATACTGGTAAACAGTGAGGGTTCATCCAGTGAAGCTGCTGACAATGCACAGAACGGTAATCGAGGTCGTATATTAGAAATAGTGAGTTCAGGTTTGGATCCGCCGAACTCAATGGTGAGCTTCTTATGCTGCTTTTGAAAATCTAGCCCTAAGATAAGATCACTACATAAGTCCTTGAGCACCGAAAGCCGGGTGGAGGGATACCTGTGACCATTAAGTGTTATTTCAACCATACAAAAGCCAGAAATTCTGGTATTAAGTGATGACTGAGCCATCGCAATTGCCTGGTCTGATGGGAAAACATGTAGCTTTAACTCTGCAACAATCTGTTCCCTAATGAAACTATCAGTGCTACCTGAGTCAATTAAGGCATCTAAAGTATGTCCATTAATTGATGCTTTTGTAGCTGCATGGAATAGGTTCTGAGGACAAGCAGCTGTAATTGGTGTCGTTGCACAAAGAGTGGCTGAAACTCCAGGTGTGTTTCTTCGAGAGAAAACCCGAGAGGAAGCACGATAGATTTTAGCTGGAACATCTTGATAGGCCCTTACCGGGGCAGTTCGGTAGGACTTAGCTTGATAAGCCCTCGTAGAGGCTCTTGATAGGCAAACCTTTGCAAAATGACCCTTTTTGTTGCAATGACTGCAAAACGCATTGCGAGCAGGGTAGAATTTCCGAGGGTGAAACTCATCACCACAAAAGAAGCATTTCTTAGATTGCCAAGAGGCTGCCACAGTGGGGTCATCATCCTCTTCA
This sequence comes from Squalus acanthias, assembly GCA_030390025.1. Taxonomy (NCBI): domain Eukaryota; kingdom Metazoa; phylum Chordata; class Chondrichthyes; order Squaliformes; family Squalidae; genus Squalus; species Squalus acanthias. The sequence goes on along the minus strand of CM059452.1, from coordinate 20,815,339 downwards.
TCAGTGAAGTCATCAGATTGATCGTCAGGGATAAAGTCCTCCCTCATAGAGTTCACCTGTGGCCTCTTAAATTGCCTGACTGTAGTTAAGGCAGCAGACCGAGGTCTGGGCACTGTATAAAGGTCTGCATTTCTTTTTGCCAGATCTAGAGAGCAAGCCATGTCATAAGCTCTCTGAAGCTCAAGTGTCTTACTTTCCAGTAGACGCTGGCGTATAAATGGGGAGGCAAGCCCGCAGATGAAAGCATCACGGATCATTTCTTCACGGTACAGCTCAGCTGAGGCCGCCTGAAAGTTACAGTCCATACTAAGTCTGCGAAGCTCTTGGAGGAATTTATCAATGGATTCCTCCGGCCCTTGTTGGGCTGTAGCTAGTAGATGTCTGGCATAGACCTCATTCGGTGTCTTAGTATATAGTCTTTTAAGCGTCCGAATTGCCTCCTCGTAACTGCCCCATTCCTCGACATACTGAAATACATTCGGGGTGACACAGTTGAAGAGTATCCGCAATTTTGAGTCATCATCAGACTTGCAATATTCGAGAAAATTGTCAAACGTGCGATACCAGTGTTTCCACACCTTACCGGCTGCTGGGGTGTTTGGGTCCAAGTCAAGACGCGATGGTTTAAGGATGTTTTCCATGATGGGTGATTCCCTGGATCCTTAGTTCCGAGTTCGTCCAAAAAGTTTGAGTGCGAAGTTTTTCAAAGTTGATTAAATTGTCGTAAGAATGAGCCTTACGCGTGGTGAACTTAAAGTAAGCTTTAATCAACTAAAAAGGTGCTACATACAAAAGAGGTCTTACTCTATGCCTCTCCAGGATCCAACTGATCAGCCCAGTATTTATCCTGGACTAATCACAGGAAGTGATGTAATAAAGTTCGAGTCACAGGAAGTTGTATTGTGTTACCACACGTACTATAAGGTTTTTTGGGGAAAGTTGGCGCTGATTTAGGGAATCTCATCCTCGCGTGTCGTTACTGAAGATGTGGACTTATTTTATTTAAAAATTGAGGCTCGGAACCTTGTCATTGGGAATGTGGGAGCAGAACAACACATATTAATAGGACAACACATGGTCAGCGATAGGATTCAAATTGCAGTTTCAATCGGTCTGTATGGCTATCTTTTTAATAAGTTGGTCTCGGGTTGTGATTCTCGCTTCGGGGTTGTTGGTTACATTTTGCAAGAGGTCCCGGATTCAAAGTCCGCGTTTTGACCTTGCAGTTGAACCTTTTGCAAGAAAGACTTGTCTTTCTACAGCGCCTTTCACCCACTCAGGACATCACACCTGGTTCGCGTCGAAATTGATCCCAACGAGAGTGATGTGATTCGGCGAGGGAAAGCACGGAGCTTTTCAGGAGGTTACTCACTTTGGAATGAAATATGATCTCATATATTCGATTGGGGAAATGTTAGTGAAAGAGAGTCAGCGGAGAGAGAGAGAGAATTAGTAGTTCAATTTCTCCTTTGACACGTTCTTTCCTGCTTGTGCCTGGCGATGTAACTGAAGGCAGTGTGGGTCCCATGGTGTAATGGTGAGCACTCTGGACTCTAAATCCAGCGATGCTGAGTTCAAATATAAGTGGAACATGTTTTGTATCAATCTCGATAATTCCCAGGTAAATGGCGACACTTTTTAAAATCTGCAGACAGATCGATTCTAGTAGATAACATTCCACAAGCCTTCAATCCTGAGCTGCTGCTGCAATCCATGTTACTGGAGCTCTGAGTCCAGCTCCTGCCACAATGACAGAATGCTGTTCTTGGCGGAGATTGTTGAAACGGTGCGTCTCTTTGCATCAGACCACAAGTCCCACTGAACAGGAGTTAAGAAAGATTCCAGTGACTGTGAATGGGAGGAGAGCTGGAGAAAACAGAGTTGGCTCAAGCAGCGGGTGTGTGTTCCATGGTGTAATGGTGAGCACTCTGGACTTTGAATCCAGTGATCTGATTTTAAATCTCGGTGGAACCTGATTTCTTCTTTTCCCAGCTGTTGGAAAATTTCGAACAAAGACGTAAAAGGCAGCTGAGCCAATCGCTGCTCTGGGCAGTTTGCTGCCTGAATCAATGAGGATTGATCTCGTTACAAATCATTGGAAGAGAAAGTTTGTTGTCCAATGCAGGGCTTGACTGCTCAACAGAATGCTGTTTGATGAAATGTTCATTTCCATCTGCAGTCAGCTGGTAGACATGAAGAACTTCAAAGCAGTGCTTCCTGAAATGCAAGCATTACATGTATTGTGTTCTCGCCCTCGAGCAAATTTTGCATTGTCTTTTCAAGCTTTGTGCATCAGTTCCTTGCAATGCTTATACACTTTCTATCTGGTAAGACTGTAATATAAGTTGTGTTGTGCAGTGTGATTTGCTCAGCATCGACACTTAGCAGAGGGGAAAGTCTTGTATCTGTAGCTATGGATGAGAAAAGGCCGAGTCAAAGTGGAATAGTGGAGATAACCTTGTCCACTATTTGCAATTTTGCTGGGCGGAAAGGTTTGCAAGTAGCCTTGAGGGGGCAGCGATATATCGCCATTGAGTGCTGGTCCCCGCCACAAACTCCGTTCCCTGGCCCCCGACTCCATCCATATCCCTGGCCACTGTCTGAGGCTGAACCAATCTGTTCGCGACCTTGTTGCCGTATTTCACCCACCTGGCGCAGTGGGATTTAAACTCACGGCCCCGGATCATTAGTCCAAGTCTCTGGATTATTGGTCGAGTAACAGAACCACTGTATCGCCATACCACGTCATTAATCGTTAAACATAGAAAACATAGTAAAATAGGAGCAGGAGTTGGCCATTCGGCCCTTCGAGCCTGCTCCGCCATTCAATATGATCATGGCTGATCCTCTAACTCAATACCATATTCGCGCTCTCTCCCCATTCCCCGTGATACCTTTTGTGTCTAGAAATGTATGTCATTCTTAAATATATTCTTGTGAACCCTCGCTGCACTCCATCTATGGCAAGTGTGTCCTTTCTTAGGTACGGAGACCAAAACTGCACACTGTACTCCAGGTGTGGTCTCACCAAGGCCCTGTATAACTGTAGTAAGGCATCCTTGCTCCTGTATTCAAATCCTTTTACATGAAGGCCAACATACCATTTTCCTTCCTAACTGCTTGCTGCATGTTTGCTTTCAGTGACTGGTGAACAAGGACACCCAAGTCCCTCTGTGCATTAACATTTCCCAATCTATCACAATTTATATAAAACTCTGCCTTTCAGTTTTTCCTACCGATTTGGATAACTCCACAGTTATCCACGTTATATTGCATCTGCCATGTATTTCCCCACTCACTCAACTTGTCTAAATCGCCTTGTAGCCTCGTTGCATCCTCCTCACAACTCACAATCCCACCTAGTTTCGTGTCGTCAGCAAATTGGAAATATTACATTTGGTTCCCTCATCCAAATCATTGATATATATTGTGAATAGCTGGGGCCCAAGCACTGATCCCTGCGGTACCCCACTAGTCACCGCCTGCCACCTCGAAAAATGCCCATTTATTCCTATTCTCTGTTTCCTGTCTGTTAACCAATTTTCAATCCATGCCAGTATATTACCTCCAATCCCATGTGATTTAATTTTGCACACTAACCTCTTATGTGGGACTTTATCTGAAAATCCAAATACACATATCCACTGGTTCTCCAATATCTATTCTACCAGTTATATCCTCAAAAAACTCCAGTCGGTTTTTCAAATACGATTTCCCTTTCATAAATCCATGTTGACTTTGTCTAATCCCGTTAATATTTTCTAAGTGTCCTGCTATCACATCCTTTATAGTAGACTCCAGCATGTTCCCTACTACTGATCTTAGGTTATCCGGTCTGTAGTTCCCTGTTTTCTCTCTCCCTCCTTTTTTAAATAGTGGGGTTACATTTGCCACAATCCAATCTTCAGGATCTTTTCCATAATCTATAGAATTTTGGAAGATGACAACCAAGGCATCCACTAGTCCCATGGCGACCTCTTTAATACTCTGGGATGCAGAGTATCAGTCCCTGGGGATTAATCGGCTTTCAGTCCCATTCATTTCTTCAGCACTATTGTTTTATTAATTCTGATTTCCTGTAATTCCTCCTTCTCACTAGACCCTTGGTTCCCTAGCATTTCTGAAAAGTTATTGGTGTTGTTGGTGAAAAATGAATTCACTCGAGTCTGTCTCAAAGCAGAAGATCACCATTTATTTAACAGCGCGCACTGGGAGAAGAGACATAGAACCCGGGGTCTAGTGAATTCACTTCTCGACCTTACAGTGATACCGGAACTTCTTTTATACATTATAGGGCCGGTTACGCAGTTCTTTACATACAAATGTCTTCACCAATCATGTTCCCTCAGCAACAGACTTCTAATTATAAACTGGACTTTAAGCTAAAAAATGTTACTTCCCTATCGAAACTATAAACATCGAAATGTCGTGTCAGCTTTGTCTAGTCGGACTGGCTGGTCATGCGGTGATTGGTTCTCAAGTGTAACCGTTGTACCTTGCACGTACGCATGTTGACCACAGACATTACTCATCGCACTATGTCAGCGAAACCATTCTGTATTTACAAATTTACTTTTTATATTACATTCTTTATGCCCTATCATTTTTACTCCAACAGTCCCTCCTGTTGGTCCCTGATGAAAACTTGTTTTGTGACAGGGAACCAGCATCATACGGATTTCTGGTAATGTATGTAGATATGTTTACATTCCAGGAGCTCACAGTCCGTTAGTAAGACTGTGGCATCCTTGTATAGGGGCTCATATCCACACATCTCTCTCTCCGGGTGTCATTTGATTAACCGTCATGACACTTACAGCAGGCCGTGACATTTGAAGGCAACCACATTTTAACAATAGGGCCAGACCATACATCACTAATATTATAACAAAGAACAAAATCAATCCTTGTACTACTGATGTCCCGAGTGAAGTCAACCATCCAGTTACCCAACACCAAAGGGTGGATGCCAGAGGTTGTTTTAATTGTTTTACTTCTTCCTGTATGTGTTCTGCCAAGTTAGTTATGGCTTCCGAGTTATCAGGTATGTAGGTACAACATTCTGTACATATTAGGGAACCGGTACCCTCTTTTTCTGCCAACACATAGTCAAGAGCCATCCGATTTTGTAGAGCTACTGTGCGGAGGGCTACCATCTCTGCATTGACCTTAACTAGGGCTTCAGCTGTATCGTTGGCCACCTGCTCCAAGACGGAGGCCAGGTTAATGGATTCCCTTGCCAATTTAGCTGCTCCATACCAGGGGAATGCAATTGCCCAGAATTTTTCAGTCTCCGTGATGGCTCATCTGGTTCTCCCGTGGAGGTCCTTCAGTGAACCCATGTGATGTATGTAGGGTACGACATAAGCCAGATTACAAGAACCCGTCCATTCTCGGGGCAATCAGGGATAGGCCCTATGACCACACACGAAATGAGTCCCGTTGTAGGGGGTATACTTATTTACCTCTGGGGGGTCCCATTGTACTGAGAAGTGACCGCTTCTGTTTAGTGATGGGAGTTTCACACTACCCGGCTCACCAGGCAAGGCAATGTTATATGTGCAGTTACTGTAGCCCACAGTAGGATCTGTCAGTCGTCCCCTCTTTACGAGACATAGTCCCCACCTTGTCCGTTCTTACTCTTTGTTCTCAGGACGGTGGTAGATAGGAATCGTTATATGTTGACCGTGTCCACCCACTACAATATTCTGGGTTGTACCCATGACGTTGCAGCTTTGCTATAGTTCTGACGTCTGTCTTGGCTTCATAACAGCCCACACTTGTGCATCCTGCTCTAACTCCAAACATCCAACTGACCATCTCATCATCACTAAGTGGGATTAGATGCAGGGGAATTCCTTCCTCTGAGTGCGTGGGGACATGGGCGCAGACACAACAGCTGGCAACATCAACTCTCTTGGCATATGTGTATGACATATATAAAAAGGTATTCACCCATAACCCTATTTTGGCCCGTGGGGGTACTCTAGCCTGAGTCCTCCCGAGGCTACATATTATGATTATACAAACTAGGAAACTACATATGATATTGCGTAACACGTTCATCTTATCACTTTATGTTAACAATGTCCCAAAGGCTATATCGCCAACCGAACCGCTTTGTTGTTTGAAGATTCTATTTTCCTGTGGGGGTGAATAGAATACTGTCATTATGCTGGTTCCTCAATAGTAATCATTTGGATTCCCTCCTCCTGCTCGACCGGTTGGAGTCGATGGGATTGTTCCCATACATGCTTCACGATGCATCCCATAGTGTATCCCATTATGACAATGCATATTGTCCATACCATCGTCCGTACTAACGCCCATTCCCATTCTTTGAATTGTCTAACGTATTCTTCACTTCCCACAAAAGGTACATGCTCTCTTGTAACCATTTTTAAGCTGGCGAAGGGTCATAGACTTTTAGCTGTGTTCAGTGCTTCCATCGTCCCATGCCCTTCATCTCCACTAATTAGAATCTGATATGGTCCTGACCATTTTGGGGCAAACCCGGGTTTTCCTGGTAAACCTTTAACCATTACCTTAGTCCCGGCTGGAGGGATATATGGGAAAGCGATCAATTCTAAATCCCTATCCTTTTCTTCCTGTCTGTCCCGCGTTTGCTGCCTCATTTCCTTTTTTGACTGCTTAATTCAAGGACATACCTTCGGAGCTTATCCTTTAGAGGACCCACATCCTCTCCTCCAGTTATTATGCTATGGGAGAGTTGCATTGCCCTCCCCGTCATTAGCTCATATGGTGATAAGCCCGTTGATCGGTTTGGGGTGGCTCTTAGTTTCATTAAGACTTGTAGTAACACATCAACCCACTGTTGATGTTTGTCCCCTGAAGCCTTGGCTTAGGCTGTTTACAAGGTTCGGTTCATTCGTTCCACCATTCCAGAACTTTTGGGGATGGTACGGAATGTGAAATTTCTGCTTTATGCCCATCCACTTGCTTACATTCTTCACTACTGCTCCCGTAAAGTGAGTTCCCTGATCTGAGTCAATTTGGATCGGTATTCCAGACCTGGGAATTATTTCCTCCGCCATTATTTGTGCCACGGTGGTGGCAGTACAGTACAGGGAATGCCTCAACCCACCTGGTAAACTGATCTATTATTACCAGGCAACACCTCTTACCCCTTGACCTGGGGAGGGGTCCGGTGAAGTCTATTTGTATATTTTCCCATGGGCCCCTCTGCCGTGGTTGGTGGGCCATCCGTATCTTAACAGGTCGTCCTGGGTTGTGCTGGGCACACGCGATACACCGCTGGCAATGTTTTTCCACCTCTCTTCCTAACCCAGGCCACCCCCATTCTTTACTTATTAGATCAATCATCAGCCCTCTTCCTGTATGGGCGTCTGCATGGTGTAGTTCTAAGAGCATTTGTCTGATACATGCAGGGGCTATCACCATCCCGTTTTTCCGCCATATAGCTTCCTTGTCTGATCCACCTCCTGTGCGGTACCATTCCTGTTTCAACCCTTCTTGGGTCTCTTTGTGTAATTTCCTAATAGCTATTTCTTCCACCTGTGCACTGGCTATGTTTTCTTCAACCACTTCTTGTTCAAGAGCTTGCTGTGCTGCTAAATCAGCGGCATGGTTCCTTTTTTGTTCCTGATTTTGTATTTTCTGGTGCGCCTTTATTTTTATTACTGCTGCGAGTGTTGGGGCCTTTGCGGCTTCCAAGAGGGCCTCTATCCTCTGCTGGTGTTTTATACGATCCCCTCTTTAGCATCTATGTGGCACGCCCACTGGACCGCCGCATCATATGTATTCGCTGCCACTATTCACATTTTTAATATCTCTTGGTGGGATTGGGACAACCCGTCCTTAAACATTTGATTAAAGGGCTGGTCTGTCATCTGGGGATCTGCTTGTCCCGATGATTCCTGGTATACGACAAACAATCGTTCGCCATAATCACTACTGCTGCCCACTTTCCGCTGTTTTATCATCATTATACGTCCCCAGTTTGGTGAGGATCCACCTAAGGCCGCCTGGACCGCTGTTTTAAAGGGGTTGTAGGCCGCGAGTTGGGCCGCCTTGTCCGCAATTAAGGCGATACGGCCGGTCCAGCCACCGTCTTGGTGGCCATTTTGTTTATCCACCTCCCTCCATTTATCAGCCGGGCATTTAGCCCATACTAACTGTTGGATGTCCCGAGGATGGAGGTCGTGTATATCCCACATCTCCTCGAGATTTCTCCAAAATTCCCCATTTGTGCTATGGGGCTTCAGTGTTCCCAAATCTTTCAATAATGTTTGTTTTTCTAAGGGGCTAAAAGCTTGGTACTTGGCTGTGGGATTTTGTACCGTTCCCCCTCTTTTTAAAGGGGCTGCCTTGATTACGTTTGGGTTCTTTTTCTCTTTCTCTAAGTTTTCGTCATCACTGTCTTCCATGGAAGGGGCTGATGCCTCTGGGGTGTAAGGAGGTGGCATCTCGTCCTCATTTTCGGAGCCCTGGACCTTTACCGAGGCGCACAAATGTGCCCGCCTTTCGCTCCATAGTTCCGTTTGGTCCAGCCGGTACCCATCAAGGACCGTCTGGCCTACTTTGTATAATACTGACACTTGTTCTAATTCCAGAATTCTTTCACGTTTACTTGCAAGTCTAGTGTGGAGTCGCGGCACCTTGTTAGTTAAAGCGACTAATTGGTTTCCTAGTATCACCCCCAACTTTTTTGTCTTTTTCTGTTTTTGACCCTCTACCACTCTCTTTGTACTTTCGGATTCTGGAGCGGGTCCCACCCTTCCTTCGTCATCTTATCAACTAAAACCTTCCGGTCGTCTGCATAGAACCTAGTAAGGGACCCCATTGGTCCCCATTCTATTTATTTCCCCGACGCCATTTGTAGTCCAACTTACAGTCTTACCAAATGCTGAGTTCCTCTACTCGGGCTTGTTCTTGATAATTTAAAGACCTTCAAGCGGTTAATCGGTCACAACACACATATATATTTGCTGACTTCACGATCCCAGGGTGTTTTGGAGCCTCTACCCCTACTTGATCCTGGCCATCACGTGGGACTATGTCCTCTTAAGTCAGACTCAGGCTAGGTGTTAGAGACCGGCACCCTCCTTGTCCGAGTCGTTCCGTCACTCACTCATTCCTTCGCGACATTTATCGCTACACATTGTTCCCTTTAGTACTTGCGATCCGCACTCTCACACCTGTGTTCTCCTACCTCTCGCAGATTTTACTTGATTCGTGATGCGACGGCACTGTCACTCCGCCTTTCCAGGTGACTCAATTTCTGGATGGTCAAAATTGACTGCTCATCCGGGTTCACCGGTGCGGGTGGTCTTTCAGTTCCAGAGCATCCTGCCGACTACGCCAATTGTTGGTGAAAAATTAATTCACTCGAGTCTGTCTCAAAGCAGAAGATCACAGTTTATTTAACAGAGGCACGGGGAGAAGAGCCATAGACCCCGCGGTCTAGTGAATTCACTTCTCGACCTTACAGTGATATTGGAACTTCTTTTATACTTTATAGGGTCGGAAACGCAATGCATTGCATACAAATGTCTTCACCCAATCACGTTCCCCCACCAACAGACTTCTAATTATAAACTGCACTTTAAGCTAAAAAATGTTACTTCCCTACCGAAACTATAAACATCGAAATGTTGTGTCAGCTTTGTCTAGTCGGACTGGCTGGTCATGTGGTGATTGGTTCTCAAGTGTAACCGTTGTACCTCGCACAAACGCTTGTTGACCACAGACATTACTCATCGCACTATGTCAGCGAAACCATTCTGTATTTACTAATTTACTTTTTATATTACATTCTTTAAGCCCTATAATGTTTACTCCAACAGTGTCCTCTTCCTTGAAGACAGAACCAAAGTCTGTGTTTAATTGCTCAGCCATTTCCTTGTTCCGCATTATAAATTCTCCCGTTTCTGACTGTAAGGGCCCTACATTTGTCTTCACTAATCTTTTTATTTTTAGATGATTGTAGAAGCTTTTGCAGTCCACTCTGATATTGCTTCTTAATCAATCTCTTGGTACTTTTTTCTGAACTCTAAACTGCTCCCAATCCTCAGGCTTGCTATTTTTTCTGTCAACTTGATATGATTCCTCTTTGGATCTAATACTATCCTTAATTTTTTTGTTTGCTATGGTTATACTGCATTTCCTTTTGCGTTTTTGCGCCAGAAAGAAATGTATACCAGCTGCAATTCATGCATTCGTTCCTTAAATAGTAGCCATTGCCTATCCACCATCATGCATTTTAATGAAGCTCCCCAATCTATCATAGCCAACTCACTCCTCATACTTTCGTAGTTTCCTTTGTTTAGAGTTAGGACCCGAGTTACGGATTGGAATTCTTCACTTTCCATCTTAATGAAGAATTCTATTATGCTATGGTCACTCTTCCCTAAAGGATTCTGCACAACAAGATTATTAATTAATCGCTTCGCATTGCACAATACCCAATCTAGGATAGCCTGTTCCCTAGTTGGCTCCTCAACGTACTGGTCTAAAAAACCCATCTCGGACACACTCCAGGAATTCATCCTCCACAGTATTATTGCTAATTTGGTTTGGCCAGTCAATATGTAGATTAAACTCACCCATGATTACTGTAGTACCCTTGTTACATGCATCTCCAATTTCCTGTTTGATGCCATCCCCTTAATTACCACTACTGTTTGGAGGCCCACAGACAACTCCCACCGATGTTCTCTGCCCCTTGGTGCTTCTTAGCTCCACCTCGACAAGTTCTACATCTTGATTTTCTGGGCCAATATTCTTTCTCACTATTGCTCTGATTTCATCCTTTACTAAAAACGCTACCCACCACCTTTTCCTTTTTGCCTGTCCTTCCATCATATCGAATATCCTTGGACATTCAGTTCCCAGCCTTGGTCACCCTGCAGCCATGTCTCCGTAATCTCAATTATATCCTATCCGTTTACATCGATTTGCGCTGTTAATTCGTTTACCTTATTGTGAATGTTTCATGCATTCAGATACAGTCAAAGAGCAGCGGAGAATCTGAAGCTGGAAATGTAAGTTAGAACAGTGAATTCAATACCAAATCAGGCACAGAAAGCGAAATAAAGAGAGGAAAAGAAAGATTAGATCAAGAGAGAGAAAAGAAACAGAATACAGTAAAATTATTTTTATTATTTAAAAATGTAAAAAAAAATGAATTCTGAATGAATGAGTCTCCACACGTATAAAAGTTAATTTTCGGTGCCAGAGAGGTTATTTGGCTGTAATTAAGATTCACTAAGACCGTTGAAAATGGGACTTAGACTGAAATGGACGGGGTTGTTGCGGTGTGTGAAATATTGTTACGATCTATGGTTAATAATCGAGGCGATGCTATGGGATCCTTTTAAGATCGGTGGCAATTCAAACAGCCCCAAAACGCACTGTTACCTGACCGGGAATCGAACCCGGGCCGGGTGGGGGGGTGACAGCACCGAATCCTACCCACTAGACCACCAGGGAAGCTGCAGCAAACTGGTTGCCAGAAAGCGCAGCAACGCAGTCTTTCCTGCGTGCTCCTTTGAAATTCAGATATTTTCGCGCCAGGCAAACTGTTCGTACAAAATGAATTTTTTTAGTTGAGAACACAAAAGACGTGTTCGCGAAACCAAGGCACCAAGTGCGGGCAGGCATCCACTTGAAATCGATTTCCTTCTGTGCTTTTCTCTGGATGTTGTCTCTCTCGGGGCCGGGCGAACATTTCATTGATTCATTTGTCCTGAACTGAAGCCTTTTACCCATTTCGCGGGGTCAGAGCCGCTCTGTCTGTCTCTTCCTGCTTGTGACCATTAACGGGAACAGGCCGCCAGTTCAAAGTTCATCAGCAAACCCAGAAACACAAATAAACAGAAAGATGAGTCTCTCCGCCTCGCTGGCAAAGGTGGCCGTCATTTTACAGAAGGCAAGGAAGGGTATTTTGGATTGCTGCACCGAATGATGCGCTGCTGACTGTTGCGGCAGTAGCAGCGGTGCAGCAAGTTGAAAGCTTGATCAGGGTGCTTTGATTGGTGTCAGTTCAAACAGCCGCAAAACGCAATGTTTCCTGACCGAGAAGCGAATCCGGGCGGTAGCTTTTCCTCAGAGACAGAAAGAAAGACAGAGACACACAGACAGAGAGAAGCAGTCGGGAAATTGAACACTGATCACTGTACTGTCAAGGACCTGGTAGAGGAAGTAGTTATGCAGTACTTGAGGCAAAGATTCAAACACACAGACAGACATGTGTGTGTGCTCTCTTTGTGTATGTATGTCTCAGATATCAGCCCTGCAAATGTTTCCTATTCAATAGTTTATCCAATTCCCTTTTGAAAGTTACTATTGAATCTGCTTCCACCGCCCTTTCAGGCATCGCAATCCGGAACACACTCCCTGAGTCACTGGGCTTATCCACTTGTTTGCTGCCGCTGTTTTTTCTCAGTGCAATATTTAGTTTTGAGCTTCTGGCAATAATTGGCCACTAATCGATCAAAGGGGAAAGTGACTGAGAAATAAACAGTGTCTGTGGCTGCATGAAACAGACATACTTTTTCCACGTATATGTCAATTTATTTATCAGCATCAAATCAGCAATTGAGCAGCTAAAATGATATTACAGTTCAATACAGAGCAGATTGGATAAATTAATATACCTCAGGACGGGGATGGAGCCTCGGCCCTTCCCACAGAAGATCTAAATTATATGATTGATTATTGATGTTCGCCGATTTATTTCTACACCTTGGAATTCTGGAGAACCTGCTTCATTATTTGTACAACAAGCTGAGCCGACAGCTCCCTCCCTGTAACAACAGATAAGGGGAAGCCAGCAATAGTTCTGGCTGGTTTACCCGGTACACTCGGAGACTCTTAACTTACAGGGAGGTTCGGTCGAGCCCCACATTGGGGTGATTGCCTGGTCTACTTTACCAGCAATCTTCCAGCCACCATGTCAAACCAAAGGGTGGCTGCTCGGAGACGAGGGCTTTCCGCTATGCACCTGGCTGATGACACCTAACCAATAACCCACCACTCACGGCCAGCAATCATATAATGAGAGCCATGCTGCCACGAGGTACCTCATCGCGCAGACTATCAGGGTGTTAAAGCAACGGTCCCTCAGCCTTCACGGCTCATGAGGAGCTCTCCACTAAACACTGGAGGCCCATTTGGTGGTGATCTGCTGCATGCGCCACAACTTGGCCATCTTGAGGGCGAAGTGATTGCCACCACGGGTTCTGGGACCACCCCAGGAGGAGCAGGAAGTGGAGGAAGAGGAGGAAGAGGAAGAGCAGGAGGCGGAATAGGTAGAAATGGAAGAGCAGGAGAACGAAGAAGAGGAGGATGAAGAAGGGAGGAGGCAGGCAGTAGATCCTTGTTCTGGACAGGCTGTCCGTGAGCGCCTCATCAGATTCCAGTTCCAGTGAATGAAACTCCACATGCCTGCTGCTCACCAGTTCCCCATCTTACCATCCCTCTGTCACAGAACATCACAGCGTCCTCCTGGTCACAAAGCTGAAATGAGAGCCACCACAAAACAAACATTCCAAACATAATTTATAAAGTTATCAAATCACAATCAGAATAACAAAGTCAACTCTAATCACCCTTGTGCTTTCCCTCAGTGTCTGTATTTCTTTCGTGTTGCTTCTCCTACTCTCGTGCTCCTACGAAGTGCTCCCCCAGTGGCTACAGAATGGCTGATGGAAGGCTACTGACTTTCAATGGGGAGACTGCAGATGGCCTTGCAGGAAGACCTCGAGCAGCTCTGGGCCTAGAATGCCCGGCTGTAGACCGCACCACCTCGGCATGTACGGCAGCAGCCTGAGTTGGCTGGATGACAGGCAGCAGCAAGGGCACTGCCAGAGTTGCAGTGGTGGGAGTATGAATGCTGTCATCCTGAGAGAGGACTGCAGGTTCTTGCTCTGTGGAGCCACTGCCACTTCCCAGGGTGGCGCCTCTGCAATTCTAGCCTTCTATTTGGTGAAAGATTGCCGGAGTGCTGTGAGACCCCGCACTTCATACTCGTAAATCCAGCCACGATGGCAGCAATGTGAGCTTCCACTGCAGTACTGAGACATTGGGTCGCTTCCGCCTGTGCTGCAATGGAAGCTGTGACATCACCCATCACACACAGCATCATGGCTGGGTCTACTCGGTCTCTCATGGAGTTGCTCATCATTTCCGTCCTGGAAATCAGGGGCTCCAAGCTCCGTGCAAATTCCTGTGCAATGCTGGCGCTGGACATCTCCATGCTCCTTGGCACTGACAAGAGGCCCTCTGGCAGGCTTGCCATTGCACCTAGCATTTCCGTGTACATACCCATCACCCTTCTTCTGATGGCCGTCCCATTGAGGTACTGATCTGATTCCTGTGCATCAGAACTCGTGCATGAACTCACCCACTGGGGAGCTGACACCCATCTATCCTTTCCCCCTGACCTGGCTGCAGCCCACTGGTGTCCAGTAACTCACCTCCTGCAGAGCCTGCCTCTATACTACACTCTAAAATCCTCGCAGTGCCATTTTCTGAGCTGGAGCCTGTGAATATCAGATGCATTGACGGTGCTCCTGCTCTGCTCTCCTCCAAAGATTCGGGGACAGGTTGGCGTAGTTGGAATTCGTGCATATCTGAAAGGAGAAAGGCACAAGGGTCGAGATGTGGTGAGGGATGGGGGATAGCAAGATATCCATGCCTACACCGTCAGTGTGTTGCATTGAGCAATGTGTGAGGCTTGTGGTACAGATGGTGCGATATGGCATTTGATGATGCATTCTCCCACCTTGACCACTCGTCTGAGGTCATTAAACTTTAAGCGGGATTGCATCCAGGTCTTGGGGCTAACACTTGTCGCACTGACGGCTTCAGCGATCACCTCCCGCAGCCTTCTGTTGTCCTTCCTTGAAAGCCTCTTACCACTCTTAGATAGACGGCCTGACAGCGTCTTTGAAACTCGAGGACCAAGGCCTCCATTGCTGCATCTGAAAATCACCTCGTCCTTTCTCTTAGCTGTTGGAACATGGTTTTCTCCACAATGACAATGAGGTGCTTCTGCAACAAGGCACTTCCTCTTTAATAATGCAGCGAACCTAGGCCAACATTTATTGGCCAGTAGACTGCACACGATATTGTCCCCCCTGCTCAGCACTAAGCCAATCAGCAGCGGATTTAGCGCTGAGATCAGCATTGCAATCATTACAATAAGCAGGCAGCACGAATTGTGTGTGCTGCCTGCAACACTTAGAAAGGACTGGGGCAGATCGAGCTTTGCGCTGCCTGCGCCTGTTTTCAGGACTTGTAAAATTTCTAGAGCTATATTCCAGATCAGAACAAATTGCCGCATTACAACAATGCTCCTGATATCACTCCTGGATTTTTTTCTTGCAAATTATCCTAAATCTCTGTCCTTTGGTTACCGACCCTCCTGCCAGTGGAAACAGTTTCTCCCTATATACTCTATCAAAACACTTCATGATTTTGATCGCCTCATTTAAATCTCCATTTAACCCTCTCTGCTCTAAGAAGTACCATGCTAATTCTCAAGTCTCTCCACATAACTGAAGTCTCCGGTACCAATTTAGGGATTAGGCCTTTGTCTGATGGCGATCCCTGGAAATGTGATTTATTTGCACTCTGCAACTGGAAGTGAGAAAATAAGTGTAAGGACTCCTGACAGTGAGTTCTTTGCAGGGGTTCTGTGGAATAGTTAGTATTTGCGAATGGGTTCCCAGGAATTGTGCCATAACTCCAGTAAGTTCCATGCAATTGTACATGTTTATTCAGGTACCAATGATTACATCACCATCTACAGGGTTGGGGCTCTTGGGATCTTGTTATCCCGGTTCCTGGAGGTGTATCAATATTAGTGGGGAGTCCTCAGGAATGTTCCAATGTTTAGAGCAGGTACATGGCCATATCTGACTATGTGCAGCGTAAATGGTTGTGTTTTTCTGGGAAAGATTCACGGGTCATGTGCACACATACTTTGGGGTCGCCAGGAGTGTGTCTGCATTTTAAGGGCAATGGAAATAGGACAATGTTTGCCATGGATCTTCAGAAATGAGCAAAGGATATTCCCGGGGGCTCAACCAGATGGTTTGCTTTCACTGACTGAGGTTAAAGTCCACACTGAGAATTGGATAGAAATTCTCTGAAATTACAGAACCTCATTATCACAGAGATAATCAGAAACCGGTAACTAAACTTATTCTCGCTTCACCCAATGCGGTCATACTGACTATTCCACATAATCTGATTAACCCTGAGCTTTGGGGAGATTCACTTTATTTCTGTGCAATATCGGGCTAAATATAGTTTATGATATTGCAACACGTTGTGTAAAAGAGATTAACTGAATCTGTTTGTTCAGTCACTGTAAATAATGTCAGTCTCCTTGCGCCCTAATTATGTCAGTGGAGATTTTTCTCGCCTTACATAAGGGCCTTCGCTCACTGTGTTAACCCAGAGTGTCTCTCGGAGCTTGGTCTGCAGAACAACCCGGGATCAGCGTTCAGCAGAAGTTGAAAAAACGGATCGCGGTCCTCCATGAGAAAATATGGCAATGTCTGCAATTCTACGTGTACAGAAGATTTATTATCCCACCCTCGCTGTTTTTGGTGTCCCTGGTAAGTCTCTATCTCCAGGTATTAATACTGTAACCATTTTAATTGTATTCCTGCCTGTAACTGTCAAATCCCAGTTTTTGTCGGTGTTCCTTGTAAGTGACCATATCCCTATTTCATGCTGTAAACGATATTTAACTGTAAACACTGTGTTCATTATGCAAGTCTGCATATCCAAAAATTCATTGTATTCAGTTTATTCCTCTTGCTTTGTGTCTGAAAGTAACTTGTTCCCCGACAGTGTCACTGGGTGATTTATTGAATGAATATCTTACAATCTGCAGTTCGGTCTGAGTCTGGGAGTAGATTTTACACTTTACCCTCTGGGCGTTAAACAGCGACTGAGGAGGCCGGTGGAACAAGAAGTGGGCGAGAAGGATTCACAACACCAGCCACAGTCGTTCCATTGATTTTCAAGGAAGGTGAATCTGGCGGGTTCTATTATTGGTGAGGGTTCTGTTCCCCGCCCCGATTATCTGTGTGTGCTCCGGACAGGCGGTGATTGATTGTTAAACAATAAAGATCGAATCAAATCCAATCAGGAATATGTTCATGGCTTCAAGGATATTTTTTATATCTGTTGGGTAAAATTAATGATACAGAGTTGCAATTGGCGATAAATCATTCCAACTGATTTTAATTCCAATTGATTGTAAATGGAGTAATGTGCATTGTAGATTCCTTTATCATTTTACCGTTTTGTATTCCCTCTATCAATTTGAAATATATTCAGTTCTCACTCACATGTGGACAGCGCCAGATTAGTATTGTTTCACTTCCATTCAGATTCTTTCTCAATCACAAGGTGGCAGATCGAATCGTTAGTTACATCATCAGCCCCTTTATAGTGGCTGCCCATCCGAATAGCTTTGAAATACGAGTGGAAATTCTCCCATTACAAAATCATTCGATAGATAGACAGATAGATAGACAGATAGATAGATAGATAGACAGATAGATAGATAGATAGATAGATAGATAGATAGATAGATAGATAGATAGATAGATAGATAGATAGATAGATAGATAGATCGATAAACAGACAGACAGATAGATAGATAGATAGATAGATAGATAGATAGATAGATAGATAGATAGATAGATAGATAGATAGATAGATAGATAGATAGATAGATAGATAGATAGATAGATAGATAGATAGATAGATAGATAGATAGATAGATAGATAGATAGACAGATAGATAGATAGATAGATGGATAGATAGATGGATAGATAGATAGATAGATAGATAGATAGATAGATAGATAGATAGATAGATAGATAGATAGATAGATAGATAGATAGATAGATAGATAGATAGATAGATAGATAGATAGATAGATAGATAGATAGATAGATAGATAGATAGATAGATAGATAGATAGATAGATAGATAGTTAGAGAGAGATAGATAGATGGACAGACAGTAGATAGACATACTGACAGATAGACAGACAGGTAGTACATTTTGTATTGGTAATAGTGTAAGATCGGTTATGTAACACTGGCCTCCCATTATACACCTCTCACGAATTTCCTTTACATTGATTTTACTGGATAGCGAAACCGAGTGGGGTTTTAGAAACATTGGCCATTCGATATTGTCTGGTTTACTTCTTTGCTGAAAGTTAAAAGTTGCGGCAGTAATCAATGATTGAAATCGGGCAGTGTGTACAATACTCAGCCAATCCGCTATTGACCATTTTTATCCGGGAGCAAAAGAGAATATTCCGTTATTATTGCCAATACTGATTTTTTAAAGTTTCTCTCTCTTCGTCTCCAGAAGGTATTGTGTCCTTGATGAGTTTTCACAAGACAGCTATCTCATGTTCCACACATGATTACAGATGATTCTCCTTTGGTCCATTTTTCCACTGCCGTTTCAGACCCCAGATGTTTCCTGCCCAGAAGGAGACGATTCAGCCTTCTCTCAATCTCAGCTGGTTGCTGCAGTATTTCAAAAACGACTCCCCAGACCCACTCTCTCCTCATGTACCAGTGTCTTCCTCTGCTCCTTGTACTGTTCTCCTCTTTAGTTAGAAGTATATCTTCTAAGAGTGACTTACGCCGTCTCGAGTTCCGACCCATCTCACGGCTGATGTTAATTTTGAAATATCTCATTGATGATTTTAATTCACTCTTATTCTCTGCCTCTGTATCTAATTTCAGCTATCATTTGAAGCTAACCAGCCCGGCGGGAACCAGGCGAGTTCGGGCAGGACAACCGTTTTACGGCCCGCCCATTTTCGCTCTGCATTGACTTCAAAGTTGCGGACCATTGGACCTTGAGTAAAACAGGTGTCCGACTTGAACACACCCCATTCCCGCTGGTCGGTTTTGTATAACCTTCGGGTTTATGCAAGTCCTTGCTAGGTTTCGGCACCAGGGACCACTCTGAAATTACCGTTCATTAATTTTGAGGCGAGGCAGCAGGTGTAAAATATCATTCTGCCATGTCACATAACGTGGCTGAACAATCCTTTTACTCGTCAAATATTCAAACAGACACTTTCCAGCAGAAGTCATTACACAGTGTACAGGAGCAGGACCCAGGCGTATACCCCACCATATCACAGGGTCACTGATCAGGAGCAGGACCAAGGCGTATACCCCACCATATCACAGCGTCACTGATCAGGAGCTGGACCAAGGCGTATACCCCACCATATCCCAGGGTCACTGATCAGGAGCAGGACCGAGGCGTATACCATACCATATCCCAGGGTCACTGATCAGGAGCAGGACCAAGGCGTACAACCCACCATATCACAGGGTCACTGATCAGGAGCTGGACCAAGGCGTATACCCCACCATATCCCAGGGTCACTGATCAGGAGAAGGACCGAGGCGTATACACCACCATATCCCAGATTCACTGATCAAGAGCAGGACCAAGGCGTATATCCCACCATATCCCAGGGTCACTGATCAGGAGCAGGACCAAGGCGTATACCCCACCATATCCCAGGGTCACTGATCAGGAGCAGGACCAAGGCGTATACCCCACCATATCCCAGAGTCACTGATCGGGAGCAGGACCGAGGCGTATACCCCACCATATCCCAGGTTCACAGATCAGGAGCAGGACCAAGGCGTATACTCCACCATATCCCAGGGTCACTGATCAGGAGCAGGACCGAGGCGTATCACCCACCATATCCCAGAGTTACTGATCAGGAGCAGGACCAAGGTGTATACCCCACCATATCCCAGGGTCACTGATCAGGAGCAGGACCAAGGCGTATACCCCACCATATCCCAGAGTCACTGATCAGGACCAGGACCAAGGCGTATACCACACCATATCACAGGTTCACTGATCAGGAGCGGGACTTATGTGAACAATGGCCAACAGAAGAGGTGAGCGATAACATAAAGCTAATGGAAAGAACATACAAAAGTGAAAATAATAGTGTAGATCGAGGGGCCTGTCAGAGATCTAAGGAACAGCAAAGGAAGACAACACAGATATTAAGAGCTGGAAAGACGGAATACGAAAAGAAAATTGCGATGGATTTGAAGAGCAACACCAAAGGTTTTTAGATTTATATAAGAGAAAAAGTAGTCGGGGTAACGTAAGCAAGAAAACAGTATCAGCAAATATAATGTCACTGAAGACTGAGAATCCCGAGAACCAGCTGGTTTCCACCCCAGGATTAAAGAAAGTAGTGAGGAAATTGCAGATGGTTTAGCCGTAATCTTCCGAAGCTCTCTCGAGTCATGAATTGTCCCATTAGGTTGCAAAATTACAAATGCAATTGTTATTTAGGAAAGGTGAGAGAGAGATACCAGGAAATTAAAGACCAGATAGTCTAACATCTGTTTTGGGAAGTGATTCAGCTAAACTGAGCATTTGTTGGGTATTAATGTATACAGACACGAGGCAGATGAATGGAGTTTGGATAAAGATAGCCCAGATCTCATTAAATGGCGGAACAGGCTCGATGGGCTGAATGGCACACTCCTGCTCCTAAGTTCATATGTGACATCCCAACAATACCCAGGGTCTCTGATCAGCATCAGGAGTCAGGGGATTACATACTCAGCATATCTCAGGGTCAGTGATCAGGAGCAGGACCAATGGGAGTTTCACCCACAGCACATCTCAGAGTCACTGATCAGGAGCAGGGCCAAGGGGGTTACACACTCAGCACATCCCAGAGTCACTGATCAGGAGCAGGGCCAAGGGGGTTACAAACTCAGCACATCTCAGAGTCACTGATCAGGAGCAGGGCCAAGGGGGTTACACCCTCAGCACATCCCAGAGTCACTGATCAGGAGCAGGACCAAGGGGGTTACACCCTCAGCACATCTCAGAGTCACTGATCAGGAGCAGGGCCAAGGGGGTTACACCCTCAGCACATTCCAGAGTCACTGCTTAGGAATTGGAACCAGGGGGATCAACCCCACCATATCACCGGGTCACTGATTCCAATTGTAACTGACTAGGCCCAGATTTGACCGTGGGACCTTCAGTCAGCACCATCAGGTTTTGTTGGCACCAGTCCGTGTGTTTACTCTTTGTTCATTAGGGCAAACCACATTCTATTGTTGGACATTTCTGAATAAACATAACCGTGTTAATTTTAATGTTTATTTATCCAATTCCATCAGACCTTGACTTCACAAATCATTACTGACTGTTGACTTGAAGTCTTAGCTCTAACATGAAGTTCTGTGACATCGTATTCCATCACGGGATGTTGTGAGCTTTCAGTAAATTACATCCATTGATCCACGACACTGATATTTCTGCTCCAATCCTGATGTGTAATTTCTCTTTCCCCCCCTTCCTTACAGTTAACTTAGTGACGATTGTGACCCTGTCTCGGGGAAATTGTGGTCTCTCCAAATGTGTTACTCGGTACCTGTTGGCCATGGCAGCGGCGGATCTATTGGTCGTTATCCTCGATCTGATACTGAGGCGCATCCCCATTGTTTATTATACGAGGTTTCACTTTCTGTTCGACATTCCCGTGTGTAACATTCACGATGTCCTACTTTATGCAGCCACAGACTGTTCTGTCTGGTTCACCGTCTCTTTCACCTTTGATCGATTTGTGGCCATTTGTTGCCAGAAGCTAAAAAACAAATATTGCACCCAGAAATCGGCGGCGGTGGTTATTGGAACAATGACTGTGTTGTTCTGTGTGAAGAACATTTTCTGGTACTTTATGGTTAAAAGCACCTATATGCTGATAAGAGCTCCCTGGTTCTGCGCTATGAAACTCAGTGTTATGCTTTCACCAGTATGGACAGCAATTGAATTTCTACATTATATTTTCACCCCGTGTGTACCATTTATTCTGATTCTGATGCTCAATGTTTTAACTGTCAGACACATTTTAGTGACCATCAGAGTTCGGAAGAGACTTCGGGACCGGGTCAGTGGGGAGAGTCCCAGCGATCCAGAGACAAAAAACAGAAGAAAATCAATTACTGTACTTTTTGTGATCTCGGGGAATTTTATCCTTCTATGGGCTGTGCTCCTGCTCAATACGATGCATTCTAGAATTGTTCTGGTGAGCGAGTTCCCTATTGCTGAGCTCCCCCAGATTGTACAAGAAATTGGGTTTATGCTCCAGCTCCTGAGTTGCTGCACAAACACTTTTATTTATGCCGTGACCCAGAGTAAGTTCAGAGAGGAGCTGAAGAATGTGGTGAAATATCCCTTCACTGTACTTTCTAAGATTATAAAATAACGAGGAAAACGGAAGATTTTCACACGTAGGCTACAATGTTGTTTCACACGGTATCCCAGCCCCTCACCACCCAGTCTCTGTAATCCTGTTGTTTTGAAGGCAAACCGAGCTGATTTGATTGAGATTGAATTTGATGCAAGGTGTGTTTTGTAAATTTGGAGCAGCTGCCGTGTGTGGAAAATCCTTTACTGTAATCACACATTTAAATAAAATTAAACTGACATTGAACAACCCCCGTGACAACCGTTTATTGGGTTTTATTGCTGTCTGTGTTCATGGATTTCGGCCGGACGGACTGTGATTCTATGTGATGGACTGTAACTGGGAAAATATACAACACCAGTCGGCAATACCGCGAGTTCCCCTTTACAGAGACCATCTCCGGGTAGTTTACTGATTCCTGCAGTCCTACTGCTGAAATACAAGTTATTCTGAGTGTAACCTTCTTCCTGAGGTGTATATGAGGAGTAATTTACCACTCGGCTGATGGATACTGTGCGCATTACAATGGTTACCTTTATAAAGCCGGGAATTTGCGGTGGTTAATGACGGCGAACAAACAACATTCGCTGTTATTACCCCTCTGAAGCTGACCGCAACTTCAGGATGTAGCGCGTGGGCATCGAAACACGGAAATCCTGAAGTTGCGGTCAGTCATTCACTGCTCCGACACTGGCTGCTCTGTGCCCCCGCCCCGCCCCCATAGCCGGCAATCAGTGGAATCAGGGAAATCAGTGAAACTGACCAAACTCGGGCTTTTCCGGCAATATCGCTGTTAAATACCCCGTTAAATGGATTCGGTGTATCTGGGGTTTTAACAGCGAATTGACTGCTAAACAAGCGTTAAAGCCCTGAATAAATATTTTTTATTTTGTTGAGTGTCAAATTTCTCCATTGTGATAAAATGAAGTTTATTATAAGCTTTAAACAAAATTATATTATTTGAAAGTTTGTTGATATTTATTTCAGGTTTATCTTTTCCCCATGTGAGAGCCCCAATCTTTGATTTTCTCTCTATAGCATTTTTTAAAAGTCTGAATAAACGCAACTTCTTCGCGTCCTGCTTCCTGTGAGAATTCTGCATTGTGCTGCACAGACTATAAATTAATAAATTAGCGTCATTATCAAATATAATTAGTTGATGCTAAAGCCAAAAAGAAGTAGATAGAATAAACAGGTAATGATGAAATTGGTCCTGGGCGGGACAGTAAAACGGGCGATAGTGAATCTGCAGCCTTTTTGTCGAGCCCTGGACTTTCTTTTCAATTCAACACGGTGCTCCATACGGGGTCTGACCAAGGCTCTGTATAACTGAAGCCTTATTTCCTCCTATTCATATTTGAGTTCCCTTCAGATTTTATGTTTAATCCCCTCAGGACACCTTGGGATTGGAAAAAAAATGATGCCTTGCCAGAGCTGCCCACAAAACAAGGAGCAACAATTGAAAAAACTGAATTAATAATTGAAAAGTGAACATGACGTGGTGCAGATGAAATATAAGAAGCGAAGATTTTTTTAGTGAATTATTACAAAATACAACACATTATAGGGACAATAGTAGATGCAGTTCAAACACCAACGACAAATAATATACATGGATGAGCGATTTGATTTCAATCTTACACCACGTATGTCTCGTAATCTTCTTTTCGAGTTTCAGTTTTACTAGAACACTTGCACAACTATCATCGTGGCTTCTTTAACATGAGAACCTCCGTAAAGCAAATGCATAGGGTTTATGCAACCTGTCATCATAACTTAACCCTATAAGCCCTTTTATCATTCTGGTGAATCTGGGCTGTTCCTCCTCCAGGGCCAGATATACATTTCCTGAGGGTCGATGCCCAAAATTAAATGCAGTTCCCCAAATGGGGTCTGGCCAAGGCTTTGTAAAACTCAAGCATCTCTTCCTTTCATTTGTATTCCAGCCGCCATTAGATTTGAATATTAAAGCCCTCGAGGCACCAAGGGAGTGGCAATAAATTGAACCTTGTCAGCATCGCCCCCAACCCAGGAACCAAAAATTAAATAAAAGGTATGTATAATTGAAAAAGTTAAAACCAGAAGTGGTGCAGATGCAACAGAAAATGCAAAGGTATTTTTATTTCAAAATTACAGAAGAGAAAATAACCTGTGGCCACTAGTCGAGGCCTTTCATACACCAAGAACAAATAGCGACTCATCGATAGGCATTTTGATTCGAATATTACACTGGTGAATCTCGAGATTTTCTGTGGTGCCTTTTCTGTTCACTGCATTAAGAGAAACCATGGCAAACCATCAAAGTGTACTTTCAATATGAGAACTTCTGTACAGCAAATGCACAAAGCATGGATGATTGAGTGAAAGGGCCACCTTATCTGATGAATTGCTGCTGCCAAAAGTTTGGGCCTTTGATTAATTAATTTAAAAAACCTTCTAGAAATCAGAGATAAGATGTGGTTTAAAGAACATAAGAACATAATAAATAGGAGCAGGAGTCGGCCATTTGGCCCCTCGAGCCTGCTCCGCCATTTAATGAGATCATGGCTGATCTGATCTTGAGCTCAGTTCCATTTCCCTGCCCGCTCCCCATAACCCATCACTCCCTTATTGTTCAAAAATCTGTCTATCTCCACCTTCAATACATTCAATGACCCAGCCTCCACAGCTCTCTGGGGCAGAGAATTCCACTGATTTACGACCCTCAGAGAAGAAATTCCTCCTCATCTCAGTTTTAAATGGGCGACCCCTTATTCTGAAACAATGGCCCCTAGTTCTAGAACCCACGTGAGGGGAAAAATCTTCTCTGCATCTACCTTGTCGAGCCCCCTCAGTATCTTATATGTTTCAATATGATAACCTCTCATTCTTCAAAACTCCAATGAGTATAGGCACAACTTGCTCAACCTTTCTTCATAAGTCAACCCCTTCATCTCAGGAATCAAACTCGTGAACCTTCTCTGAACTGCCTCCAATGCAGGAATACCCCTCCTTAAATATGGAGACCAAAATTGTACACAGTATTCCAGGTGTGTTCTCACCAATATCCTTTACATTTGTAGCAGAGCTTCCCTGCTTTTATACTCCAACCCCCTTTCAATAAAGGCCAACATTCCATTTGCGTTCCTGATTACTTGCTGTACCTGCATGCTAACTTTTTGTGTTTCTTGCACAAGGTCCTCCACGTCCCTCTGTACTGCAGCATTTTGTAAACTCTCTCCATTTGAATAATAATTGTTTTTAAATGTTTCTTATCAAAGTGGATAACCTCAAACTTACCCTCCTTATACTCCATCTGCCAAAAGTTTGCCCACTCACTCAGCCTGTCTATATCCCTTTGCAGATTCTTTGTGTCCTCTTCGCCACTTGCTTTCCCACCTGTCTTTGTATCATCAGCAAATTAGTCTACATTACACACGGTCCCTTTATCCATTCATTAATATAGATTGTAAACAGTTGATGCATCAGCACTGATCCCTGCGGCACCCCACTAGTTACTGTTTGCCACCCGGAAAATGAACCATTTATGCCGACTCTCTGTTTTCTTTTAGTTAGCCAATCCTCTATCCATGCTAATATATTAGCCCCAACCCCGTGAGCTCTTATCTTGTGCAGTAACCTTTTACGTGGCACCTTATCGAATGCCTTCTAGAAATCCAAATGTACCACATCCACTGGTTCCCCTTTATTCACCCTGCTCGTTACATCCTCAAAGAACTCCTGCAAATTTGTCAAACATTCATAAAACCATGCTGACTCTGCTTGACTGTATTATTGTTTTCTAAATGTCCTGCTACTGCTTCCTTAATAATGGACTCCAGCATTTTCCCAATGACAGATGTTAGACTGATTGATCTATATTTTCCTGCTATCTGTATCCCTCCCTTCTTAAATAGGGGCGTTACATTTGCGGTTTTCCAATCCACTGCGACCTCTCAAGAATCCAAGGAATTTTGGTAGATTGCAACCAGTGCATCCACTATCTCCGCTGCCACTACTTTTAAGACCCTAGGATGCAGACCATCAGTTCCCTGGGACTTGTCCACCTTTAAACCCATTATTTTACCGAGTGCTTGTTCTTTAGTGATAGTGATTGTTTTAAGTTCGGACCGGATTCAGGCAATTTTCTGATCGCAAAGCGCTTTCAGTCCTTTCAATATCCCTGTGTTTCCCGATTCTGTCTGTCTCTCTGGCTTTGTTTATTCTGTGTGTGGCCACCTGCAGGTTGATTTTGAACGAACACCTGTGCATTTGTCTTGCCACATCAAATACATGAGGAATTGTGGCGCTTCTCTCCCTGACACTGGGGAAGCACTGAGACAGATTTTGGAGCATGAGTCTGGTTATTGTGAAACAGCAAAGAAAATATTAACTCCGGGATTGTTCGGAAGAACAGTGACCCCGACGTGATTTGAACACGCAGCCTTCGTAGATTTGGAGTCAGACGCGCTACCGTTGCGCCACGAGGTCCGCAGTGTAAACGGGATTGTTTGCATATATGCGCGTTCCACAAACACTGTTTCATTTCTCCTGCCTTTTTCTGATTTCTCAGTTTCATGCAAAGAAGCGCCTCATGCCTTCATTTGTTTAAAGTAAGAAGCAGACACAATCACAGCTATTCGTTCAAAATCAACACGCAGGTGGCCAAACACAGAAGAAACAGAGCCAGAGGGACAGACAGAATCGGGAAAGATCGGGAAATGGACAAGAGATATTGACAAGGACTGAAAGCGCTTTGCGATCAGAAAATTGCCTGAATCCCTGTGGTTAATGAAAGGGCTTTTGTTGCTCGATTTCCTTACACACCTTGGGTTTCTGGAGAGCCTGGTTCGTGGATTGCAGAACAAGTTAAACCCCTGGGGCTGAGCCACCAGGCGCCTGGCTGTAATCAGCGATAAAAATGCACGTGCTTGTGAGGCCCGGCTCGCTCAGTCGGTCGAGCATGAGACTCCTAATCTCAGGGTCGTGGGTTCGAGCCCCACGTTGGGCGAGTGCTTTTTGTTCAACTTTTATGTTGCATTCGCGGAAAAGCATCATTAATTAACCGATAAACTTATTTTGCACCATGAAAGAAATGATAATTGAGCGAGAGTCGATACTTCAATCATTTTAGTTGTGCTTTGCATGTTAACTGTTAACCATATCTCATTTTACACACGGTACTTTAGGTGTCTGGTTTAAAATGTTCATTGCTGATGACACCAGGAATCTGGGGCAACTTTTGTCACATTGAACAGGCCCGGTTATTTCTACCTTGCACAGAAAATTGAATCAGCAGTGAACATAAAATCCCATGGTGCTGACTTTCAGATTCAACGCAGTCAGATTTGGAATAAAGTGATATAATTTTAACAGTGAAAATTTGGAAGTGATACATGTATTTGTGGCTTTAATTAAAGCTTGTGTCGACTGACTCCGGTTCATGTCTCTGAACAAGAAAGGAGGGGCTTGACGTTGACCAGACTGCACTGCGCCTGATGTTTGTGAGCTCATCCTTTATATTGAGCGGTTTCTCGGCCTTTAATCGGCGTCAGCTTTAGCTCAACGGTTACTTCGCAGCGCCAATTTGTTTGTAATTTCGAACCCTGGCTCACCGCAGGTGCTGCCTGGCATTTTCATTGGCCCGAAAATTAGACCTAATACGCGAGAGTACGCACTGTGTACTCTCGGGTATTAGTTCCCGAATTGCCGGTTTCCTGCATGCACTGCGCATGCGCGGGAAATCGGCATTTCGTGTATTGCAAAGGGGGCGGTTCCTAAGTGAACCGCGTGTGTACTACAGGTTGTGCGCACGCAGTGCACTGAGTTTTTTTTTCAGGTTTCAACGCGCAGGTTAGTGGTGAAGATTTTACACATAAAGAAAGCAGCGTAGGACCCCCTTTTAACAAGGTAAGTAGTTAATTAAGTGTTATTTTAATTTTTTTTCAACAGGTTTTTCTTTTTTAGATACTTTAAAGAAAGGTAAGTTTATTTTTATAACTTTTAAAAAGATTTTAAATTTTTTCAAAAATTGAATTTTTTGTTTAAAGTGGTTAATTTATTGAACTATAGTTATTTTATTAATGTGATGGCTTTTTAATAAATAATAATTGAGGTTTAGCTGTTCTTTTGGGGCTTGTAGTATTCATAGCTTTGACAGCCCTTGATGTCAAAACTATGAATGAAAGATGGTGTGCTGCCATTGGCTCTAACTGAATCAAGTGATCCCAGAGCTCGCACGAACTAATTGCGCCTCTGGGACACGCAAGCACTGCACGCTGGCAACAGGGAGACGGCCCTGAAACTGAAGTTCGTGTGGGCCCGAAACAAAAAGGTAGGCGCGGAGTGCGATATAGAGGGGAATCCTTACCCCCGTGGGAACCATCGATTTTTAATTTCTGGGCCATTATCATTTTCACAGAAACACATTGTCGCAGTGATTTTAATTTTGCAGTGTGAAATTTTTCGAGGGCACCTTGAAATGATTGAATAACCTATTCCAAGCCTCCCGAGGGACCCGAGTTCGATTCCCAGTTAGGGAAGTAATTTTGACATCACCGTTTCTAATTCATGAATCCGAAGTCATTTTATTACATTTATAACATGCATTTAATGTGATAAAATAAGAACTGCTTTAATCAGCATTAATTAACCGATAACTTTCTTTTGCAGAATGAAAGAAATGATAATCTTGTTACTGAGGGACAGTCAAAACTTCAGTATTTTATTTTGCTCTTTGCATGTGCTGAACTGTTAACCCATATCTCATTTTACACAATGTATTTTAGGAGAATGGTTTAACATGTTCATTGCTTGTGAGAGCAGGGATCTGGGGCAACTTTTGTTAAATTTAACGGGACCGGCTATTTCACAGAAAAAAATTATTCTCTGACATGATGTTTTCAGCCCATACACTGCCCGATATTTGTTATGTCCCAAGTGGATGATCTGACACTTGCCCGCATTGAACTCAATTAATCATTGTTCAGGGGGGATTTAATAGAGGTGATCAAAATTATGGGGGCAACAGTTTCCACTGGCAGGAGTATCAGCAGGGCTATGGGGAAGAGCAGCGGACAGGGACTAATTGGATAGCTCTTTCAAATATGCTACATCAATTTCTCATTTTAATCTGCGAATGATAGATTTTATTTAACTAACGGTATTAAGGGATCATTGAAGTCTGTGAGAGACTTCATAATTGTTTCTATTATCATTAATCAACCCACAACATTTTGTTGCACACTGCAGGAATTGTTAACATGTTTACCGGATGACAGTCAAACTTAAATAACTTTTTATAGAATCATAGAAAATTGCCTGAACCCCTGTGGTTAATGAAAGGGATTTTGATGTCTGAGTTCCTTATACAACTTGTAATTCTGGAGAACATGGTTCGTAGTTTGCTGAAACGCAGCTTCGATCTGCTGTTGTGAACCGAGGCTAAACTGCAGGATCCTTGAATAATCTTTCACAATTCAACTGAAAGCAGCCGGAATGTGCAGCTTTGAGAGAGGCTTTCGGCACCGTCATGGCTTGAACCGGGAGTGAGCGAGCGACACTCCAGTGTTTTGAGTGTGCACAGAGCTGTACAGAGAAACACAAATGGAACAGGACTTTGAATGACAAATGCGAATTTTTCCACTATTTAATTGAACATGATTTAAGAAATGTTTCCGCACGGTTTCGTACCGCAAACTTTTCGCGTACGTGATAACCACTACGGACATTTTGTGCTGAATTTTGGCCTTCTGCGGTAAATCTATGATTATGAAAAAAAATTATTGAAGTTTCACTGTATACCGGCAATTCATGTCAGCATTTCCGGAATTAATATGTTCTTTGCTGTTTCACAATAACCAGACTCATGCTCCAAAGACTGTTTCACTGATTCCCCAGTATCAGGGAGAGAAGCGCCTCAATTCCTCATTTATTTAATGTGACAAGACACAAGCACAGGTATTCGTTCAAAATCAACCTACAGGTGACCACACACTGAATAAACAGAACCAGAGAGACAGACAGAATCGGGAAACAGACGGAAATAGTCGAGAGATATTGAGAATGACTAAAAGCGCTTTGCGATCAGAACATTGCATAAATCCCTGTGGTTAATGAAAGGGCTGTTGATGCTTGATTTCCTTACACACCTTGGAATTGAAGAGAACCTGGTTCGTGATTTGCAGAACAAGTTAAACCCCTGGGGCGGAGCCACCAGGCGCCTGACTGCAATAAGTGACCAGGGCTTGCAAAGTTGTCAGGACCGGCCAGCTCAGTCGGTAAAGCATGAGACTCTTAATCTCAGTCGTCGTGGGTTCGAGCCCCACGTTGGGCGAGTGCTTTTTGTTCAACTTTTATGTTGCATTCGCGGAAAAGCATCATTAATTAACCGATAATCTTCTTTTGCACAGTGAAAGAAATGATAACTGAGCGAGAGTCGATACTTCAATCATTTTTTTGTGCTTTGCATGTTAACTTTTACTCATATCTCATTTTACACAATGTACTGTAGGAGTCTGGTTTAAAAATGTTCATTGCTGATGACACCAGGAATTTGGGGCAACTTTTGTCACATTGAACAGGACCGGTTATTTCTACCGTGCACAGAAAATAGAATCCAGCAGTGAACATCAAATCACTATGGTGTTGCCTTTCAGATTCAACGCAGTCAGATTTAGAATAAAGTGATATAATTTTAACAGTGAAAATTTGGAAGTAAGTGTTACTCGTATTTGTGCCTTTAATTAAAGTTTGAGGCGTCTGACTCCCGTTCATGTCTCTGAATAAGAAAGGCGTGGCTTGATGGTGACCAGACTGCACTGCGCCTGATGATTGTGAGCTCATCCTTTATATTGAGCGGCTTCTCGTCCGTCACTCGGCGTCAGCTTCAGCTCAGCGCTTCCAGCTTCTTTGAAAGTTCGAACTCTGCCTCATCGCGGTCGATGCCTGGCGTTTTTATTATCATTTTCAATCCCCTTCTTCAACACCAGAACAAATTGTCGCAGTGATTTTAATTTAACAGTGTGAAATTTTTCGAGGGCACCTTTGAATGATTCAATAACCTATTCCAAGCAGCGCCGTTAACCGGGTTCAATTCCCGGTTAGGGAATGAATTTTGATATCACCGTTTTTAATTCATGAATGCGAAGTAATTTCATTACATGAATAACATGCATCGAACGTGATAGAATAAGAACTCCTTTCATCACCATTAATTAACCCATAACTTTCTTTTGCAGAATGAAAGAAATGAGAAAATTCTCTGACTAGATGTTTTCAGACCATACACTGACCGATCTTTGTTAGGCCCCAGGTGGATGATCTGACACTTGCCCGCATTGAACTCCATTAATCACAGTTCAGGGGAGATTTAACAGAGATGTTCAAAATTATGCGGGAATCAGTTCCACTGACAGGAGTGTCAGCAGGGCGATGTGGGTAGAGCAGCGGAGTGGGACTAATTGGATACCTCTTTCAAAGATGCTACATCAATTGCTCATTTTAATCTGCGATTGGTAGAGTTTAGTTAACCAAAGGTATTAAGGGATAATTGAATTCTGTGAGACACTTCATAATTGTTTCTATTTTCATTAATTATCGCAGAACATTTTGTTGCACACTGCAGGAATTGCTAGTAGTTTGCAGAAACGCGGATTAGATCTGCTGTTCAAAACGGAGGAAGCGCTGCAGTACATTTAATAATCTGTCACTATTCAACTGAAAGCAGCCGGAATGTGCAGCGTTGAGAGAGGCTTTCTGCACCGTCAGGGTTGAGGACGGGAGTGAGCGAGCGACACTGTAGTGTTTTGAGTGTGTACAGAACTGTACAGAGAAACAACAAAATTAACAGGACTTTGCTACATTGAACCACAAATGCGAATTGTTCAATTTTTCTGCTATTTAACTGAACATGTTTTACAAAATGCGCCCGCTCGGTTTCGAAACGGGTACTTTTCGCGTGTTAGGCGAACGTGATAACCACTACACTACGGAAATTCTGTGCTCGATTACCCGCTTCTGCGCTGAATCTATGATTGTATAAAAACAGTTATTAAAGTTTGACTGTCAACCGGCAAATTTGTTAGCATTTCCTTCAGTGTGCAAACATTTTGGTGTGTTGATTAAAACAATTATTATATGTCTCACAGACTTCAATTGTCTTTGTCAAAACTGAAGTCCCTGAGTGGGAATCAAACCTGATTCATTCCTGTCATGGTAGGGTTGTCCTTTGAGGAAAAATTCAGTCGATTGGGCCGAAATTATCTGAATTCCAGAAGAACGAGAGCTGTTCTCATTGAAAGGTACAGTTTTCTTCAAGGGCTTGAAAGGGTAGTTGCTGAGAGGCTGTTTCCACTGGCTGTAGAGTCTAGAACTAAGGGATAGAGTCACAGGATAAGGGATTATTAAATTATTAAATTAATAACATGAATCTAATGTGATGAAATAAGAACTGCTTTCATCACCATTAATTAACCGCTAACTTTCTTTTGCAGAATTAAAGAAATGAGAATATTCTTGACTAGATGTTTTCAGACCATTCACTGACCGATCATTGTTAGGCCCCAAGTGGATGATCTGACACTTGCCCGCATTGAACTCCATTAATCACAGTTCAGGGGGGATTTAATAGAGGTGCTCAAAATTATGGGGGAATCAGTTTCCACTGACAGGAGTGTCAGCAGGGCTATGGGGGAAGAGCAGCGGAGTGGGACTAATTGTATACCTCTTTCAAAGATGCTGCATCAATTGCTCATTTTAAGCTGCGATTGATAGATTTTGGTTAATTGAAGGCATAATTGAATTCTGTGAGACAATTCATAATTGTTTCTATTTTCATTAATCAACCCACAGCATTTCGTTGCACACTGTAGGAATTGCCATTAGTTTGCAGAAACGCGGATTAGATCTGCTGCCCTGAACCGAGGAAGCGCTGCAGGATCCTTTAATAATCTGTCACTGTTCAACTTAAAAGCAGCCGGAATGTGCAACTTTGAGAGGAACTTTCTGCACCGTCAGGGCTGGAAACGGGTACCTTTCGCGTACAAAACCAACGTGATAACCAATATACTACGGGAACCGCTGTGCTCATCTTTTCAATAGAGGGGAACTGACGAGGTTATTCAGCCCCTCGAGCCAGTTGCGGCATTCAATTAGATCAGGGTTGATCTGTATCTTCGCATCATCTACCCGCTTTGTTTCCGTAACCCTTAATACCCTTACCAAACAAAAATCTATCGAGAGTAGCTGCAACCTTGAGCCTTAAACCAGCTGCACTCCGGGATCCAGACAGAAAAGGCTTCGTACTGACGGCCACCCTGCAGATTAATGAATTACATTTCTGAACATTAGGGCTTCAGAGATTCCAGGGTGTAAAAGGGAACAAAAGATGAAATGGGCCTCACTGCGGATCAGTTTTCTCTCACTCAAATGTATCTGGTTTGTGAAGTGAAATAAAGATCAATGGAGAAGCCGCTGTAGCCCTACTGACAGGAGAATAAACTAGCCATTCATCTCGGACGTTTCTCAGGTCGAACGAAGGGTAATCGACTTGAAACGTTCACCCTGAGTCTTTATCCACATATGCTGCCTGACCTCTTGAGAATTTCCAACATTTTCCGTTTCTATTTCAGATTGATAGCATTTATCTCTTTTTCATTTGGAATGACACCGCTTTTTGCTCATCCACAGCAAGTTTAAACACAATGTCCCCGCCCGGCCTCGAACCGGGGACTTTTCGCGTATAAAGCGAACGTGATTACTACTACACTACGGAGCCGCAGCGTTCACCGCTTCAACAGAGCGGAACTGACCAGTGTTGATTGGTTTACCTTAAACAGCATCACACAATATAAAGGTTGAGCTCGCATATATCAGGCGCAGTGCAGTCTGGTCAATGTCAACCCCTCCTTTCTTATTCAATCACAGGAAGAAGAGACATGAACGGGAGTCAGACGCCACAATCGTTAATTAAAGGCAAAAATACCAGTAACACACACTTCCAAATCGTTTCACAGAAAAATTGTTTCACTTGATTTAAAATTTGACTGCCTGGAATCTGAAAATGAACGCTGTGGTATATTTTGTTCACTACTGATTCTATTCTCTGTGAGCAACGACGGAGCGGTTTCCGTAGTGCAGCGCTTATCACGTTCGTATCACACGCGAAGATGTCTCCGGTTCGAGCCCCGGCGGAAACATTGCATTTGCCAGGATTTCATTCTATGCAGTGACCAGTTCTGTTAATTTTAACTAAAGTTGCCCCAGGTTTATGCTTTCATAAGCAATTAACATTTTAAACGCGATTCCTAAAGTACAATGTGTAACATGAGATATGGTTAACAGTTCATTACTTACAAAGGGCCAAATGCGTTATTGAAGTGTGTTTCGCCTTTCTTTCATTCTGTAAATTATGGAAATCGGTTATTTAATGAGGATTGCAAAGATTCAACTGCAATTGAATAGTGGCCGGCAAAACGAACGCTCTTTTGGGATTTGAACCGCTTACTTCTCGTAAATTTAAACAAACACCGAAGCGAAAATCGGACACGAGAACGCCGGTTCAAACCTAGCCGAGTAATTAGCTAATAATTGTAAAACCATTTTGTTTGTGTGGCTATTCTTGATGATCAGAGCACTTGAGACGGAGACAGTGTCTTTACCTTTTCGACCTGACTTCTGAAGCGCCGCCCGGTCCCACTCCTACTGTTAATGAGCTGTTAGGACGTTAATGCACCCAGGCTGCAGCAGGCTACACCAGGCGCAGCAGAGGAGTCGCTGCATTAGTTCTGCGTGGAAACAGTATTTTTTCCCTTCTCTCTTCCTATTCTCTATATATCCCTGTGCTTTTATTTCTCTATTTCTACCCCCGTCTCAG
Organism: Squalus acanthias; assembly: GCA_030390025.1. Lineage (NCBI taxonomy): Eukaryota > Metazoa > Chordata > Chondrichthyes > Squaliformes > Squalidae > Squalus > Squalus acanthias. The sequence continues at coordinate 20,780,194 of CM059452.1, read as the reverse complement.
TTTCCTGAATCATAACATGGTGGGGACATTTTTAGAGACGCGCTTTTTTATTACTTATTGAAAAGACACCCAGACGGACCGATTGAAACTGCAATTTGAATCCTGTCGCTGACCTTGTGTTTTTTCCTGTTAATCTGTGTTGTTCTGCTTCCACATTCTCAATGAGAAACTCCCAGCCTCAATTTTGAAATAAAATAAGGCCAACCTCTTATGTTAGCGACACGCGAGGGGAGATTCCCTGAATCAGCCCCAACTTTCCCCAAATCCTACATACAGTACCGCAAACAAAACTGTGTCCTATATGGGAAATAACATTGAGAATTACTTCACTCACTGTAACGCTGCCATTTGAATGGCTTAATTCACCTGTCAATGCGTATTTTATTTATACTGAACCAAAGATTCAAATTATTCCAGTTTACATATTTAGTAAACTTGAATGGATAAAAGGCATTAAATTGTGTCTACCCACATTCGAACAGTTGAGTTTTCGTGTGTTAGCGGAATGCGATAACCACTACACACCAGAAACCCTCCAGCACTCGGGTGCATTGCAGCGACTCCATAGGAACAGGGGCAGGCTATTCAGCCCCTCGAGCCTGTTGCGCCATTCAATTAGATCAGGGTTGATCTGTATTTTCTCATCATCTACCCGCTTTGTTTCAGTAACCCTTAATATCATTACCCAACAAAAATCTATCGGCAGTAGCGGGAACCTGGAGCCTTAAACCAGCTGCACTCCCGGATCCAGACAGAAAAGGCTTCGTACTGACGGCCACCCTGCAGATTAATGAATTACATTTCTGAACTTCAGGGCTTCTGAGATTCCAGGGTTTAATAGGGAACAAATAATGAAATGGGCCTCACTGTGGATCAGTTTTCTCTCACTCAAATGTATCTGATTTGTGAAGTGAAATAAAGAACAATCAAAGAATAAGGGAGACGCCGCTCTAGCCCTATTGACAGGAGAATAAACTAAGCATACATCTTTGACGTTTCTCAGGTCTAACAAAGGGTAATCGACTTGAAACGTTCATCCTGATTCTTTATCCACATATGCTGCCTGATCTCTTGAGAATTTCCAGCATTTTCCGTTTCTATTTCTGATTGACAACATTTGCAGTAATTATCTCTTGTCATTTGGAATAACACCGCTGGTTGTTCATCCACAGCATGTTTAAACATAATGTTCCCACCGCGCCTCGAACCTGTGACCTATCACGTGTAATGCGAACGTGATAACCACTACACGACAGAAACTCCTGCGTTTTCGGCAGAGTGGAACTGACCAGTGAACTCCATAAAGGGTATGCCATTCAGGACTGAGATGAGAAGAAAATTCTTCACACAGAAGGTGGTGAATCTTTGGAATTCTCTACCCCAGAGCGCGGTTGAGGCTCAGTCATTGGGTATATTCAAAGCAGAAGTCAATATATTTCAGACTAGTAAGGGCATCAAGGGATATGGCGATAAGGCAGGTGAATTGATTTGAGGCAGAAGATAAGCCATGATCTGAATGAATGGCAGAGCAGGCTCGAAGGATCGAATGGCCTACTCCTGCTCCGATGTCTTATGTTCTTATGTTTTAATGGCCTATTCCTGCTCCAGATTCTTATTTTAGGGAGTTGGGGTTAATTGGTGTCGGGCTTCCAGACGTGATTGGGTCTCCATTTTAAAGTCACCACATTGTGGTTTACAACAAAGCTTAGAGTAATATGCAAGATAGCTGCAGTGGGTTGAACCAGAGAATGGTGTACACTGAGAAGCTGGGGCAGGTAAATCTGTGCTGCTGCAGCGTCACCAATTGGTGACATAGAGAGCTGACATTATAATTCTGATTCGGAGATGCCGGTGTTGGACTGAGGTGAACAAAAGTGAGAAGTCGCACAACACCAGGTTATAGTCTAACAGCTTTATTTGAAATCACAAGCTTTCGGAGCGGCTGCTCCTTCGTCAGGTGAAGTGACGAAGGAGCAGCCGCTCCGGAAGCTTGTGATTTCAAATAAAACTGTTGGACTATAACCTGGTGTTGTGCGACTTCTCATTATAATTCTGGACAGGCAATTTATTACAGAAAAGTTGGCACAGAAGTGTGAGAAAAAAAGGCTAGGAAGATTTGTAGCACGGAACTGGCGCAGATGAATTTGTTTTTACGTATTAGTGAATCGATAAATATATGGAATGAGTGATAGCGTAATTTGATACATTTCAACATAAATAAAGGTGGGGCCATTGAGAGTATTTGGGTAGAATGATTCATGCATATTCTGGACATTATGCCCGGGTACGAGAATTGAATCAAGCAGGTCAAGGAAATCTAATATAATTAGTCCTGCCTCTCGTCAGAAGTCAATTCAAAGTGAATATGTGTCATATACACGTGATATATATAAATCAATCTAATATTTACTTAATATATGTTTCAAGCCCAGCAAAACACAGAACACTGAGCATAACGGCATGAGATCATGGGGCAACCATAACTTACAGGATATAATAGTTAACCCAACCTGGGAACATGGCCATCCAACATCTCTGCGCAGAACTGAATACAATAATCCAGCTGAGGACTAACCAGGGCTCTGTACAGCTGCAGCATAAATTCGACCCCGTTGTATTCTCGTCCTCTAGATATAAAGGACAGCTTTCCATCAGCCTTTTGGATTATTTTCTGTACCTGTCCATGACATTTTAATGATCTATGTACATAGGCCCCCATGTCTCTTTGGACATGAAAAAGGTGCAAACAACATTATAGAAATGGAATACGAGAATTAATCTGTGAAAAGTTTTTACGAGTATAAAGCGGGAGGCGAAGGAGAATGTGGGCCCCTTAAAGACAGAGCCATGTGATACTGTAATTGAAAATAAGGACATGGCAGTATGCTAAATAATTACTTTTTATCGGTCTTCATAGTACAGGATAAATTACCAGAGACAGGAGGAAAACGAAAACTGAATCAAGGGGACGTATTTTCTAGATTTAATATGATGACATCTAGCAGGCATTTGATAAGTTTTCACACAAGATACTGTTAGCAAAAATTTTATACTACGTTAAATTAGTAACTGTTAATAATATATTACCTTAATAACTTTAATTAGGTACATCTTAGTCTTCATTTTCTGTAAAGTTAGTTAATAGTCGAATAATAAAGGCATGGCAGGGCAGCTCAGTCCCACGGAATGTGCATCTTGTGCCATGTGGGAAATCCAGGGCGCTTCCCGTGTCCTGGACAACCACCTGTGCAGGAAGTGTCGTCAGCTGGAGGAGCTCGAGCTCCGGGTTTTGGAGCTGGAGCAGCAGCTGGCGTCACTGTGGTACATCCATGAGGCTGAGAGCTACGTGGACAGCACGTTTCAGGAGGTGGTCACCCCGCAGCTAAGGTGTGTGCAGGCAGAGAGGGAATGGGTGACCGACAGACAGAAGGGGAGTACAGACATGACTCCAGGATGGTAATGTTGCCTCCCCGGTGCCAAGGTCAAGGATGTCACTGAGCGGCTGCAGAATATTCTGAGGGGCGAAGGTGAACAGCCCGAGGTCGAGATCCAAATCGGTACCAACGACATAGGTAGAAAGAGGGATGAGTTTCCTGGGGCATGGGGACAGTTCTGGGGAAGGTGGGAACAGTACAGGCTGGACGGTTTGCAGCTCAACAGAACAGGTAGAAATATCCTCACGGGGATGTTTGCTGGCGCTGTTGGGGAGGATTTAAATTGAGTTGGCAGGGGTGTGGGCAGCAGGATGTAGCAATAGAAAGGAGAAACCAGGCGCACAAAGGATCTGCAGAGACGGGTAGCACTAAAGTAAGAAATAGTAAGACTTTAGGTGGGGTCAGACTAAGAGAGAGCACAGGATTGTCTAAGATAGGTTTACAGTGCATGTATGTGAACGCACAAAGCATAGTAAATAAGGTTGGTGAGCTGCAGGCGCAAATAGCCATATGGGAATATGACGTTATGGCAATAACGGAGACCTGGCTCGAAAAAGGGCAGGATTGGGTATTAAATATTCCTGGATAGAAGGTGTACAGGAAAGATAGGGAAGGAAAGATAGGAGGTGGTGTGGCAGTATTGGTTAAGGAGTATATTACAGTGCTGAAGAGTGAGGATGCCCTGGAGGGGTCAAGGACAGAATCTATATGGCAATAGTTAAGAAATAATCGAGGGGCCATTACAATACTAGGTGTATTCTATAGGCCACCAACTAGTGGGAAATATGGAGGAGCAAATTTGCAGGGAAATTTCAGAGAGATCCAAGAAAGGTTGAAGAAAGGTTTTAAGGATAATCCTCGTGACTAAAGGCCTGTCAGTTTAACATCAGTGTTGGGTAACGTTGTGGAAACAATAATCAAGGAAAAAAAGTAATGGGCACTTGGAGACATTTAAGCTAATTAAGGAGATCCAACACTGATTTCTAAACGGCAGATCGTGTTTGACTAATCTAATTGAATTTTTTGGGGTGTGGCAAACAGTGAGGATGACACCAATCGACTGCAGCAGGACATAGAAAGGCTAGCAGAATGGGCAGACAACTGGCAGCTGGAATTTAATAAGAGAAGTGTGAGGTGATGCATTTTGACAGAAGGAACAGGGAGTGAAAAGATACACTTAATGGCACAGTTTTAAAGAGTGTGCAGGGATAGAGGGACCTGGGAGTTAATGTGCATAGGTCCCCGAAGGACATGTTGAGAGAGTGCTTAGCAAAGCATTTGGAATCTTGGGTTTCATAAATAGAGCTATTGAGTACAAAAGTAGAGAAGTTATGCTGAACCTTTATAAAGCGCTGGTTAGGCCACCACTGGAGCATTGCGTCCAGTTCGGGTCACCACAATTTAGGAATGATGTGAAGGCCCTTGAGAGGGTGCAGAGGAGATTTACCAGAATGGTTCCGGGGATGGGGGATCTTAGCAACAAGGACAGGTTGGAGAAGGTGCATTTGTTTGCATTACAACAACAATAACTTGTATTTATATAGCATCTTTAACCTAGTCCCAAGGCGCTGCACATGAGTATTTTAAGAGAAAGGAGGTTGAGGGGTGATATGATAGAGGTGTGCAAGATTATGATGGGTTTGGATAGGCTAGACAGGGAAAGGCTGTTCCCACTAGTTGACGGTACAAGGCCATGGGAAACAGATTTAAGGTTTCGGGCAAGAGGTACAGAGGGGGATGTGAGGACACCTTCTTTACGCAGCGAGTGGTGAGGACCGGGACTCGCTGCCGACGGAAGTGGTGGAAATAGAGACGCTCAATGTTTTCAAGGGGAGACTGGATAGGCACTTGAGGGAAATAAACTTGCAGGGCTATAGCGTGGTAATGGAACAGACTGGTTTGCGCCACAGAGATCCGGCATGGAATCGATGATCCGAATGGCCATATACTGTGCCGTTATGTCTCTAGGACTATGAACTATAGAGCAGTGATCATGGTGGACTTCAACTATAACAATATATCTGAGAATCAGGCTAAATATAGACAGTTCAGAGGAGAAGTGAAAAGGAAAATAAGAGGGGCAAAGAGAGGGTATGAGAATAGAATGGCAGCTAACATATATTTAATCCAAAAGTCTTCTCCAGGCATATATTACCAAGTTTAACGACAGTATGTTAGTGGCACAGTAAGTAGTGTGGATGGGGGAAGAAAATTGCAACGGGACATTGATTGAGTGGGCAAAACAGGATGCATCTGATTCAGAAGATTCGGGGGGAGGAAATTCGGGAGTTTAATGAGTTTGAAATGAACATTTTTGAGTTGTGCAGTTTCGGTCAGAGAAATGTTGGTGAAAGGATATTATTGCAGAAAGAGCGATTCAGTATTTCACGTTCTCGCTGAACACGTCTTTCTGGATCTTAACCTAAGCCGCGTTTTCGTATTGTAGCGATTATCACGTTCGCTTCACACGCGAAATAGTCGCCGGTTCGATCCCGGGTGGGAACATAATGTTGCAGGGTATTTTTTCTGCGAAATACATTTAACAAAAGTAGCCCCAGGTTCCTTGTGACAGAAGCAATGACAATTTTAAAACAGATCCTAAAATACTCATGTGTTAAATCAGATAGGGGATAAAACTTCATCAAAGAATAAAGTTTTCCAAATTAGTAAAGTTAAATTATTCAAGTTTCGACTGTCCCTCAGTGTGAGAATTTATTTCATTCTGCAGAGCAACGCTATCGGTTAATGAATGGTGATTAAAAGAATTAAACCACTAAACTACCAGAAAACACATTAAAGAGTTGATCACAATTGCTGACATTTCTTATCTTTGTTCCTGTGTTTTTTCAGCTCTTGATCATTTTCAGCTCCTGACTGCGGAAATTCCTCTGATTAAACGTGAACAAAATGCAACATCTCGCAGCCGCGGCCTCGGTTAATACCTGCAGATCTAAAGCCGCATTTCAGAAGCGGAAACAAACCCATTAATTATTCGCTCTTCCCCAACTCCAGAGCTCAGAGGGTTATTGTCTATCCCTGGGCTGCAAGATACCACGGACCCGGGCTAAACCTCCCCATACACCGAGCTCAGGCTGAGGAAAACCCCGGGGGACATGATATCCCGGTCACTGAGCCTTCGAGCAGCATCGAACAAGCACCCGGACTGAAACTTTCTCAATGCGGAGGTGATAACTTGCAAGTTATCTTTCTGATTATCAGGATGGCCGAGCGGTCTAAGGCGCTGCCTTCAGGTCGTATTGATTACTGCAACCTGTGGGTTTAAATACCACTTCTGATATTCCTTATTATTAATTAGTCAGCGGAGCTCATCTTTTTGACACCGCTATGAGGTGATTTGGGACATCCCTTAAAATTGGGTTTCAGCGGTGCACCTGCTCCCTTAACATTCAATCTGACCTGGTACTGAAAGTGGTGACGGTTCCGCAGAGTAGCAGCTGTCACGTTCGCGGAAACATTTTGTTTGAACTTGCTCCTTATGCATGTCCAGGGGCGAGTTTGCTCTCCTCTGAAAGGACTTAAGAAAATAAGAACGAAATAATTAAGAGGAGAATTAGCCCATATATTGTGTAAAATGAGATATGAGTAACAGTTATCATGCAAAGCACAAATAAAATGATTGAATTATCGACACTCGCTCAGTTTTCATTTCTTTCATTGGGCAAAAGAAGATTATCGGTTAATTAATGATGCTTTTCCGTGAAAGCAACGTAAAAGTTGAACAAAAAGCACACGTTCAACGGGAGGCTCGAACCCACGACCCTGAGATTAAGAGTCGCATGTTCTACCGACTGAAATAGCCGGGCTTGTTCAAGTTGTACGTCCTTGTCGCTGATTGCCGTCAGGCGCCTGTTGGCTCCGCCCCAGGGGTTTAACTTGTTCTGCAAACCACGAACCAGGTTATCCTGAATTCCAAGTTGTGTAACGAAATCATGCATCAAAAGCCCTTTCATTAACCACAGGGGTTCAGGCAATTTTCTAATCGCAAAGCGCTTTTAGACCTTGTCAATATCTCTTGTCCATCTCCCTGTGTTTCCCGATTCTGTCTGTCTCTCTGGCTCTGTTAATATGTGTGTGGCCACCTGTAGGTTACAGAATCTATCAATCATAGAATCATAGAATGGTTGTAGCAAGGAAGAAGTTCATTCGGCCCGTCGAGCCCGTGCCGGCTCTCTGCAAGAGCATTTCAGCTAGTCCCACTCTCCCGCCCTTTCCTCGTAGCCCTGCAATTTTTTTCCCTTCAGGTAGTTATCCAATTCCCCTTTGAAAGACACCATTGATTCTGCGTCCACGTCCATTTCTGGCAGTGCACTCCAGATCTTAATCACTCGCTGCGTAAAAAAGTTTTTCCTCATGTCGCTTTTGTTTCTTTTGCAAATCACTTTTAATCTTTGTCCTCTGATTTTCGACCCTCCTGTCAATGGGAACAGTTTCTCACTCTCCACTCTGTCCAGATTCATCATGATCTTGAAAACCTCTATCAAATCTCCTCTTATCTTCTCTGCTACAAAGAGATCAACCCCAGCTTCTCCAATCTGTCAACGTAACTGAAGTCCCTCATCCCTGGAACCCTTCTTGTTCATCTTTTCTGCACCATCCCTAAATCCTTCACATCCTTCCTAAAGTGCGGTGCTCAGATATTGACACAGTACTCCAGTTGGGGCCGAACCAGTGTTTTATAAAGGTTCATTATAATTTCTCCACTTTTGTAATCTATACATCTATTCATGAAGCCCAGCATCCCGTAAGCATTTTTAACTGCTTTCTCAACCTGCACTGCCGTCTTCAACGATATGTGCACACATAAACCCAGGTCTCTCTGTTGGTGCACCTCCTTCAGGATTGTAACACTTAGTTTATATGTCCTCTCCTCATGCTTCTTACCCAAATGAATCACTTGACACTTTTCCGCATTAAATTTCATCTGCCACGTGTCCGGCCGTTTCACCAGCCTGTCTATGTCTTCCTGAATTCTATCACTCTCCGCAACACTGTTCACTATACCTCCAAGTTTTCTTTCATCTGCAAATGTTGATATTGTGCCCTGTACACCCACATCCAAGTCATTAATATATATCAGGAAAGCAGTGGTCCTAGAACCGACGCGTTTGCTGATGATACAAAGCTAGGTGGGACAGTGAGCTGTGAGGAGAACACAAAGAGTCTTAAAGGGATATAGATAGACTAAGTGAATGGGCAGTAAGCTGGCAGATGGAGTGTAATGTAGGGAAATGTGAGGTTATTCTCTTTGGTAGGAAGAATAGAAAAACAAATATTTTTTAAAGGGCGAGAAACTTTCAAAATGTTGGTGTTCAGAGAGATTTGTGTGTCCTCGTGCAAAAAACACAGAAAGCTAGCATACATGTACAGCAAGCAATAAGGAAGGCAAATGGCACTTCGGCCTTTATTTCAAGGGGTTGGAGTATAAGGGTGAGAAAGTCTTGCTACAATTGCATAGGGACTTGCTGAGACCACACCTGGAGTACTGTGCACAGTTTTGGTCTCCTTATCTAAGGAAGGGTATACTTGCCTTGGAGGCGGTGCAATAAAAGTTTACTAGATTGATTGGTAGAAGCATAGAAGATAGGAGCAGAAGTAGGCCATTCGGCCCCTCGAGCCTGCTCCGCCATTTAATGAGATCATGGCTGATCATCCAAATTCAGTACCCTCTCCCTGCTTTCTCCCCATATCCCTTGATCCCTTTAGCCTTAAGAAATATATCTATCTCCTTCTTCAATATATTTAATGAATTGGCCTCAACTGCCTTCTGTGGTAGAGAATTTCACAGGTTCACCACTCTGTGGGTGAAGAAATTCATCCTCATCTCAGTCCTAAATAGCTTACCACGTATCCTTAGATTGTGACCTCTGGTTCTGGACTACCCCGACATCTGGAACATCCTTCCTGCATCTAGTTTGTCTAGTCCTGTTAGAATTTTATAAGTTTCAATGAGATCCCCTCTCATTCTTCGAAACTCTAGCGAATATAAACCTAATCCACCCAATCTCTCTTCATACGTCATTCCTGCCATCCCAGGTATCAGTCTGGTAAATCTTCGCTGCACTCCCTCCATGGCAAGAACATCATTCCTCAGAGAAGGCGACCAAAACTGCACACAATACTCAAGGTGTTGTCTCACCAAGGCCTTGTACAACTGCAGCAAGACATCCTTGCTCCTGTACTCGAATCCTCTCGCTATGAAGGCCAACATACCATTGGCCATCTTAACAGCCTGCTGCACCTGCATGCTTACCTTCAGCGACTGGTGCACAAGGACTCCCAGATCTCGTTGCACTTCCACTTTTCCCATTCTATTGCCGTTCAGATAATAATCTCTCTTCCTTTTTTTGCCGCCAATGTGGATAACCTCGCATTTATCCTACTTATACAGCATCTGCCATGCGTCTGCCCAATCACCCAACCTGTCCAAATCATACTGGAGTTTCTCTGCATCCTCCTCACAGCAGACACGGCTACCCAGCTTTGTGTCGTCTGCAAGCTTAGTGATATTACATCTACTTCCCTCGTCTAGATCATTAATATATATTGTGAATAGCTGGAGTCAAGCACCGATCCCTGTGGTACCCCAGTAGTCACTGCCTGTCACTCGGGAAAAGACCCGTTTATTCCAAATCTTTGCTTCCTGTCTGCCAACCAGTTCTCTTTCCAAATCAGTACCTTACCCCCAATCCCATGTGCTTTAACTTTGTACGCTAATCTCTTATGTGGGACGTTATCGAAAGCCTTCTGAATGTCCAAATACACCACATCCACTGGTTCTCCCTTATCTATTTTACCAGTTATATCCTCAAAAAATTCCAGTAGATTAGTCAGGCATGATTTCCCTTTTGTAAATCCATTTTGACTTTGTCCGATCCTGCCACTGTTTTCCAAGTGCTCTGCTATTACATCTTTTATCATGGACTCTAGCATTTTGCCCACTACCGATGTCAGGCTTACCGGTCTATAATTCACCATTTATTCTCTGCCAACTTTTTTAAATAGTGAGGTTACATTAGCTACCCTCCAATCCATGGGAACTGTTCCAGAGTCGATAGAAGTTTGAAAGATGAACAGCAATGCATCTACTATTTCTAGGGCCACTTCCTTAAGTACCCTAGGATGTAGATAATCAGGCTCTGGGGATTTTTCAGCCTTCAACCCATCAATTTTCCTCACACCATTTCCCTACAAATACTGATTTCTCTCAGTTCCTCCCTCTCATTAGAAGCTACGTTCCCCGACAGCTCTGGGAGTTTATTTGTGTCCTCCTTTTTGAAGACAGAACCAAAGTATGTATTTAATTGGTGTGCCATTTCTTTGTTGCCCATTATAAATTCCCCTGATTCTGACTGCAAGTGACCTACGCTTCACTGCACCAATCTTTTTCTCTTCACATATCTATAGAAGCTTTCACAGTCAGTTTTTATGTTCCCTGAAGCTTACTCTCATATTCTATTTTCCCCCTCTTAATTAATACCTTTGTCCTCCTTTGCTGAATACTAAACTGTTCCCAATCCTCAGGTTTGCTGCTTTTGCTGGACAATTTATATGTCCTCTCCTTGGATCTTATGCTATCCCTAATTTCCCTTTTTACCTACGGTTGAGTCACCTTTTTTGTTTTATATATATGCCAAACAGGGATGAACAAATTATGTAGTTCATCCATGCGATCTTTAAATGTTTGCCATTGCCTATCCACCGTCAACCCTTTAAGTAACGCTCCCCAATCCACCCTAGAGAACTCGCGCCTCATACCATCGTAGTCTCCTTTATTTAAATTCAGGACCCAAGTCTCTGAGTCAATTACTTCACTCTCCATCTTAATGAAGAATTCTATCATATTATGATCGCTGCTCCCCAAGGGGCCTCGCACAACAAGATTTCTAATTAATCCTTTCTCATTACCTAATACCCAGTCTAAGATGGCCTGATCTCCAGTTGGTTCCTCGACATATTGGTCCAGGAAACCATCCCGTATACACTTCAGGAATTCCTCCTCCACGGTATTGTTACTAATTTGGTTAGCCCAATCTATATGTAGATTAATTTCACCCATGATAACTGCTGTGCCCTTATTGCACGCGTCTCTAATTTCCCGTTTAATGCCATTCCCAACATAAGCATTACTTTGGGGCTCTGTATACAACTCCCACTAACGTTTTCTGTCTCTTATTATTCCTCAGCTCTACCCAAACAGATTCCACATCATCAGAGTTAATATCCTTTCTTACTATTCTGTTAATCTCCTCTTTAACCAGCAATGCTACCCCACCTCCTTTTCTTTATTGTCTGTTCTTCCTGAATATTGAATACCCCTGGATGTTGAATTCCCAGTCTTGGTCACTCTGGAGCCATGTCTTCGTGATCCCAATCATATCACATCCGTTTACTTCTATTTGCGCAGCTAATTCATCCACCTTATTACCAATGCTCCTCGCATTAAGACACAAAGACTTCAGGCTTGTTTTTTTAACACTCTTAATCCTTTTAGAATTATTATTTACTGTAGCCCTGTTTGATTTACACTCTTGATTTCTCTGCCTTCCACTTTTGCTTTTCTCCTTCTTGTTTTTTGCTTCTATCCTTGCTTCCCTTTCCTCTGTTTCCCTGCACAGGTTTCCAACCCCCTGCCATTTTAGTTTAAACCCTCCCCAACAGCACCAGCAAACACTTCCCCTCGGACATCGGTCCTGGTCCTGCCCGGGTGCAATCCATCCAGTTTGTACTGGTCCCACCTCCCCCAGAACCGGTTCCAATGTCCCAGGAATTTGAATCCCTCCCCCTTGCACCATTCCTCTAGCCACGTATTCATCTGAAATATCCTTCTATTTCTACTCTGACTAGCACGTGGCACTGGTAGAAATCCTGAGATTACTACCTTTGAGGTCCTATTTTTTAATTTGCCTCCTAACTCCCTATATTCAGCTTTTAGGACCTCATCCCGTTTTTTTACCTATATCGTTGGTTCCTGGGATTCCTGGGATGAGAGGGCTCTCCTATGATGAGATATTATGTAGAATGGGCCTATCCTCTCTGGAGTTTATAAGAATGAGAGGTGATCTCATTAAGATATACAAGATTCTGAAGGGGATTGAAAGGTTAGATGCTGAGAGGTTGTTTCTCCTGACTAGAGTGCCTAGATCTAGGGGGCAGAATCTCAGGAGAAGGGGTTGGCCATTTAAGGCTGAGATGAGGAGAAATTTCTTCACTGAGTGCGTTGTGAATCTTTGGAATTCTCTGCCCTAGAGGATTGTGAATGTTGAGTCTTTGAGTATATTCAAAGCTGAGATCAATAGAATTTTGGATTCGAGGTAATCGAGGGATATGGGGTTCGGGCGGGAAAGTGGAGTTGAGTTCGATGATCAGCCATGATCTTATTGAATGGTGGAGCAGGCTCGAGGGGCCGCATGCCCTACTCCTGCTCTTATCTCTTCTGTTGTCTTGTTCTTTTGAAACACCAGTGTACACCTTCCTCCAGTCCAAAAATCAACCGTTCACCTCTGCTCTCTGTTTCTTATCACTTAGACCAATTCCGTACCCATGCTGCCACTTACCCTATTATTCCGCGGGCTTCAACTTTGCTGGCAAGCCTATTATGTGGCACTTTGGCAAACGCCTTTTGGAAATCCATGTATACTGCGTCAACTGCATTACCCTCATCAATCCTCTCTATTACCTCATCAAAGAACTCAATCAAGTTAGTTAAACAGGATATGCCTTCAACAAATCCGTGCTGGCTTTCCTTAATGAATCCACACATGTCCAATTGACTGTTAAGTTTGTCACTGATTACTGTTTCTATAATCTTGCCCACCACCGAGGTCAAACTCACTAGCCTGTAGGTTGATTTTGAACGTATACCTGTATTTGTGTCGTGTCACATGGCCCAGAAATTAAACATCGATGGTTGCCGCGGGTTAAGGATTCCCCGCGATATCGCACTCCGCATCTTCCATTTTGTGTCGGGCCCACACGAACTTCAGTTTCAGGGCCTCTCCCTGTTGCCGCCGTGCAGTGCTTGCGTGTACCAGAGGCGCAATTAGTTCGTGCAAACTCTGGGATCACGTGGGCAAGTTTGAGCCAATGGCAGCACACAATCTTTAATTCATAGTTTTGACAGCAAGGGCTATCAAAGCTATGAATACTACAAGCCCCCAAAAGAACAGCTAAACCTCAATTAAATTAAAAAAGCCATCACATTAATAAAATAATAAGTCGCACAACACCAGGTTATAGTCCAACAGATTTATTTAATTTTACAAGCTTTCGGAGCAGTTCGCTCCTTCGTCAGGTAAGTTAGCAGTGAGAGAATCTCCCAGAATTCACAATTTAAACACAGACAAAATCTATTCACATCTTTCCCTACATCAAAGAGCACAGCCAAGACAATGAGATGTGTCCCAGGGGGTCCAACGTGTCAAACCACCTGCTGGCTGCATATCCTGTCAATTTGTGTAGGTTCTTGTGTTAGTCTTTTTAAAAAAAAACACCTGGGAAGACCGGCCATGATGTCAAGTCACGTTCTGTATCGTGACATGAACCCGATATCGCGATTGAGGCCATCCTCATGAGTGCAGAACTTGGCTATCAGTTTCTGCTCTATGATTTTGCGCTGTCGTGTATCTCGAAGGCCGCCTTGGAGAACGCTTACCCGCAGATCCGAGGCTGAATTAAGCGTTCTCCAAGGCGGCCTTCGAGATACACGACAGCACAAAATCATAGAGCAGAAACTGATAGCCAAGTTCCGCACTCATGAGGATGGCCTCAATCGCGATATCGGGTTCATGTCACGATACAGAACGTGACTTGACATCATGGCCGGTCTTCCCAGGTGTTTTTTTTTAAAAAGACTAACACAAGAACCTACAGAAATTGACAGGATATGCAGCCAGCAGGTGGTTTGACACGTTGGACCCCCTGGGACACATCTCATTGTCTTGGCTGTGCTCTTTGATGTAGGGAAAGATGTGAATAGATTTTGTCTGTGTTTAAATTGTGAATTCTGGGAGATTCTCTCACTGCTAACTTACCTGACGAAGGAGCGAACTGCTCTGAAAGCTTGTAAAATTAAATAAATCTGTTGGACTATAACCTGGTGTTGTGCGACTTCTCATTTTTGTCCACCCCAGTCCAACGCCGGCATCTCCACATCATTAATAAAATAAGTATAGTTAATTAAATTAACCACTTTAAACAAAAAATTTAATTTTTGAAAAAATTTAAATTCTTTTTAAAAGTTATAAAAATAAACATACCTTTCTTTAAAGTCTCTAAAAAAGATAAACCTGTTGGAAAAAAATTTAAATAACACTTAATTAACTACTTACCTTGTTAAAAGGGGTTCCTACACCTGCTTTCTTTATGTGTAAAAACTTCACCAATTATCTGCGCATTCAAACCTGAAAAATAAACTAAGTGTACTGCGTGCGCGCAGCCTGCAGCGCACACGGTTCACTTCGGAACCGCCCCCTTTGCAATAAACGAAGTGCCGGTTTCCCACGCATGCGCAGTGCATGCAGCAAACCGGCAATTCGGGACCTAATACGCGAGAGTACACAGTGCGTACTCTCGCGTATTAGGTCTAATTTTCGGGCCGTTAAATAAATGAGGGCATCAAGCGCTTCTCTCCCTGACACTGGGGAAACAGTGATACTGACTTTAGAGCAAGGGTCTGTTTATTGTGAAACAGCAAATAAAATATTAATCCTGGGTTTATCCAAAAGACTTGTGACCCCGACGTGATCACGCAGCCTTCTGATCTGGAGTCAGACGCGCTATCGTTGCGGAAAAAGATCCACATTTTTAACATGGATGTTGGAATATATGAAGGTTACTCAAACACTGTATCATTTAACCTGCCTCAGATTAATAAACCGCTTTTAAATCCCCGCTCACTCGAGTCCACCGGGTGTCAGACAGCATCAGATGCAGCGCTCACCTGTCACTTACCGTCTCACGCCCGCTTTCACCACCTGCTGCCGGCGGAATGCAGGAAATCCAATTACACGCACCGAGCCCCCACAATCATCACATCACAGGGAAATTGCTGTGCTGAGAAACAGCAGATGTAACAGGAGTTTGTTACATTGAACCACAAATGCGAATTGTCCATTTTTCAAAATGTTTCCGCCCCGTTTCGAACGGGGGACTTTTCGCGTGTTAGGCACACGTGATAACCGCTACACTACGGAAACGCTGCGCTGAAAGGACGCCTTCTGCGCCGGATCCATGATTCTGTAAAAAAGTTATTAAAGTTTGACTGTCACCCGGCAAACATGTCAGCATTTCCTTGAGTGTGCAACAAAAATGTTTGTGGGTTGATTAAAACAATTAATAAGAGTCTCACAGACTTCAATTGTCTTTGTCAGAACTGAATTCCCTGACTGGGAATCAAACCTGATTGATTCCTATGTTGATGGGCTTGTCCTATGAGGAGAGATTGAGTAGAGTGTGCCGATATTCTCTGGAGTTCAGAAGAACGAGAGGTGTTCTCATTGAAAGGAACAATTTTCTTGGAGGGCTTGAAAGGGTAGATGCTGAGAGGGTGTTTCCCCTGGCTGGAGAGTCTAGAACTAGGGGGCAGAGTCTCAGGATAAGGGGCCGGCCATTTGAACTGAGATGAGGAGACATTTCTTCACTCAGAGGGCTGTGAATTTTTGGAGTTCTCAGCCTCAGAGGGCAGTGGATACTCAGTCATTGAGTATATTCAGAGATTTGGGTTTCCTTTTACACGAAATACAGAAGTTAACGTGTATGTACAGCAAACAGTTAGGAAGGCGTTTGGCATGTTCGTCTTTATTGCAAGGGGGTTGGAGTACAAGTGTAGAGAAGTCTTCCTGCAATTGTATGGGGCTTTTAGACTTTAAGAGAATCAAGGGATATGGGGATTGGCCGGGAAAGTGCAGTTGAGGTGGAAGGTCAGCTCTGATATTCTTGAATGGCGGAGCAAGCTCGAAGGGCCGAATGTGCTACTCCTGCTCTTACTTCTTATGTTCTTATCTCCTCTGGAGATCTTCCCCCCATGGCCGCCAATCTCATAATTCCCCAACCGCACACAGCCCGCTTCTACCTCCTTCCCAAAATCCACAAAGAGGACTGCCCTGGTAGACCCATCGTTTCAGCCTGTTCTTGCCCCACGGAACTTATCTCTTCCTATCTCGACTCTATTTCTTCTCCCCTTGTCCAGTCTGTTCCCACCTACATCCGCGACTCTTCCGACGCCCTCCGCCACTTTAACACCAGTTTCCAGTTTCCTGGCCCAACCGCCTCCTTTTCACTATGGACGTACAATACCTCTACACCTCCATCCCCCACCAGGATGGCCTAAGGGTGCTCCACTTCTTCCTTGAACAGAGGCCCAACCATTTCCCATCCATCACCACCCTCCTCCGCCTGGCTGAACTTGTTCTCACATTGAACAACTTCTCCTTTGACTCCACTCACTTCCTCCAAATTAAAGGTGTTGCTATGGGAACACGTATGGGTCCTAGCTGTGCCTGTCTTTTCGTGGGATATGTGGAACACTCTTTGTTCCAGTGCCACTTAGTACCCCTCCTTCACCTCTTTTTCCAGTATATTGATGACTGCATTGGTGCTGTTTCCTGCTCTCGCCCTGAACTAGTTAATTTCATTCACTTTGCCACCAATTTCCACCCTTCCCTCACCTTCACATGGTCCATCTCCGACTCTTCCCTTCCCTTCCTCGACTTCTCCGGCTCCATCTCTGGGGATAGGTTATTGACAGACATTCACTACAAGCCCACTGACTCTCACAGCTCCCTGGACTACAGTTCCTCTCAGCCCGCCTCCTGTAAGGACTATATTCCACTCTCCCAGTTTCTCTGCCTCTGCTGAAACTGCTCTGACGATGTGTAGGCTCTGATGATGCCACCTTCCATACCAGTGCTTCCGACATGTCTTCCTTTTTACTCAACCGAGGATTCCCCTTCAATGTGGTTGACACTGCCCTTGACAGTGTCTGTTCTCTCTCCCGCAATTCTGCACTCACCCCATGCCCCTCCCTCCCGAAACCACGATAGAGTTCCCCTTGTCATCACTTTTCACCCCACCAGCCTCCATATTCAACGGATCATCCTCCACCATTTCCGCCACCTCCAGCGTGATACCCCACCAAACACATCTTCCCCTCACCTCCCCTTTCAGCATTCCGAAGGGACCGCTCCCTCCGCGACATCCTGGTCCACTCCTCTATCACCCCCAACACCCCTTCCCCTTCGCCCGGCACCTTCCCGTGCAAGCGCAGGAGATGCAACACATGCCCTTATACCTTCCCCCTGTCCAGGGCCCCAAACTCCCCTTCCAGGTGAAACAGCGATTTATTTGTACTTCTTGCAAGTTAGTACACTGCATTCGCTACTCACGATGTGATCGCCTCTGCAATGGGGAGACCAAACGCAGATTGGGTGACCACTTTGCGGAACACCTCCGTTCAGTCCGTAAGGTGGACACCGTGCTTCCGGTCGCTTGTCATTTAAGTTCTCCGCTCCACTCCCACTCAGACCTCACCGTCCTCAGCCTCTTGCATTGTTCCACTGAAGTTCGGCATAGACTCGAGGAACAGCACCTCATCTTTCGATTAGGCACTTTACAACCTTCTGGACTCAACATAGAGTTCAACAACTTCAGATCATAACCTCGGCCCCCATCATATATATATATTTTTTGTCCACACCTTTTGTTTGTGTCTTCTTTTCTTCTCTCCCACATGGCAGCTGTCTTTCATTCTGCCAGTTGAATTTACACTTCATCTACAGCCATCCTTTTTTTCTTAACCTGTCCCATTACCATCTCCTTTTGTCTTGAATATTTCTCAATGACTCTTAACATCTGCAGCCTTGTATCCTATCACAGACCTTCCCTTTTGTTCTTTCATCCCCTACCCCCTTTCCCAGCCCCTACACTTGCTGGAAAATCTGTTCCATTCCCTCTTTTTTCCAGTTCTGACGAAAGGTCATCGACCTGAAACGTTAACTCTGTTTTTTCTCTTCACAGATGCTGCCTGACCTGCTGAGTATCTCCAGCATTTTCTGTTTTTATTTCAGATTTCCAGCATCTGCAGTATTTTCTTTCTGTATTGAAGTATGGACTCTCCCTCAGTTTGCATTTCTTTTATTGAGGATGGTGGTGCTTCTCTCCCTGACACTGGGGAATCAGTGAGACAGTCTTTGAAGCAAGGATCTGGTTATTGTGAACAGCAAAGAAAATATAAACGGCGGGATTATCCGGAAGAACAGTGACCCCGCCGGGATTTGAACACGCAGCTCTCTGATCTGCAGTCAAACGCGCTACCTTTGCGCCACAGTGCAACCCGGGATGTTTACATATATGCACGTTCCACAAACACTGTTTCATTTCTCCTGCCTTCTCCTGTTTCCTCAGTGTCATGCACAGAAGCGCCTGATGCCCTGATTTGTTTAAAGTAACAAGCAGACACAAACACAGGTATTCGTTCAAAATCAACCCGCTGGTGGCCACACACAGAATAAACAGAACCAGAGACACAGACAGAATCGGGAATCTCCGGGAAATAGACACGAGACATTGACGAGGACTGAAAGCGCTTTGCGATCAGAAAATTGCCTGAATCCCTGTGATTAATGAAAGGGCTTCTGATGCTTGATTTCCTTATACACCTTGGGTTTCTGGAGAACCTAGTTCGTGGTTTGCAGAACAAGTTAAACCCCTGGGGCGGAGCCACCAGGCGCCTGGCTGCAATCAGCGACAAGGACGGATGAGTATATCAGGCCTGCCTAGCTCAGTCGGTAGAGCATAAGACTTTTAATCTCAGGGTGGTGGATTCAAGCCCCACATTAGGAGAGTGCTTTTTGTTCAACTTGTATGTTGCTTTCTCGGAAAAGCATCATTAATTAACCGATAATCTTCTGTTGCACAATGAAAGAATGGTAACTGAGCGAGAATCGACACTTCAATCATTGTATTTGTGCTTTGCATGTTAACTGTTACCCATATCTCATTTTACACAATGTACTTTAGGAGTCTGGTTTAAAATGTTCCAATGCTGATGACACCAGGAATCTGGGGCAACTTTTGTCATATTGAACAGGACCGGTTATTTCGACCGTGCACAGAAAATACAATCAGCAGTGAACATCAAATCCTGACTTTCAGATTCAACAGTTAGATTAGGAATAAAGTGATAAAATTGTAACAGTGAAAATTTGGAAGTCAGTGTTACTCGTATTTGTGCGTTTAATTACAGTTTGTTGCGTCTGACTCCCGTTCATGTCTCTGAATAAGAAAGGAGGGGCTTGACGTTGACCAGACTGCACTGCGCCTGATGATTGTGAGCTTAGCCTTTATATTGAGCGGTTTCTCATCCGTCACTCGGCGTCAGCTTTAGCTCAGCGGTTACTTCGCAGTACCAACTTCTTTGTAAGTTCGAACGCTGTCTCACCGTGGGCGCTGCCTGTCGTTTTTATTATAATTTTCAATCACCTTCTTCAACACAGAAACACATTGCAGCAGTGCTTTTAATTTAGCAGTGTGAACTTTTTCGTGGGCTCCTTTAAATGATTCAATAACCTAGTTCAAGCTTCGCGAGCCACACGGTTTCGATTCTCGGTTAGGGAATTAATTTTGATATTACCGTTTTTAATTCATGAATTCGAAGTACTTTTATGTCATTAATAACATGCATCTAATGTGATAAAATAAGAACGGCTTTAATCACCATTAATGAACCGATAACTTTCTTTTGCAGAATGAAAGAAATGATAATATGTTTACTGAGGGACAGTCGAAACTTCAGTCATTTATTTTGCTCTTTGCATGTGCTGAACTGTTAAACAAATCTCATTTTACACATTGTATGTTAGGAGAATGGTTTAAAATGTTCATTGCTTGTGAGAGCAGGGATCTGGGGTAATTTTTGTTAAATTTAACGGGGCCGGCTATTTCACAGAAAAAAAAGTATTCTCTGACATGATGTTTTCAGACCATTACACTGACCGATCTTTGTTCGGCCCCAAGGTGATGATCTGACACTTGCCCGCGTTGAACTCATTAATCATTGTTCAGGGGGGATTTAATAGAGCTGATCAAAATTATGGGGGCAACAGTTTCCACTGGCAGGAGTGTCGGCAGGGCTATGGGGGAAGAGCAGCGGACTGGGCTTAATTGGATAACTCTTTCAAAGATGCTACATCAATTGCTCATTTTAATCTGCGATTGATAGATTTTAGTTAACCAACCGTATTAAGGGATCATTGAAGTCTGTGAGACACTTCATAGTTGTTTCTATTATAATTAATCAACGCACAACATTTTCTTGAACACTGTAGGAATTGCTAACATGTTTTCCGGATGACAGTCAAACTTTAATAACTTTTTATAGAATCATTGCAAATTGCCTGAACCCCTGTGGTTAATGAAAGGGATTTTAATGGTTGAGATCCTTATACACCTTGGAATTCTGGAGAACTTGGTTCGTAGTTTGCAGAAACGCGGCTTCGATCTGCTGTTGTGAACCGAGGCAAAGCTGCAGGATCCTTGCATAATCTTTCACAATTCAACTGAAAACAGCCGGAATGTGCAGATTTTAGAGGGGCTTTCTGCACCGTCAGGGCTGGAAACGGGAGTGAGCGAGCGACACTGTAGTGTTTTGAGTATGTACAGAACTCCACAGAGAAACACAAATGTAACAGGACTTTATTACATTGAATAACAAATGCGAATTGTCCCATTTTTCTACTATTTAAATTACAAAATGCTTCCGCCCGGTTTCGAACCGGGGACTTTTCGCGGGTTAGGCGAAAGTGATAACCACTACACTACAGAAACGCTGTGTTGAATAGACGGCTTCTGTGCTAAATGTATGATTCCATAAAAAAAAGTTATTAAAGTTTGACTGTCACCCGGCAAACATGTTAGCATTTCCTTCAGTGTGCAACACAATTTTTTCTGAGTTGATTAAAACAATAATTTTGAGTCTCACAGACTTCAATTGTCTTTGTCAGAACTGAATTCCCTGACTGGGAATCAAACCTGATTGATTCCTATGATGATGGGGTTGTCCTATGAGGAGAGATTGAGTAGGTTGGGCCCAAATTCTCTAGAGTTTAGAAGAACGAGAGGTATTCTCATTGAAAGGTACAATTTTCTTGGAGGGCTTGGTAGGGTAGACGCTGTGTTTCCCCTGGTGGGAGAGTCTAGAACTAGGGGTAGAGTCTCAGGATAAGGGGCCGGCCATTTGAGACTGAGATCAGATGACATTTGTTCACTCAGAGGGTTGTGATCCATTGGAATTCTCAAACTCAGAGAGCAGTGGATGCTCAGTCATTGAGTATATTCAAGGATTTGGTTGTCCTTTTACACGGAATACAGAAAGATAGCATGCATGTACAGCAAGCAGTTAGGAAGGTGTCCGGCATGTTCGCCTTTATTGCAAGGCGGTTGGAGTACAAGAGTAAAGAAGTCTTGCTGCAATTGTTCGCGGCTCTTGGACTTTAAGAGAATCAAGTGATAGGGAGACCGCACGGGAAAGTGCAGTTGACGTAGAAGGTCAGTCATGATCTTATTCAGGTTCAGTGAGTGGGCGAGAACATGGCAGATGGATAATAATGTGGATAAATGTGAAGTTATCCATTTTGGAAGAAAAAACAGAAAGGCAGAGTATTTCCTAAATGGTGAAAAATTGGGGAAAGCAGATGCTTAAAGGGACCTTGTCCTTGTACCTGAGTCACTGAAAGTGAATGTGCAGGTGCAGCAAGCCATTCGGAAGGCCAATGGTATGCTGACCTTCATTGCAAGAGGATTTGAGTACAGGAGTAAATAAGTCTTATTCCAATTATATAGGGCCTTGGTGAGACCAGACCTGGAGTATTGTGTACAATTTTGCTCTCCTTGCCTAAGTAAGGATATACTTGCCATAGATGGAGTGCAACGAAGGTTCACGAGATTGAGTCCTGGGATGGCGGGACTGTCCTATGAGAAAAGATTGAGTAAACTAGGCCTGTATTCACTTGATTTCAGAACAATGAGAGGGGATCTCATTGATGCATACAAAATTATTACAGGGCTTGATAGGGTGGATGCTGGGAGAATGTTTCCCTTGTCTGGGTGTCTAGAACCAAGGGCCACAGCCTCAGGATAAAGGGAAGGCCATTCAGGAAATTTCTTCACACAGATGGTGGTGAATCTTTGGAATGCTCTTCCCCAGATGGTGGTATGGTCCCTGGTGTATTTATTATTATTTAATTTAAAGTAAGTAAAGGGAGTAAATTAAGGGTAGGACATGGCAGGGCAGTTCAGCAGCATGGAGTGCTCCTCTTGTGCTATGGGGGAATTCAGGGACACTTTAGATGTCCAAGGAGAACACATGTGCAGGAAGTGTCTCCAGCTGCATCGACTCGAAATCCGCGTTTCGGAGCTAGAGCTGCGGCTGGAGTCACGGTGGAGCATCCGCGAAGCTGAGATCTTCGTGGATAGCACGTTTTTTGAGGTGGTCACACCGCAGGTATAGAGTGCACAGGCAGACAGGAAATGGGTGACCACCAGGCAGAGTAAAAGTACTCGGAAGGTAGTGCAGGAGTCCCCTGGGTCCATCTCCCTCTCCAACAGATTTTCCGTTTGGGATACTGCTGGGGGAGAAGGTTTCTCAGGGGAATGCAGCAAGAGTCAAGTCCGTGTCACTACGAGTAGCTCAGCTGCACAGGAGGGGAGGAAATAGAGTGGGAGAGCAATAGTGTCAGGGGATCCTATCCAAAGGGGAACAGATAGAATTTTCTGTGGTCGCAGGCGTGACTCCAGGTTGGTATGTTGCACCCTTGTGCCAGGGTCAAGGATATCACTGAACGGCTGCAGGGCATTATGAAGGGGGAGGGCGAACAGTCAGAGGTCGTGGTTCACATTGGTACCAACGACAAGGGTAGAAAGAGGGCTGAGGTCCTGCAACAAGAATTTAGGGAGCTAGGTAGCAGATTAAAAAGCAGGACCTCAAAGGTTGTAATCTCAGGATAACTGCCAGTGCCACGTGTAGTGAGTATTGGAATAGGAAGATAGATCAGATGAATGCGTTGCATAAGAGTTGGTGCAGGAGGGAAGGCTTTAGTTTCCTGGATCACTGGGTCTGCTTCTGGGGAAGATGGGAGATGCACAAGTCAGATGGGTTGCATCTGAACCGGAACGGGACCAACATCCTTGCGGGGAGGTTTGTTAGTACTTTTGGGGGCGGGGGTGGGGGGTAAACTATCTTGGCAGGGAGATGGGATACGGTTGTGGAGCTATAGTTAGGTGGTGATGCACAGCCAAATATAGAGGAAAAAACAAGTCAGCTTGGAAGGCAGAGCAAATATATAATGGCACAAGGGAGTATGGCAAGGCTGGATGGCATTTATTTAATGCAAGGAGTCTTGTGAGTAACGCAGATAATTGAAGGTGTTGATGAACACATGTGAGTATGATATTGTTGCTAACACAGAGACATGGTTGAGGGAGGGGTAGGACTGCCAGCTCAATATTCCACGGTATAGAAACTTCAGGCGAGACAGAGGGGGTGTAAAAGAGCAGGGGTTGTCGCAATATTAATCAAGGAGTCAATTATTGCTGCAAGGTGGGCTGGTATCTCAGTAGGTTCCTCTAATCAGGCCATATTGGTAGAACTGAACAGCAAAAAGGGGATAAACACTTTGCTGGGAGTGTACTAAAAGCCCCCAAACAGTCAGGGGGAGTTAAAGGAACAGATATGTAGGCAAATAGTGTAGAAATAATAGGGTAATAATAGTAGGGGATGTCAACTTCCCCAATATTAACTGAGATAGTCAGAGTGTGAAAGGATTACAGGGTGCGAAATTCTTAAAGTGCATCCAGGAGAGCTTTTTGCGCCAGCATGTAGAAAGTCCTACAAGAGAGGGGGTGGTACTGGACCTAATTCTAGGTATGTGGGTGAGGGTAGTGCAGTTGTTGTAGTCTACATGGACTTCAGGAAGGCTTTTGAGAAAGTCCATCATGGGAGAGTGGTCAAGAAGGTAAGAGCACATGGGATCGAGGGCAATTTGGCACATTGGATCCAAAATTGGGTTAGCGGCAGGAGGCAAAGTGTCATGGTCGAAGGTTGTTTTTGTGGCTGGAAGCCTGTGTCCAGTGGTGTACCACAGGGATCGGTGCTGGGCCCTTTGCTGTTTGTAGTGTACATTAATGATTTAGATATGAATGTAGGAGGTATGATCAGTAAGTTCGCAGAAGGCACGAAAATTGGTGGAGTGGTAAATAGCGAGGAGGGAAGCCTCAGGCTAGAGGACGATATAGACAGGATCGTTAGATGGGCAGATCAGTGGCAAATGGAATTTAACCCTGAAAAGTGAGAGGTGATGCATTTTGGGAGGACAAACAAGGCAAGGGAATATACAATGAATGGTAGGATCCTAGGAAGGAGAGAGGATCAGAGGGACCTGGGTGTGCATGTTCTTAGATCCCTGAAGGCAGCAGGACAGGTAGATAAGGTGGTTAAAAAGGCGTATGGGATACTTGCCTTCATTAGCCGAGGCATAGAATATTAGAGCATGGAGGTTATGATGGTGCTGTACAAAATGTTAGTTAGGCCACAGCTGGAATACTGTGTACAGTTCTGGTCACCACACTATGGGAGTGAAGTGATTGCATTGGAGAGGGTGCAGAGGAGAGTCACCAGGATGTTACCTGGGCTGGAGCGCTTCAGCTATGAAGGGAGACTGGACAGGCTGGGGTTGTTTTCCCTAGAACAGAGAAGGCTGAGGGGGGACCTGATTGAGGTGTACAAAATTATGAGGGGCACAGATAGGGTAGATAGAAAGGAACTTTTCCCCTTAGTAGCGGGGTCAATAACCAGGGGCCATAGTTTCAAGGTAAGGGGCATGAGGTTTAGAGGGGATTTGAGGAAAAGCTTTTTCACCCAGAGGGTGGTTGGATTCTGGAACTCACTGCCTGAAAGGGTGGTAAAGGCAGGAAACCTCACAACATTCAAGAAGCATTTAGATGAGCACTTGAAACGCCATAGCATACACGGCTACGGATCAAGCACTGAAAAATGGGATTAGAATAGACAGGGCTTGATGGCCGGCGCGGACACGATGGGCCGAAGGGCCTCTTTCTGTGCTGTCTAACTCTATGACTCTATGACTGTTAGAGGGCAGTGGAGGCTCAGTCATTGGGAATATTCAAAACAGAAGTAGATAGATTTCTGACGAGTAAGGGCTTCAAGGGATATGGCAAAAAGGCCGATGAATGGAATTGAGGCAGAAGATAAGCCATGATCTCATTAAAAGGCGGAGCAGGCTCGAAGGGGCGAATGGCCTACTCCTGCTCCTATTACTTATGTTCTTATGTTTTAGTGGTCCATTCCTGCTCCTGATTCTTATGTATCTTACGTAACAGGGTTAGGGAGTTGGGGTTCCAGACGTCAATGGGTCCCCATTTTAAAGTCCCCACATTGTAGTTTACAACAAAGCTCAGGTAGCTACAGTGGGTTGAACCAGTGAATGGTGTGCAGTGAGAAGCTGGGGCAGGTAAATCTGTGCTGCTGCAGCGGCACCAAGTGGTGACATAGAGATTTGCCATTATAATTCTGATGTGGAGATGCCGGCGTTGGACTGGGGTGGACAAAAATGAGAAGTCGCACATCACCAGGTTATAGTCCAACAGATTTATTTAATTTTACAAGCTATCGGAGCTAAC
The DNA here is from genome assembly GCA_030390025.1 of Squalus acanthias. NCBI lineage: Eukaryota > Metazoa > Chordata > Chondrichthyes > Squaliformes > Squalidae > Squalus > Squalus acanthias. The sequence goes on along the minus strand of CM059452.1, from coordinate 20,754,050 downwards.
TTACCTGACGAAGGAGCGATAGCTCCGAAAGCTTGTAAAATTAAATAAATCTGTTGGACTATAACCTGGTGTTGTGCGACTTCTCATTATAATTCTGGACAGAGCAATGTATTACTGTAAAGTTGGCACAGAAGTGTGACAAAAAAGGGACAGGAAGTTTTGTAGCAAGGAACTGGCGCAGATGAAATGTTTTTTTCCCATATTATTGAATCGATAAATATATGGAATGAGTGATAGAGTAATTTGATACATTTCAACATAAATAAAGTGCAGGTGGGGACATTGAGAGTATTTGGATATAATCATTCTTGCATATTCTGGACATTGTGCCCGGGTACGAGAACTAAATCAAGCAGGTTATACTTCCTCAACATATCAAGGAAATTTAATATAATTATTCCTGCCTCTCGTCAAAAGTCAATTCAAAGTGAATATGTGTCATAAACACGTGGGTATATATAAATCAATTTAATATTTACTTAATAGATGTTTCAAGCCCAGCAAAACACACAGCACTGAGCATAACAGAATGAGATCATGGGGCAACTTTAAGTTACAGGATATAGTCGTTAACACATCCTGGGAACATGGCCATCCAACATCTCTGCCCCGAACTGAATACAATACTCCAGCTGAGGTCTAACCATGGTTTTGTACAGCTGCAGCATAACTTCTACCCCCTTGTATTATAGTCCTCTAGATATAAAGGCCAGCATTCCATTAGCCTTTTGGATTATTTTCTGCAACTTTCCATGATATTTTAATGATCTCTGTACATAGGCCCCCAAGTCTCTTTGGACAGCAAAGGGATGCAAAGAACATTGTGGAAAGCGAATACGAGAATAAGCCTGAGAAAATTTTTTACGAGTATATTGTAATAAAGAGGGAAGTGAAGGAGAATGTGGGCCCCTTAAAGACAGAGCCATGTGATACTGTAATTGAAAATAAGGACATGGCAGACATGCTAAATAATTACTTAGTATCGGTCTTCATAGTACAGGATAAATTACCAGAGACACGAGGAAAATGAAAACTGAATCAAGGGGAGGGATTTTCTTGATTTAATATGAGGACTTCTAGCAGGCATTTGAGAAGTTTTCACACAAGAGACTGTTAGCAAAACATTGATACGATGTTAAATTAGTAACTGTTAATAATATATTACATTAATAACTTTAATTAGGTACATCATAGACTTAATTTTCTGTAAAGTTAGTTCATAGTTGAATAAGTAAATGCATGGCAGGGCAGCTCAGTCCCCCGGAAAGTGCATCCTGTGCCATGTGGCAAATCCAGGGCGCTTCCCATGTCCTGCACAACCAACTGTGCAGGAAGGGTCGTCAGCTGGAGGAGCTCGAGCTCCGGGTTTTAGAGCTTGATCAGCAGATGGCGTCACTGCGGTGCATCCATGAGGCTGAGAGCTACGTGGACAGCACGTTTCAGGAGCTATTCAGCCCGCAGCTAAAGTGTGTGCAGGCAGAGAGGGATTGGGTGACCGACAGACAAAACAGGAGGACAGACATGACTCCAGGATGGTAATGTGTCTCCCCGGTGCCAATGTCAAGGATGTCACTGAGCGGCTGCTGAATACTCTGAGGGGCGAAGGTTAACAGCCAGAGGTCGAGGTCCATATCGGTACCAACGACATAGTTAGAAAGAGGGATGAGATTCCTGGGGCATTGGGGCCGGTTCTGGGGGAGGTGGGACCAGTACAGGCCGGACGGGTTGTAGCTCAACAGAGCCGGTCCCAATATCCTCACGGGGAGGGACGCTAGTGCTGTTGGGGAGGGTTTAAATTAAGTTGGCAGGGGTGTGGGCACCAGGACGTAACAAGAGAAAGGAGAAACACGGTGCACAAAGGATCTGGAAAGACGGATAGCACTAAAGTAAGAAATAGTAAGGTATTAGGTGGGGTCCGACTAAGAGAGAACACAGGATGGTCGAAGATAGGTTTACACTGCATGTATGTGAACACCCGAAACGTATTAAACAAGGTTGGTGAGCTGCAGGCGCAGATAGCCACATGGGAATATGATGTTGTGGCAATAACGGAGACCTGGCTCAAAAAAGGGCAGGATTGGATATTAAATATTCCTGGATAGAAGGTGTACAGGAAAGATAGGGAAGGAAAGATAGGAGGTGGTGTGGCATTATTGGTTAAGGAGTATGTTACACTGCTGAAGAGTGAGGATGTCCTGGAGGGGTCAAGGACAGAATCTATATGGCTGGAGTTAAGAAATAATAGAGGGGCCATTATATTACTAGGTGTATTCTATAGGCCACCAACTATTGGGATATATGGAGGAGCAAATTTGTAGAGAAATTACAGAGAGATGCAAGAACTGTTCAAGAAATGGTGTAAGAACAATCCTAGTAACTGCAGTCCGGTAAGTTTAACATCAGTGGTGGGTAAAGCTCTAGAAACAATAATCAAGGAAAAAATTAACGGACACTTGGAGAGGTTTAAGCTAATTAAGGAGAGCCAGCATGGATTTGTAAAAGGCAGATCGTGTTTGACTAATCTAATTGAATTTTTTGATGAAGTAACAGGGAGCATTGATGAAGGGGATGCAATGGGTGTTGTCTGCATGGATTTTAGGAAGGCGTTTGACAAGGTAGCACATAGAAGGCTGGTTAAGAAAATTGAGGCTCATGGAATAGATGGGTCAGTGGCAGCTTGGATAAAGAATTGGCTTAAGGATAGAAAACAGCAAGTTGTGGTAAATAGCTGTTTTTCAGACTGGAGGATGGTGTTCAGTGATGTTCCCCAAGGGTCAGTGCTGGAGTCACTGCTTTTTTTGATATATATATATAAATGATCTGGATATTGAAATACAGAGTAGAATATTTCAATTTGCCGATGACCCCAAACTTGGGGGTGTGGCAAACAGTGAGGATGATACCAATCGACTGCAGCAGGGCATAAGAAGGTTTGCAGAATTGGCAGGCAAATGGCAGATGGAATTTAATACAGAGAAGTGTGAAGTGATGCATTTTGTCAGATGGAACAGGGAGAGGCAATATACACTTAATGGCATAGTTTAAAGAGTGTGCAGGGACAGAGAGACCTGGGAATTAATTTACTTAGGTCCCTAAAGTTGGCAGGACAAATTGAGGGAGTGATTAGCAAAGCATATGGGAGTTTGTGCTTCATAAATAGAAATATTGAGTACAAAAGTAGAGAAGTTACGCTGAAACCTTATAAAACGCTGGTTAGGGCACAACTGGAGTACTGTGTCCAGTTCTGGTCACCACGCTTTAGGAAGGATGTGAAGGCCCTTGAGAGGGTGCAGAGGAGATTTCCCAGAGTGGTTCCAGGGATGGGGGATCTCAGCTGCAAGGACAGGTCGGAGAAGCAGCATTTGATTTCATTGCAACAACAACAACAACCTGTATTTATATAGCGCCTTTAACGTAGTAAAATGTCTCAAGGTGTTGCACAGGAGTATTTTAAGACAAAGGTGGTTGAGGGGTGACTTGATAAAGGTGTACAAGATTATGAAGGGTTTGGATAGGCTAGATGGGGAAAGGCTGTTCCCACTAGTAGATGGTACAAGGACTAGGGGACACGGATTTAAGACTTTGGGCAGGAGATACAGGGGGGATGTGAGGTAAACTGTTTTACGTAGCGAGTGGTGAGGACCTGGAACTCGCTGCCGACAGTAGTGGGAGAAACGGAGACACTCAATGTTTTCAAGGGGAGACTGGATAGGCACTTGAGGGAAATAAACTTGCAGGGCTACGGGAATAGTGCGGAGGAATGGAACAGACAGGATTGCTCCACAGAGTGATGGAGCAGAAACGATAGGCCGAATGGCCTCCTTCTGTGCCGTTATGACTCTATAACTATGAAGTATAGCCTAGTGATAATGGAGGCTTCAACTATCCTAATATATCTGAATATAGAAACTTCAGAGGAGAAGTGAAAAGGAAAATAAGTGGGGAAAAGAGAGGGTATGAGAATAGAATGGCAGCTAACATAAAATGTCATCCAAAAGTCTTCGATAGGCATATATTACCAAGTTTAACGACACTATGTTTGTGGCAGAGTAAGTAGTGTGGATGGGAGCAGCAAATTGCAAAGGGACATTGTTTGAGTGGGCAAAACTAGAGGCATCTGATTCAGAAGATTCGGCGGGAAGGAAATTCGGAAGGTTAATGAGTTTGAAAGGAACATTTTTGACTTGTGCATTTCGGTCAGAGAAATGCGAGTGAAAGGAAATTATTGCAGAAAGAGCGATTCTGTAATGCACCTTCTCTCTGAACAGTGCTTTCTGCAAAATGAGCTACGCAGAGGTTTCCGTAGTGTAGCGCTAATCACGGTCGCCTCACACGCGAAAGGTCTCCGGTTCGATCCCGGGCGGAAACATTATGCGAAATAAATTTAACAGGTTTCTTGTGTCAGAAGCAACGAACAATTTAAAACAGACTCCAAAAATACACAGTGTGTAAATTCAGATAGGGTATAAAACTTCATCCATGAATAAAGTTTCGCCAATTAATAAAGTTAAATTATTCAAGGTTCGACTGTCCCTTAGTGTGAGCATTTCTTTCATTCTGCAAAACAACGCTATCGGTTAATGAATGGTGTTTAAAACAATTAAACCACTAAACTACCAGAAAACACATTAAAGAGTTGAGCACAATTGCTGACATTTCTTATCTTTTTTCTTGTGTTTTTTTCAGCTCTCGGCCCTTTTCAGCTCCTGACTGCGGATATTCCTCTGATTAAACGTGAACAAAATGCAATGGGCCAAAAATTGATGCCGCTACGCGAGATTACGCACTGCGTACTCTCGCGTATTCTCTCTCCAATTGCCGGTTTTCTGCATGCACTGCGCATGCGCTGAAAACCGGCACTTGGTCTTTGGAAAAGGGGGCGGTTCCTCGGTGCACCGCGTGCGCGCTACAGGCTGCGTGCACGCTGTGCACTTAGTGCTTTGGACGCGCAGGTAAGGACGGTAGATTTTAGAAATGAAAAAAGGAGGAGTAAGACCCACTTTTAACAAGGTAAGTAGTGAATTAAGTATTATTTTGAATTTTTTTTAACAGGTATATCTTTTTTAGAGACTTTAAAGACAGGTAAGTTTATTTTTATAACTTTTTAAAAGATTTTAAATTTTTTCAAAAATGTAATTTTTTATATAAAATGGTTAATTTATTTAACTATACTTATTTTATTAATGTGATGGTTTTTTTTTAAATTTAATTGAGGTTTAGCTGTTATTTTGGGGGGGTGTAAGATTCATAGCTTTCACAGCACGTACGTGAAACTTATGAAAGGAAGATGGTGTGCTGCCATTGGCTCTAACTGAGTCACGTGATCCCACAGCTCGCACGAATTCACTGCGCCGGTGGGATACGCAAGCACTGCCCAGCTGATGTCTGGAACATCAAGTTCGTGCGAGCTGGATCTGAAAAAGCCAACGCGGAGTGAGAGACCGCGCCTGCTCCTTACCCCCGCGGGAACAAAGCGAGATCAATTTCTGGGCCAATATCTCGCAGCCCCGACCTCGGTTAATACCAGCAGATTTAAGCCGCATTTCAGACGCGGAAACAAACCCATTAATTACTCGCTCTTCCCCAACTCCAGAGCTCAGAGGGTTATTGTCCATCCCTGGGCTGCAAGATACCAGGGACCCGGGCGAAACCTCCCCATACACCGAGCTCAAGCTCAGGAAAACCCCGGGGGAGATGATATCCCGGTCACTGAACCTTCGAGCAGCATTGAACAATCACCCGGTCTGAAACTTTCTAAATGCTGAAGTGATGACCTGTTGCAATGCCGTTAATAAGTCAGGCTGGTCGAGCGGTCTAAGGCACTGCGTTCAGGTCGCAGTCATCTCTGTAGGCGTGGGTTACAATCCCATTTCTGAGATTCTTTACTTTTAATTACTAAGCAGAACTCATTTGTTTTGACACCACTGTCAAGAGCTTTGGGACGTCCCTTAAAATTGGGATTCAGCGGTTCACCTGCTCCCTTAACATTTCCATCTGACTTGGTACTGAAAGTGGAGACGATTCCGCAGTGTAGCAGCTATCACGTTTGCGGAATCATTTTGTTGGAACTTGCTCCTTATGCATGTCCAGGGGCGAGTTTGCTCTCCTGTGTAAGGACATAACAACATAAGAACGAAAGAATTAGGAGCTGGAGTAGCCCATATATTGTGTAAAATGAGATATGGGTAACAGTTAACATGCAAAGCACAAAACCTGCTGACAATTGTGTTGCTGTTGTTGTTTGGCGAGCCGACCTCTACCTAGCGGAAGCTGAACGCCAACTCTCCGACACCTCCTCCTACCTCCGCCTGGACCATGACCCCACTACCGAACATCAAGCCATCGTTTCCAAGACTGCCACTGACCTCGTATGAAAAGAGATTGAGCAAACTAGGCATGTATTCTCTTGAATTCAGAAGAATGAGAGGGGATCTGATTGAAGCATGCAAAATTATTACAGGGCTTGACAGGGTGGATGCTGGGAGAATGTTTCCCTTGGCTGGGAGTCTGGAACCCTCAGGAGAAAGGGTAAGCCATTCAGGACTGAGATGAGAAGACATTTCTTCACACAGAGGGTGGTGAATCTTTGGAATTCTCTACCCTGGAGGTCTGTGGAGCCTCAGTCATTGGGTATATTCAAAACAGGTCGGTAGATTTCTGACTTGTAAGGGCAACAAGGGATATGGCGATAGGGCCCCTGAATGGAATTGAGGCAGAAGATCAGCCATGATCTGATTGAATGGCGGAGAAGGCTCGAAGGGCCGAATGGCCTACTCCTGCTCCTATTTCTTATGTTCTTATGATTTTATCTCCTCTGGAGATCTTCCCCCCACAACCGCCAAACGCATAGTTCCCCAACCCCACACAGCCCGCTTCTACCTCCCTCCCAAGATCCACAAAGAGGACTGCCCTGGTAGACCCATCGTTCCAACCTGTTCTTGATCCACGGAACTTTTCTCTTCCTATCTCGACTCGATTTTTTCTCCCCTTGTCCAGTCTCTTCCCACCTACATCCGCGACTCTTCCGACGCCCTCCGCCATTTTAACAGCAGTTTCCAGTTTCCCGGCCCCAACCGCCTCCTTTTCACTATGAACGTACAATCACTCTACACATCCATCCCCCGCTTCTTCCTTGAACAGAGGCCCAACCAGAACCCATCCACCACCACCCTCCTCCGCCTGGCTGAACTTGTTCTTACATTGAACAACTTCTACTTCGAATCCACTCATTACCTCCAAATCAAAGGTTTTGCTATGGGAACCCGCATCGGTCCTAACTGTGCCTGCCTTTTCGTGGGATTTAGTATACTGCAATCTAGTATACTGTATTCGCTGCTCACGATGTGATCTCCTCTACATTGGGGAGACCAAACGCAGATTGGGTGACCGCTTTGCGGAACACCTCCGTTCAGTCCGTAAGAGGGACCCTGAGCTTACGGTCGCCTGTCACTTTAATTCTTCACTCCACTCCCACTCAGACCTCACCGTTCTCGGCCTCTTGCATTGTTCCACTTAAGTTCAGCGTAGACTCGAGGAACAGCACCTCATCTTTCGATTAGGCACTTTAAAGCCTTCTGGACTCTACATAGAGTTCAACAATTTCAGATCATAACCTTGGCCCCTGTCATATATATATATTTTTATCCACATCTTTTGTTTGTGATTTATTTTCTTCTCTCCCACATGGCAGCTGTTTATCATTCTGCCAGTGCAATTTACACTTCATCTACAGCCATCCTTTGTGCCTTAACCTGTCCATTTACCATCTCCTTTTGCCTTGAACATCTCTCAATGTCACTTAACATCTCCAGCTTTGTATCCTATCACAGACCTACCCTTTTGTTCTTTCATCCCCTACCCCCTTTCCCAGCCCCTGCACTTGCTGTAAAATCTGTTCCATGTCCTGCTTTTTTCAAGTTCTCACGAAAGGTCATCGACCTGAAACGTTAACTCTGTTTCTCTCTTCACAGATGCTGAGTATCTCCAGCTTTTTTCTGTTTTTATTTAAGATTTCCAGCATCTGCAGTATTTTATTTTTGTATTGAAGTATGGACTCTCCCTCAGTTAGCATTACTTTCATTGTGCAAAACAGGGTCATCGGTTAATTAATGACGCTTTGAAAGCAAAAGTAATGTTTAACGAAATGCATCCGCCAAACGTGGGGCTCGAACCCAATACCCTGAAATTAAGAGTCTCATTCTCTACCGACTGAGCTAGCCGGGCCTGTTGAAAACCGCATTCTTGTCGCTGATTGCAGCCTGGCGGCTGGTGGCACCGGCCCGGACAACAGCATATCTGAGCCGCGTTTCTGGAAACTACGAACCAAGTTCTCCAGAAGCCCAATGTGTATAAGGAAATCAAGCATCAAAATCCCTTTCATTAACCACAGGGGTTCAGGCAACTTTCTGATCGCAAAGAGCTTTAGTCCTTGTCAATATCTCATGTCTATTTCCCGTAGTTTCCCGATTCTGCCTGTCTCTCTGGCTCTGTTTATTCTTTGTGTGGCCATCTGCGGGTTGATTTTGAACGAAAACCTGTGTTTCTGTCTGCTTGTTACTTTAAACAAATGAGGGCATGAGGCGCTTCTGTGCATGACACTGAAGAATCAGGAGAAGGCAGGAGAAATGAAACAGTGTTTGTGGAACGTGCATATATATAAACATCCGAGTTTGTGCTGTGGACCTCGTAGCGCAACGGCAGCGCGTCTGACTCCAGATCAGAAGGCTGCGTGTTCAAATCACGTCGGGGTCACTGTTCTTCCGGATAATCCCGGAGTTGATATTTTCTTTGCAGTAACCAGACCCTGCTACAAAGTCTGTCTCACTGATTCCCCAGTGTCAGGGGGAGAAGCGCCACAATTCCTCATTTCTTTAATGTGACAAGACACAAGCACAGGCATTCGTTCAAAATCAACCTGCAGGTGGCCACACACAGAATAAACAGAGCCAGAGAGACAGACAGAATCGGAAAATACAGGGAAATAGACAAGCGATATTGACAAGGACTGAAAGCGCTTTGCGATCAGAAAATTGCTTGAATCCCTGTGGTTAATGAAAGGGCTTTTGATGCTTGATTTCCTTACACACCTTGGAATTCAGGAGAACCTGTTTCGTGGTTTGCTGAAGAAGTTGAACCCCTGGGGCGGAGCCACTAGGCGCCTGGCTGCAATCCCTGATCAGGGCATGCTAGCTCAGTCGGTAGAGCATGGAAATCTTACTCTATAGGCACGTGGATTCGAGCCCCACCTTGGGCGAGCGCATTTTGTTCAACTTGTATGTTGCTTTCACGGAAAATCATCATTAATTAACCGATAATCTTCTTTTGCACAATGAAAGAAATGATAACTGAGCGAGAGTCGATGCTTCAATCATTTTATTTGTGCTTTGCATGTTAACTGTTACCCATATCTCATTTTACACAATGTACTGTAGTAGTCTGGTTTAAAATGTTCATTGCTAATGACACCAGGAATCTGGGGCAACTTTCGTCACATTGAACAGGCCCGGTTATTTCTACCGTGCACAAAAAATAAAATCTAGCAGTGAACATCAAATCCCATGGTGCTGACTTTCAGATTCAACGCAGTCAGATTAGGAATGAAGTGATATAATTTTTACAGTGAAAATTTGGAAGTAAGTGTTACTCGTATTTGTGCTTTTAATTAAAGTTTGTGGCGTCTGACTCCCGTTCCTGTCTCTGAATAAGAAAGGAGGGGCTTGACGGTCACCAGACTGCACTGCGCCTGATGTTTGTGAGCTCATCCTTTATATTGAGCGTGTTCTCACCCTTTAATCGGCCTCAGCTTTAGCTCAGCGGTTACTTCGCAGCACCAATTGTTTGTAACTTCGAACCTTGTCTCACCGCGGGCGCTGCCTGGCGTTTTTATTATCATTTTCAATCCCCTTCTTCAACACAGAAACATACTGGAGCAGTGATTTTAACTTAGCAGTGTGCAATTTTTCGAGGGCACTTTAAAGATTCAATAACTTATCTAAGCAACGCGGCGGACTGGGTTCGATTTCCGGTTAGAGAAGCAATTTTGATATCACCGTTTTTAATTCATGAATGCGAAGTCATTTTATTCAATGAATAACATGCATCTAATGTGATAAAATAAGATCTGCTTTAATCACCATTAATTAACCGATAACTTTCTTTTGCAGAATGAAAGAAATGATAATATGGTTACTGAGGGACAGTCGAAACTTCAGTCATTTATTTTGCTCTTTGCCTGTGCTGAACTGTTAACCCAGATCTCATTTTACATATTGTATTTTACGAGAATGGTTTAAAATGTTCATTGCTTTTGAGAGCAGGGATCTGGGGCAAATTTTGTTAAATTTAACGGGGCCGGCTATTTCCCAGAAAAATAAGTATTCTCTGATCTGATGTTTTCAGACCAAAAACTGACCGATCATTGTTAGGCCCCAAGTGGATGATCTGACACTTGCCCGCGTTGAACTCCATTAATCATTGTTCAGGGGGGATTTAATAGAGGTGATCAAAATTATGGGGGCAACAGTTTCCACTGGCTTGAGTGTCAGCAGGGCTATGGGGGAAGAGCAGCGGACTGGGACTAATTGGATAGCTCTTTCAAAGATGCGACATCAATTGCTCATTTTAATCTGCGATTGATAGATTTTAGTTAACTAACGTTATTAACGGATCATTGAAGTCTGTGATAGACTTGAAAATTGTTTTTATTATCATTAATCAACCCACAACATTTTCTTGAACACTGCAGCAATTGCTAACATGTTTTCCGGATGACAGTCAAACATTAATAACTTTTTACAGAATCATTGCAAATTGTCTGAACACCTGTGGTTAATGAAATGGATTTTGATTTTTGAGTTCCTTGTACACCTTGGAATTCTGGAGAACTTGGTTCGTAGTTTGCCGAAACGCGGCTTAGATCTGCTGCTGTGAACCCAGGCAAAGCTGCAGGATCCTTGAATAATCTTTCACAATTCAACTGAAAGCAGCCGGAATGTGCAGCTTTGAGAGGGGCTTTCTGCAACGTCATGGCTTGAAACTGCAGTCAGCGAGCGACACTGCAGTGTTTTGAGTGTGTGCAGAACTGTACAGAGAAACACAAATGTAACAGGACTTTGTTACATTGAATGACAAATGCGAATTGTTGCATTTTTCTACTATTTAATTGAACATGATTTACAAAATGTTCCCGCCCGGTTTTGAACTGCGGACTTTTCGTGTGTTAGAGCGAATGGGATAACCACTACACTACGGAAACGCTGGGCTGAGTGGCCGGCTTCTGCGGTTAATCTATGTTTCTTGAAAAAAATGTTTTGAAGTGTGACTGTTATCCGGCAAACATGTCAGCATTTCCGTAATTAATATTTTTTTTGCTGTTTCACAATAACCAGACCCTTGCTCCAAAGTCTGTCTCACTGATTCCCCAGTATCAGGGAGAGATGCGCCACAATTCCTCATTTATTTAATGTGAAAAGACACAAGCACAGATATTCGTTCAAAATCAAACTGCAGGTGGCCACACACAGAATAAAGAGAGCCAGCGAGACAGACATAATCGGGTAACAGACGGAAATAGACGAGAGATATTGACAAGGACTGAAAGCGCTTTGCGATCAGAAAATTGCCTGAATCCCTGTGGTTAATGAAAGGGCTTTTGATGCTTGATTTCCATACACACCTTCGAATTGAGGAGAACCTGGTTCGTGGTTTGCAGAATAAGTTAAACCCCTGGGGCAGGGCCACCAGGCGCTTGGCTGCGACAAGGACTTCCCAGCTTGGCAGGCCCGGCTAGCTCAGTCGGTAGAGCATGAGACTCTTAATGTCAGGGTCGTGAGTTCTAACCCCACGTCGGGCGATTGCTTTATATGTTCAACTTTTATGTTGCATTCGCGGAAAAGCATCATTAATTAACCGATAATCTTCTTTTGCACAATGAAAGAAATGGTAACTGAGCGAGAGTCGATACTTCAATCATTTTTTTTTGTGCGTTGCATGTTAACTGTTAACCATATCTCATTTTACACAATGTACTGTAGGAGTCTGGTTTAAAATGTTCATTGCTGTTGACACCAGGAATCTGGGGCAACTTTTGTCACATTGAAAATTCCCAGTAATTTCTACCGTGCATAGAAAATAGAATCCAGCAGTGAACATCAAATCCCATGGTGCTGACTTTCAGATTCAACGCAGTCAGATTTGGAATAAAGTAATATAATTTTAACAGTGAAAATTTGGAAGTAAGCGTTACTCGTATTTGTGCCTTTAATTAAAGTTTGTGGCGTCTGACTCCCGTTCATGTCTCTGAATAAGAAAGGAGGGGCTTGATGGTGACCAGACTGCACTGCGCCTGATGATTGTGAGCTGAACCTTTATATTGAGTGGTTTCTCGTCCTTTACTCGGCGTCAGCTTTAGCTTAGCGGTTCCCGCTTCTTTGTAGGTTCGAACTTTGTTTCACCGCGGGCGCTGCTTGGCGTTTTTATTATAATTTTCAATCCCCTTATTCAACACCAAAACAAATTGAAGCAGTGATTTTAATTCAGCAGTGACATTTTTCGAGGGCACCTTTAAATTATTCAATAACCTATTCCAAGCACCGCCGTGAACCGGGTTCGATTCCCGGTTAGGGAATTCATTTTGATATCACCGTTTTTAATTCATGAATGCGAAGTAAATTTATTACATGAATAATATGCATCAAATATGATAAAAGAAGAACTGCTTTCATCACCATTAATTAACCCATAACTTTCTTTTGCAGAATGAAAGAAAAGAGAATATTCTCTGACTAGATGTTTTCAGACCATACATTGACGGATCTTTATTGGGCCCCAAGTGGATGATCTGACACTTGCCCGCATTGAACTCCATTAATCACAGTTCAGGGGAGATTTGATAGAGGTGCTCAAAATTATGGGGGGAATCAGTTTCCACTGACAGGAGTGTCAGCAGGGCTATGGGGGTAGAGCAGCGGTGTTTGACTAATTGGATACCTCTTCCAAAGATGCTGCATGAATTGCTCATTTTAATCTGCGATTGGTAGAGTTTAGTTAAACAAAGGTATTAAGGGATAATTGAAGTCTGTGAGACACTTCATAATTGTTTCTATTTTCATTAATCAACCCACATCATTTTGTTGCACACTGCAGGAATTGCTAGTAGTTTGCAGAAACGCGGATTAGATCTGCTGTTCTAAACCAAGGAAGCGTTGCAGGATCCTTGAATAATCTGTCACTATTCAACTGAAAGCAGCCGGAATGTCCAGCTTTGAGAGAGGCTTTCTGCACCGTCAGGGCTGGAAACGGCAGTGAGCGAGCGACACTGTGGTGTTTTGAGTGTGTACAGAACTGTGCAGAGAAACAACAATATCAACAGAACTTTGCTACGTTGAATCACAAATGCGAATTGTTCAATTTTTCTGCTATTTAATTGAACATGTTTTCAATATGTTCCCGCCCCGTTTCGAACCGGAAATGTTTCGCATGTTCGGTGAACGTGATAACCACTACACACTGAAACTCTGCGCTCGATTTTCGGCTTCTGCGCTTTATCTATGATTGTATAACAAAAGTTATTAAAGTTTGACTGTCACCCGGCAAATATGTTAGCATTTACTTCAGTGTGCAAGAAAAATGTTAGTGGGTTGATTAAAACAATTATTAAGTGTCTCACAGACTTCAATTGTCTTGGTCAAAACTGAAGTCTTTGCGTGGGAATCAAACCTGGTTCATTTCTGTATTGGTAGGATTGTCCTATGAGGAGAGATTCAGTAGATTGGGCCTATATTATCCGAAGTCCAGAAACATAGAAACATAGAAGATAGGAGCAGGAGTAGGCCATTCGGCCCCTCGAGCCTGCTCCGCCATTCGATGAGATCATGGCTGATCATCCAAACTCAGTACCCTGTAACTGCCCTCTCTCCATATCCATTGATACCTTTAGCTTTAAGAAATATATGTAACTCATTCTTGAATATATTTAATGATTGGCCTCAACTACCTTCTGTGGCAGAGAATTCCACAGGTTCACCACTCTCTGGGTAATGACATTCTTCCTCATTTCTGTCCTAAATGGCTTACCCATTATTCTTAGATTATGACCCCTGGTTCTGGACCATCGGGAACATTCTTCCTGCATCTAGTTTGTCCAGACCTGTCAGAATTTCATATGTTTCGATGAGATCCCCTCTCATTCTTCTGTACTCCAGCGAGTATAAACTCAATCGACCCAATCTCTCCTCATATGTCATTCCTGCCATCGCAGGTGTCAGCCTTGTGAATCTTCGCTGAACTCCTTCCATGGCAAGAACATCGTTCCTCAGATAAGGCGACCAAAACTGCACACAGTACTCAAGGTGTGGTCTCACCAAGGCCCTGTACATCTGCAGCAGGACATCCGTGTTCCTATGCTCAAAAACTTTCGCTATGAAGGCCAACATACCATTTGCCTTCTTCACCACCTGCTGCACCTGCATGCTTTGTAGGGGTGGTAATTCTGACTCGACTCTCTCCCACGCCCCTGGTTGCTAGACTTTGGACTTATTTAGGGGTTGTGAACAAAAATGCAGTAGATAACAGGTTCTGATGAAAGAATGTTTACTTTATTAAAAGAAAAATGTAACAAACTTAAAACACACTTAATACTTAAACGCAGATTGGGGAGCACACGGTACAGGCGAGGGAGATTTACAATATACCAAACAAAAATCTTATCCCTCCCAAAGATCCCACTATCTAGCTAGGTTTTTGGTTTCAGGAGATCAGGGATAATGCTCACCAACGAATCCTTGGCAGGATTTTAGAGTCTTTTGATTAAAACATTTCGTAAGGCCCTTGTTGCTGCGAGGTGTCCGATGGTCACTGAGGCAGTCGCTCTGGTTTCTTCTTGTGTGATGGTCTGTTTGTTGGTCTTCCTCCTCGTGGCTTGTAGTGGTTTTGCTGGAGCAGGGCGAGAGCTGTACCGGCGTAATCAGGGAGTCCAAAAAAGAGAAAACGTTTTGGGACAGGCTTTCAATTATATTGTCTTTTTCGCGCCCAGAAACCCCTTACTAAACCGGTTTACTTTAGGTTGCAAATGAGCCTTGTCTAGTTTTGTCGGGCTTGCCAGTTCCGATGGCTTTAGCACAGTGTTAAACATGTCCTGATCGTTTTCCGATTTAACACAGCCTTTACGCTCCAAATCTCAACCCTATTGTCCTAGGTCTATTGGCGGGCTTTTAAACCTTTCCTGCGGATACCTGGTTGATTGGTTTTTGATGAAGTAATCGGAGTACAAAATGTTATATTGATTTCAGGCTTCTGGTATCCTGTTTGGGCCGGGGAATTTCAAAAGGGGGTCTTGGATTATTCATAATTCGATGTGTGTGTGAGGCTTTGGGTTTGTCTCTTCCTCCTTGGTAGGATTGCAGTGTAAACAATTCCCAGACAGCTTGATTGGGCCCCAAAACCCAAAGCTGTCCACTGCCTGGCCACGCCCCTCCGCAGCCTGTCTTATGTCTGTGAAAGTTGTCTTTCCCAACAGTAAGATTCAAAAGTCATTTTCCTCAGGGTTTTTTACTTGTGATCTTAAAAAATCACTTCACTTCGGGTTCTGTTCGAGATTCTGGGGGATTTTGCGAAGAAATCAGCTTACCTTCAGCGACTGGTGCACAAGGACACCCAGGTCTCGTTGCACTACCCCTTCTCCCAATCTATTGCCATTCAGATAATAGTCTGCCTTTCTGTTTTTGACACCAAAGTGGATAGCCTCGCATTATCCACGTTATATGGCATCTGCCAAGCTTCTGCCCACTCACCCAACCTGTCAAAATCATCCTGGAGTTTCTCGGTATCGTCCTCGCAGCACACACGCCAACCCAGCTTTGTGTTATCTGCAAACTTGGAGATATTTCGGCCGTTCTCGGGTGAGCAACCGCTGCGGACTGACCCGCAGTCGTTCGCAAAGTGCCGGTTTCCTGCATGCACTGCGCATGTGCGGGAAAACGGCACTTCCGGTATGGCGGTGTGGGCGGTTCCTAGGTGAACCGCGTCCGCACCAGAGGCTGCGTGCACGCAGCACACCGAGGACTTTTTTTCAGGTTTCAACGCGAGGTTAAGAATTGTAGATTCTACAAAAGTAAAAAGGAGGCGTAAGACCCCTTTTGAAAAAGGTAAGTAGTTAAGTAAGTATAATTTTATTTTTTTTTCAACAGGTTTATCTTTTTTAGAGACTTTAAAGAAAGGTAAGTTTATTTTTATATCATTTAAAAAGAATTAAAAAAATTTCAAAAATGTTTATTTTTGTTTAAAGTGACTAATTTATTTAACTACAGTTATTTTATTAATGTGATGGTTTTTTTAAAATTTATTTGAGGTTTAGCTGTTCTTTTGGGGCCGATTTCAATTCACAGACTCCTGTCAAATCTATGAATGAAAGATGGTCTGCTGCCATTGGCACTCCATGGCCCACGTGATCCCAGGGGTCGCATCGCACTAACTGCGCCCCTTGAACACGCAAGCACTGCGCGCCGGCACTAGGGAGAGGCCCAGGATCCGAAGTTCCTGCGGGGGCAAACAAGGATGGCAGACGCGGTAGATGATATCGCGCACGATCCTTACCCCTGCGGCAAGCCGGCCACCCGAATTTCTAGGCCATTACATTTAGTTCCCTTATCTAGATCATTAATATATATTGTGAATAGCTGGGGTCCAAGGACCGTTCCCTGCGTTACCCCACTAGTCACTGCCTACCACTCGGAAAAAGACCCATTAATTCCTGTTCTCTGTTTTCTGTCCGCCAACCAGTTCTCTATCCAAGTCAATACCTTGCCCCCAATCCTATGTGCCTTAACTTTACACGCTAATCTCTTATGCGGGACCTTATCGAAAGCCTTTTGAAAGTCAAAATATACCACATCTACTGGTTCTCCTAGGTAAAGGTAAACTATTTTCCCAGTTACATCCTCAAAAAATTCCAGTAGATTAGTGAAGCACGATTTACCTTTTGTAAATCCATGTTGACTTTGTCTGATCTTGTCACTGTTTTTCAAGTGCTCAGCTATTACATCCGTTATAATGGACTCTAGCATTTTCCCCACTACCGATGTCAGGTTTACCGGTCTGTAATTCCCCGCTTTCTCTCTGCCACCCTTTTTGAATAGTGGGGTAACATTAGCTACCCTCCAATCCATGGGTACAGTTCCAGATTCCACCGAATGTTGGAAGATGATCAGCAATGCATCTATTATTTCTAGGGTCACTTCCTTATTACCCTAGGATGTAGATTATCAGGCCGTGGGGATTTATCGGCCTTCAATCCCGTCAATTTCCTAAGACCATTTCCCTGCAAATACTGATTGCTTTCATTTCCTCCCTTTTATCAGACCCTATGTTCTCCAACATCTCTGGGAGCTTATTTGTGTCCTCCTTTGTGAAGACAGAACCAAAATATGCATTTAATTGGTCTGCCATTTCTTTGTTCCCCAATATAACTTCCCCCACTTCTGACTGCAAGGGACCTACACTTGATTTCACTAATCTTTTTCTCTTTCCATATCTATAAGAGCTCTTTCAGTCAGTTTTTATGTTCCCTGAAAGCTTACTTTCATATTCTATTTTCCCCTTCTTAATTAATCCCATTGTCCTCCTTTCTTGAAACCTAAACTGCTCCCAATCCTCAGGGTTACCGCTTTTTCTGGCCAATTTATATGCCCTCTCCTTGGATCTTATGCTATCCCTAATTTCCCTTTTTAGCCACGTTTGAGTCACCCTTTCTGTTTTATTCTTATGCCACACTGGGATGAACAAATTCTATAGTTCATCCATGCAGTCTTTGAATGTTTGCCATTGCCTATCCACCGTTAACCCTTTGAGTGGCATTACCCAATCAATCCCACCAAATTCACGCCTCATACCATCGTAGTTTCCTTTATTTAAATTCAGGACCCTAGTCTCTGATTCAATTACTTCACTCTCCATCCTAATGAAGAATTCTATCATATTATGATCACTCTGACCCAAGGGGCCTCGTACAACAAGATTGCTAATTAATCCTTTCTTGTTACATAATACCCAGTCTAAGCTGGCCTGATCTCTGGCTGGTTCCTCAACATATTGTTCCAGAAAACCATCCCGTAAACATTCTAGGAATTCTTCCTCCACAGTATTTTTACTAATTTGGTTAGCCCAATCTATATGTAATTTAAAGTCACCCATGATGACTGCTGTGCCCTTACTGCATGCTTCTCTAATTTACCTTTTAATGCCGTCCCCAACCACCGTATTACTGTTTGGAGGTCTACATACCACTCCCACTAACGTTTTTTGCCCCTTGTTATTTCTCAGTTCTACCCATACATATTCCGCATCATCAAAGTTACTATCCTTCCTTTCAATTATGTTAATCTCCTCTTTAACCAGCAATGCTACCACACCTCCCTTTCTTTTTTGCCTATCTTTCCTAAATATTGAATTCTCCTGGATGTTGGGATCCCCGCCTTGGCCACCCTGGAGCCATATTTCTGTAATCCCAATCAAATCGTATTCATTTACCTCTATTTGCGCAGCTAATTCATCCACCTTGATCCGAATTCTCCTTGCATTAAGACACAGAGCCTTCAGGCTTGTATTTTTAACGCTCTCAGACCTATATGAATTATTATTTACTGTGACCATGTTTGATTTAAACCGTTGAGTTCTTTGCCTTCTACTTTGGTTTTTCTCCTTCCTTTCTTTAGCTTTTATCCTTGTTTCCCTTTCCTCTGTCTCCCTGCTCAGGTTCCCAACTCCCTGCCACTTTAGTTTAAACCGTCCCCAACAGTACTAGCAAACACTCACCCTAGGACATCGGTCCCGGCCCTGCCCAGGTGCAGACCGTCCCGTTGGTACTGGTCCCACATCCCCCCGAACCGGTTCCAAAATCCAAGGAATTTGAATCCCTCCCCCTTGCACCATTCCTCTAGCCAGGTATTAATTTGAAATGTCCTCCTATTTCTACTCTGACTAGCGCGTGGCACTGGTAGCAATCCTGAGATTACTACCTTTGAGGTCCTATTTTTTAATTTACTTCCTAACTCCCTATATTCTGCTTTTAGGACGTAATCCCGTTTTTACCTATATCGTTGGTACCAATGTGCACCACGACAACTGGCTGTTCGCCCTCCCCCTCCAAAATGTTCTGTTGCCTCTCCGAGACGTCCATGGCCCTTGCACCAGGGAGGCAACACATCATCCTGGAGTCTCGATTGCGGCCGCAGAAACGCCTATCTATTCCCCTTAAAATTGAGTCCCCTACCACTATAGCTCTTCCACAATTTTTCCTCCCAGCCTGTGCAGCAGAGCCACTCATGATGACAGAGAGCTGTTCTCATTGAAAGGTACAATTTTCTTGAAGGGCTTGAAAGGGTAGATTCTGAGAGGGTGTTTCCCCTGGCTGGAGAGTCTAGAACTAGGGGATAGAATCTCAGGATAAGGGATTATTAAATTATTAAATTAATAACATGAATCTAATGTGATAAAATAAGAACTGCTTTCATCACCATTAATTAACCCATAAGTTTCTTTTGAAGAATGAAAGAAATGAGAATATTCTCTGACTAGATGTTTTCAGACCATACACTGACCGATCTTTGTTAGGCCCCAAGTGGATGATCTGAAAGTTGCCCGCATTGAACTCCATTAATCACAGTTCAGGGGGGATTTAATAGAGGTGTACAAAATTATGGGGTAATCAGTTTCCACTGACAGGAGTGTCACCAGGGCTTTGGGGGTAGAGCAGCGGAGTGGCAGTAATTGGTACCTCTTTCAAAGATGCTGAATCAATTGCTCATTTTAATCTGCGATTGGTAGAGTTTAGTTAAGCAAAGGTATTAAGGGATAATTGAATTCTGTGAGACACTTCATAAGTGTTCCTATTTTCATTAATTATCGCAGAACAGTTTGTTGCACACTGCAGGAATTGCTAGTAGTTTGCAGAAACGCGGATTAGATCTGCTGTTCTAAACGGAGGAAGCGCTGCAGGATCCTTGAATAATCTGTCACTATTCAACTGAAAGCAGCCGGAATGTGCAGCTTTGAGAGGGGCTTTCTGCACCGGCAGGGCTGGAAACGGCATTGAGCGAGCGACACTGTAGAGTTTTGAGTATGTACAGAACTGTGCAGAGAAACAACAAAATTAACAGAATTTTGCTATACTGAATCACAAATGCGACTTGTTCTATTATTTTATTGAACACGTTTTACAAATTGTTCCCGTCGGGTTTCGAATGGGGAACATTCCGCGTGTTAGCTGAACGTGATAACCACTACACTACAGAAACTCTGTGCTAGGTTATCGGCTTCTGCGTTGAATCTATCGTTGTATAAAAAAAGTTAGTAAAGTTTGACTGTCACACGGAAATGTGTTCGCATTTCCTTCAGTGTGCAACAACAATTTTGGTGTGTTGATTAAAACAATTATTAAGTGTCTCACACACTTCAATTGTGTGGTCAAAACTGAAGTCCCTGTGTTGGAATCAAACCTGATTCATTCCTGTAATGGTAGGGTTGCCCATTGAGGAGATCTTCAGTAGATTGGGCCTATATTGTCTGAAGTCCAGAGGAAGGAGAGCTGTTCTCATCGAAAGGTACAATTTTCTTGTAGGGCTTGAAAGGGTAGATGCTGAGAGGCTGTTTCCCCTGGCTGGAGAGTCTAGAACTAGGGGATAGAGTCACAGGATAAGGGATTATTAAATTATTAAATTAATAACATGAATCCAGTGTGATGAAATAAGAACTGCTTTCATCACCATTAATTAACCCATAACCTTCTTTTGCAGAATGAAAGAAATGAGAATATTCTCTGATTAGATGTTTTCAGACCATACACTGACCGATCTTTGTTAGGCCCCCAAGTGGATGATCTGACACTTGCCCGCATTGAACTCCATTAATCACAGTTCAGGGGGGATTTAATAGAGGTGTTCAAAATTATGGGGGAATCAGTTTCCACTGACAGGAGTGTCACCAGGGCTATGGGGGTAGAGCAGCAGAGTGGGCGTAATTGGTACCTCTTTCAAAGATGCTGCATCAATTGCACATTTTAATCTGCGATTGGTAGAGTTTAGTTAAGCAAAAATATTAAGGGATAATTGAATCCTGTGAGACACTTCATAATTGTTTCTATTTTCATTAATCAACCCACAACATTTTGTTGCACACTGCAGGAATTGCAAGTCGTTTGCAGAAACGCGGATTAGATCTGCTGTTCTGAACCGAGGAAGCGCTGCAGGATCCTTGAATAATCTGTCACTATTCAACTGAGAGAGGCTTTCTGCACCGCCAGGGCTGGAAACCGGGACTTTTCGCGTGAAAAGCGAATGTGAAAACCACTACACTCCGGGAACCGCTGTGCTCATCTTTTCAACAGAGGGGAACTGACCAGTGCTGATTGGTACACCTTAAACGGCATCACTCAATATAAAGGATGAGCTCACATATATCAGGCGCATGCAGTCTGGTCAATGTCATCCCCTCCTTTCTTATTCAACAGAGGAAGAAGAGACATGAACGGGAGTCAGACGCCACAACCTTTAATTAAAGGCAAAAATAGGAGTAACACATACTTCCTAATCGTTTCACTGAAAAATTATTTCACTTGATGTAAAATTTGACTGCCTTGAATCTGAAAATGAGCACTGTGGGATATTTTCTACACTACTGATTCTATTCACTGTGAGCAATGATAGAGCGATTTCCGTAGTGTAGTGGTTATCATGTTCGCCTCATACGCGGGAGGTCACCGGTTCGAGCCCGGGCAGAAACATTACATTTGCCAGAATTTCATTCCTTGCAGTGACCAGTTCTGTCAATTTTAACAAAAGTTGCCCCAGGTTTCTGCTTTCAGAAGCAATGAACATTTTAAACGAGATTCCTAAAATACAATGTGTAAAATGAGATATGGTTAACAGGTCATTACTTACAAAGGGCCAAATGCGTTATTGAAGTGTGTTTCGCCTTTCGTTCATTCTGTAAATTATGGAAATCGGTTATTTAATGGTGATTGCAAAGATTCAACTGCAAGTTGAATAGTGGCCGGCAAAACGAACGCTCTTTTTCGATCTGAACCGCGGACTTCTCTGAAATTTAAACAAACACCGAACCGAAAATCGGACCCCGAGAACGCCGGTACAAACCTAGCCGAGTGAGTAGCTAATAATTGTAAAACCATTTTGTTTGTGTGGCTATTCTTGATGATCAGAGCACCTGAGACCGAGACAGTGTCTTTGCCTTTTCGCCTGTCTTCGGAAGCGCCGTCCGGTCCCACTCCTACAGTTAATGAGCTGTTAGGACGTTAATGCACCCAGGCTGCAGGAGGCTACACCAGGCGCAGCAGAGGAGTCTCTGCATTAGTTCTGCGTGGAAACTGTATTTTTCCCCTTCTCTCTTCCTCTTCTCTATATCCCTGTGCTTTTGTTTCTCTATTTCAACCCCCGTCTCAGTTTCCTGAATCAGAACGTGGTGGGCACATTTTTAGAGTCGCGCTTTTGTATTACTTATTGAAAGGAAACCCAGACGGACCGATTGAAACTGCAATTTGAATCCTGTCGCTAATCCAGTGTTTTCCTATTTATCTGTGTTGTTCTCATTCCACATTCTCAATGAGAAAGTTCCCAGCCTCAATTTTGAAATACAATAAGGCCCATCTCTTATGTTAGCGACACGCAAGGGGAGATTCCCTGAATCAGCCCCAACTTTCCCCAAATCCTACTTACAGTGCCGCAAACAAAACTGTGTCCTCTATGGGAAATATCAATGAGAATTACTTCACTCATTGTAACGCTGCCATGTGAATGGCTTAATTCACCTGTCAATGCGTATTTTATTTATACTGAACCAATCATTCAAATTATTCCAGTTTTCATATTTAGTAAACTTGAATGGAGAAAAGGCATTAAATTGTGTCTACCCACATTCGAACCGTGGAGTTTTCGTGTGTTAGCGGAATGCGATAAACACTACACACCAGAAACCCTCCAGCACTCGGGTGCATTGCAGCGACTCCATAGGAACAGGAGAAGGCCATTCAGCCCCTCGAGCCTGTTGCGCCATTCGATTAGCTCAGGGTTGATCTGTATCTTTTCATCATCTACCCGCTTTGTTTCCGTAACCCTTAATATCCTTACTCAACAAAAATCTATCGGCAGTAGCTGTAACATTGAGCCTTAAACCAGCTGCACTCCCGGATCCAGACAGAAAAGGCTTCGTACTGACGTAAACCCTGCAGATTAATGAATTACATTTCTGAACTTCAGGGCTTCTGAGATTCCAGGGTTTAAAAGGGAACAAACGATGAAATGGGTCTCACTGTGGATCAGTTTTCTTTCACTCAAATGTATCTGATTTGTGAAGTGAAATAAAGAACAATCAAAGAATAAGGGAGAAGCCGCTGTCGCCCTGTTGACAGGAGAATAAACTGTTCGAACGAAGGGTAATCGACTTAAAACGGTCATACTGATTCTTTATTCACAAATACTGCCTGACCTCTTGAGAATTTCCAACATTTTCCGTTTCTATTTGAGATTTAAAGCATTTGCAATAATTTTCTTTTGTCATTTGCAATAAAACCGCTGGTTGTTCATCCACAGCAAGTTTAAACATAATGCCCCCGCCCGGGTTCGAACGGGGGACCTTTCGCGTGCAAAGCGAACGTGATAACCACTACACTACGGGAACCGCTATGTGCACAGCTTTACCAGAGGGGAACTGACCAGTGAACTCCATCTGTGCTGAATGGTTCACCTTAAACAGCATCACTCAATACAAAGGATCAGCTCACAAATATCAGGCTCAGTGCAGTCTGGTCAATGTCAGCCCCTCCTTTCTTATTCAACAGAGGAAGAAGAGACATGAACGGAAGTCAGACGCCACAAACAGCGCTGACACTCTGGAGTTCAGGCAATGCACAGTAATAACACTACTTATTTCAGAGAACACACAGCGCTAACACTCCCGAGTTCACAGAACCCACAGCATTAACACCACTGATTTCAGGGAACACACAGCGCTGTACTCTGGAGTTCAGAGAACCCACAGCATTAACACCACTGATTTCAGAGAACAGACAGCGCTAACACTCCCGAGTTCAGAGATCCCACAGCATTAACACCACTTATTTCAGGGAACACACAGCGCTAACACTCTGGAGTTCAGGCAATGCACAGTAATAACACTACTTATTTCAGAGAACAGACAGCGCTAACACTCCTGAGTTCAGAGAACCCACAGCATTAACACCACTGATTTCAGGGAACACACAGCGCTAACATTCCCGAGTTCATAGAACCCACAGCATTAACACCACTTATTTCAGGGAACACACAGCGCTAACACTCTGGAGTTCGGAGAACGCACAGTAATAACACTACTTATTTCAGAGAACAGACAGCGCTAACACTCCCGAGTTCAGAGAACCCACAGCGTTAACACCACTGATTTCAGGGAACACACAGCGCTAACACTCTGGAGTTCAGAGAACGCACAGTGCTGACACTACTTATTTCAGAGAACACACAGCGCTAACACTCCCGAGTTCAGAGAACCCACAGCGTTAACACTACTTATTTCAGAGAACACACAGCGCTAACACTCCCGAGTTCAGAGAACCCACAGTGCTAACACTACTTATTTCAGAGAACGCACAGCGCTAACACTACTTATTTCAGAAAACACACAGCGCTAACACTCCCGAGTTCAGAGAACCCACAGCGTTAACACCACTGATTTCAGGGAACGCACAGCGCTAACACTCTGGAGTTCGGAGAACGCACAGTGCTAACACTACTTATTTCAGAAAACACACAGCGCTAACACTCCCGAGTTCAGAGAACCCACAGGGTTAACATCACTGATTTCAGGGAACGCACAGCGCTAACACTCTGGAGTTCAGAGAACGCATAGCGCTAACACTACTTATTTCAGAGAACGCACAGCGCTAACACACTGGAGTTCAGGGAATGCACAGCGCTAACACACTGGAGTTCAGAGAATGCACAGCGCTAACACACTGGAGTTCAGAGAATGCACAGCGCTAACACTACTTATTTCAGAGCGCGCACAGCACCAACACACTGGAGTTCAGAGAATGCAGAGCGCTAACACTACTTAGTTCAGAGAACGCACCGCGCCAACACACTGGAGTTCAGAGAATGCACAGCTCTAACACACTGGAGTTCAGAGAATGCACAACACTAACACAACTTATTTCACAGAACGCACAACACTAACACGACCGAGTTCAGAGAACGCACAGCGCAAACACACTGGAGTTCAGAGAATGTACAGCGCTGACACTACTTATTTCCGAGAACGCACAGTGCTGACACACTGGAGTTCAGAGAATGCACAACACTAACACACTGGAGTTCAGAGAATGCACAACACTAACACTACTTATTTCAGAGAACGCACAACACTAACACGACCGAGTTCAGAGAATGCACAGCGCTAACACACTGGAGTTCAGAGAATGTACAGCGCTAACACTGCTTATTTCAGCGAACGCACAGTGCTGACACACTGGAGTTCAGAGAACGCACAACACTAACACACTGGAGTTCAGAGAACTAGGCTCCAGACGCTCCTGTTTCGAGGTGCATGCGAGGCCAGGATGGTGTGCACATATGTGGAAGTACTCAATCCCTGCCAATATATACATCGGTCAAATCCTGCTGTTCTATGGGATGATGCCTTGCTCCAGGGAAGTGGACCATTATTGCTCTCCTCCATCACCCTGCCAAATATGCAGACTTAACTTACTCTGGAAACCATTTGGAATGCTCCTTCCATGGATCACCGCCTTCTTCCCAGTTTGCTAAGCTCCCACCACAGGAAAAGCACTGGACTTTATCCTTGATACCTGTTGGATGAGTAGTTAGGAACAATCATGGCTGGATAGGAAATTCTAGTTCGATGTTTCAGCCAACAGTCCGCGCTCTCTTGGTGAACCTGGCTTGTGATCAACACTTCCATTCTTTGCTGGGTGTCGCATGTCAAGAGGGATGAGGTGGTCTGATGGGTTAGAACACTGCACTATCACCTCTAGAACTTAGAGTTTCAAAAATATATCTCCCCTGCATGATGATTGTAGGATTTCTACCTAGACTGTGTTGGGACAATCACAATATCACAACAACAACTTACATTTATATGGTGCCTTTAACGTAATAAATCATCACAAGGCGCTTCACAGGAGCATTAATGAAATACAAAATTTGATACCTAGCCATATATTCATAGAATCATAGAAATTTACAGCACAGAAGGAAGCCATTCGGCCCATCTTGTCCGTGCCGGTCGACAAAGAGCTATCCACCCTACTCCCACTTTCCAGCACTTGGTCCGTAGCCTTGTAGCTTACGGCACTTCATGTGCATATCCAAGTACTTTTTAACGAATATGAGGAGATGTTAGTGCATATGGCCAAAAGCTTGGTCAAAGAGGCAGGTTTTAAGGAGCACCTTAAAAGAGAAAAGAGAGGTAGCGAGGCGGAGAAGTTTAGGGAGGGAATTCCTGAGCTTAGGGCCTAGGCAGCTGGAGGCACGGTCGACAATCGTGGAGCAATTAAATTCAGGGCTGTTAAAGGGGCCAGATTTGGCAGAGCACAGATATCTCGGGGGATTATAGGGATGGAGAATATTACAGACATAGGGAGGGGCGAGGCCATGGAGGGATTTGAAAACAAGGATGAGAATTTTAAAATCGAGGTGTTGCTTAACTGGGAGACAATGTAGGTCAGTGAGCACAGGGGAGAAGGGTGAACAGCACTCGGTGCGAGTTAGGACATAGAGTCATAGAGTCACAGAGTTATACAGCACAGAAAGAGACCCTTCGGCCCATCGTGTCCGCGCCGGCCATCAAGCCCTGTCTATTCTAACCCCATTTTCCAGCACTTGGTCCGTAGCCTTATATGCTGTGGCTTTTCAAGTGTTCATCTAAATGCTTCTTGAATGTTGTGAGAGTTCCTGCCTCTACCACACTTTCAGGAAGTGAGTTCCAGATTCCAACCACCCTCTGGGTGAAAAAGCTTTTCCTCAAATCCCCTTTAAACCTCCTGCCCCTTAACTTGAAACTATGCCCCCTTGTTATTGACCCCTCTACTAAGGGGAAACGTTCATTTCTATCTAACCTATCTATGCCGCTCATAATTTTGTACACCTCAATCAGGTCCCCCCTCAGCCTTCTCTGCTCCAAGGAAAACAACCCCAGCCTGTCCAGTCTCTCTTCATAGCTGCAGCGCTCCAGCACAGGTAACATCCTGTTGAATCTCCTCTGCACCCTCTCCAATGCAATCATATCATTCCGAGAGTGTGGCGACCAGAACTGCACACAATACTCCAGCTGTGGCCTAACTAGAGTTTTGTACAGCTCCATCATAACCTCCCTGCTCTTATATTATAAGCCTCGGCTAATGAAGGCAAGTATCCCATATGTCTTTTTAACCAGCTTATCTACCTGTCCTGCTGCCTTCAGGGATCTATGTACATGCACACCAAGGTCCCTCTGATCCTCTGTCCTTCCTAGGGTCCTACCATTCATTGTGCATTCCCTTGCCTTGTTAGTCCTCCCAGAATGCATCCCCTCACATTTTGCAGGGTTACATTACATTTGCCACTGTTCTGCCCATCTGACCAACCCGTCTATATCTTCCTGTAGCCTGAGGCTTCCCTCCTCGCTATTCACCACCCCACCAATTTTCGTGGCATCTGCGAACTTACTGATCATACCTCCTACATTCATATCTAAATCATTAATGTACACTACAAACAGCAAAGGACCCAGCACCGATCCCTGCGATACACCACTGGACACAGGCTTCCAGTCACAAAAATAACCTTCGACCATCACCCTCTGCCTCCTGCCACTAAGCCAATTTTGGATCCAATGTGCCAAGTTGTCCTGGCTCCCATGGGCCCTTATCGTCTTGACCAGTCTCCCATGCAGGAATTCTCAAAACCCTTACTGAAGTCCATGTAGACCACATCAACTGCACTACCCTCATCCACACACCTAGTCACCCCTCGAAAAATTCAATCAAATTGGTCAGACATGATCTCCCCCTAACAAAGCCATGCTGACTGTACTTGATTAATCCTTGCCTCTCCAAGTGGAGACTAATTCTGTCCCTCAGAATTCTTTCAAATAATTTCCCTGCCACTGAAGTTAGGCTCACTGGCCTATAATTCCCTGGTTTATCCCTACTACACTTCTTGAATAATGGTACTACTTTAGCTGTTCTCCAGTCGTCTGGCACAGCCCCTGTGGCCAGAGAGGTTCTGAAAATTTGTGTCAGAGCCCTTAGAATCTCCTCCCTTGCCTCATACAGCAGCCTGGGACACATCTCGTCTGGGCCTGGGGATTTATCCACTTTTAAGCCCGCTAAAACCCCTAGTACCTCCTCCCTCTCAATACTAATTTGTTGAAGTATATCACAATCCCCCTCTCTAATGTATATGCCTACCTCGTCCTTCTCCATAGTGAACACAGATGCAAAGTATACATTTAAAACCCCACCTACATATTTTAAGCTCTACACACAGATTGCCACTTTGGTCCCTAATGAGTCCTACTCTTTCCCTGGTTATCCTCTTGCCCTTAAAATACTTATAAAACACCTTGGGATTTTCCTTTATTTTGCCCGCCAGTGTTATTTCATGCCCCCCTTCGCTCTCCTAATTTCTTTTTTATATAGCCCCCTGCACTTTCTATACTCCTCTAAGGCTTCCACTGTTTTTAGTCCTTTGTATCTGCCAAAAGCCTCACTTTTTTCCCTACTCCATTCTCGTATATCCCTTGACTTCCATGGTTCCCTGGGCTTGTTGGTCCCACCCTTGACATTTACGGGAACATGTTGCCGTTGTAATCTATCTATTTCCTTTCTGAAAGACTCCCACTGCACTGATGTGGATTTTCCCACAAGTAGCTGATCCCAGTTCACTTTGGCCAGATCCTGCCTTATCATATTAAAATCGGCCTTCCCCCAATTTAGAACGTTTATTTCCGTTCCATCTTTGTCCTTTTCCATGACTACCTTAAATCTCACCGAATTATGGTCACTGTCAACAAAATGCTCTCCTACTAACACTTCTACCACTTACCCGGCTACATACACTAGAATTAGGTCCAGTACCGCCCCCTCCCTTGTAGGACTTTCTGCATGCTGGCTCAAAAAGGTCTCCTGGATGCACTTTAAGAATTTTGCACCCTCTAAGCTTTTCACACTCTGACTATCCAAGTTAATAGTGGGAAAGTTGAAACCTCCTACTATTATTACCCCATTATTTCTACACTTCTCTGAGATTTGCCTACATATCTGTTCCTCTATCTCCCCCTGATTGTTTGGGGGCCTATAGTACACTCCCAGCAAAGTGCTTGCCCCCTTTTTGTTTTTAAGTTCTACCCATACGGCCTCATTAGAGGAGCCTGCTAAGATATCATCCCTCCTCATAGCAGTAATTGACTCCTTGATTAATATTGCGACACCACCGCCTCTTTTACACCCCCATCTGTCTCGCCTGAAGATTCTGTACCCTGGAATATTGAGCTGCCAGTCCTGCCCCTCCCCCAACCATGTCTCTGTGATAGCAACAATATCATACTCCCATGTGTTCATAAACACCTTCAATTCATCTGCCTTACTCGCAAGAATCCTTGCATTAAAATAAATGCCACCAGACTTGCCATACCCCCTTGTGCCGTTACATATTTGCTCTGCCTTTCAGGCTGACTTGTTTTTTCCTCTATAGTTGGCTCTGCATCAACCCCTACTATAGCTCCACTCCATATCCCATCCCCCTGCCAAGTTAGTTTAACCCCCCTCCTCCCCAACAGTACGAGCAAATCTCCCCGCAAGGAATTTGGTCCCATTCCAGTTCAGGTGCAACCCGTCTGACTTGTACAGGTCCCACCTTCACCAGAAGCAGACCCGGTGATCCAGGAAACTAAAGCCCTCCCTCCTGCACCAACTCTTTAGCCACGCATTCATCAGCTCTATCCTCCTATTCCTATACTCAAAGCACGTGGCACCGGGAGTAATCCAGAGATTACAAACTTTGAGGTCCTGCTTTTTAATCAGCTACCTAGCTCCCTAAATTCTTGTTGCAGGACCTCATCCGTCTTTCTACCCATGTCGTTGGTACCAATGTGAACCACGACCTCTGACTGTTCGCCCTCCCCCTTCAGAATGCCCTGCAGCCGTTCAGTGACATCCTTGAACCTGGGACCAGTGAGGCAACATACCATCCTGAAGTCACGTCTGCGGCCACAGAAACGTCTATCTGTTCGCCTTACGACAGAATCCCCTATTACTATTGCTCTCCCACTCTTTTTATTCATCTCCTGTGCAGCTGAGCCACTCGTAGTGCCACGGACTTGGCTCTTGCTGCATTCACCTGAGAAACCATCTCCCCCATCAGTATCCAAAACGGAAAATCTGTCAGAGAGGGAGATGGACTCAGGGGACTTCTGCACTACCTTCCTACTTCTTTTATTCAGTCTGGCGGTCATCCTTTCCCTGTCTGCCAGTGCACTCTTTACCTGCGGTGGGACCACATCGTTAAACGTGCTATCCACGTAGATCTCAGCTTCGCAGATGCTCCACAGTGACTCCAGCCACAGCTCCAGCTCTTAAACGCGGAATTGGAGTAGCTGCAGCTGGTGACACTTACCTGTACATGTGTTCACCCTGGACACCTACAGTGCCCCTGACTTCCAACATAGCACAGGAGGAGCACTCCACGCTGCCGTGGCTTCCAGTCACAGAAACAACCTTCGACCATCACCCTCTACCTCCAGCCACTAAGCACGCTGCACTCACCACATATCATGTCTCCGATTACTCATATACTGTCTCCCAATGTGTTATTTGCTGATTGTCAATACCTGTAAAGAAAAATCCTGCTTTTGCCAGTAGATCAGGCTCCATCTTCACGTAGAAAGACCAGCCTTTAAAGGTCTCAAGTTTGGCTTGTTGCCCTTTTAACTGTTTCGCTCGGTTGAGCGGAACACCCTCAGGTACCTGGACCCGCACAGCATACTTTGGAATGTTTCCAACATCCAACGTTTTCACAAAGCCACAGTCCAGCTCAAACTTCTGATGCTCTGACCCGGGCGATTTTGTGATGCCGGTACTGCAGAAAACTCCACCACAGCAGAAGCATTGCACACTCATCTTCAACCCCGTGTAATAAAAGCCCACGCTCGCCATCTCCTCGGGATTCCAGGTGGCAAAGGGATCGAAGCTCTCAAAGGTCTTGAGTCTCTTCAGTTCACTGCTCAACTGATGGTTGAAGCCTCTCTTCCTTTGCCGGCAAATCACATGGTTGTCGATTTCAATCTGCTCCACCAATTTAGCTATGTCCAAGTTGGTGAAAGACATAATCGCCTGCAGATCCTTAACATCTAACTGACGATGGTAGGTCGAAGGCTCAGATTCTTGTGTTTCCTTTGCTGGCTGGAGCAATGAGTCAGAGTGCTGCATCGCCATGGTCTTGATATCAAAGAGCAGAAGTTAATCGATTATCTGAACGTGACGCAGCCAAGTGAGGAGATTGACCAGAATGGTACCAGGGATGCGGGACTACAGTTATGTGGAGAGACTATCGAGGAACTGGGGTTGTTCTCCTTAGAGCAGAGAAGATTAAGGGAAGATTTGATGGAGGTGTTCAAACTCATGAAGGGTTTTTTTTGGAGCCAATTGGGAGAAACCGTTTCCACTGGTAGGAGGGCCGGTAACAGAGAGTTGGGATAAATCGGTCATTTTCAGGTTGGCAATCAGTAACTAGTGGGGTGCCACATGGATCAGTGCTGGGGCCTCAACTACTTACAATCTATGTTAATGACTTGGATGAAAGAACCGTGTGTATTGTAGCCAAATTTGCTGATGATACAAAGATAGGTGGGTTAGCAAGTTGTGAGGAGGACACAAGTCTGCAAAGGGATATAGATAGGTTAAGTGCGTGGGCAAAAATTTGGTCGATGGATTATAACGTGGGAAAGTGTGAGGATATCCACTTTGGAAGGAAGAATGAAAAAGAAAATTATTTTTTTAAATGGAGTGAGACTACAAAATGCTGCGGTACAAAGGGATCTGGTGGTCCTAGTACATGAAACACAACAAGTTTGCAAGTAATTAGGAAGGCTAATGGAACGTTGGCCTTTCTTGCAAGGGGTATGGAGTATAAAAGTAGGGAAGTTTTGATGCAACTTTACAGGGCGCTGGTGAGACCGCACCTGGAGTACTGCGTACAGTTTTGGTCACCATATTTAAGGAAGGATATACTTGCATTGGAGGCAGTGCAGAGAAGGTTCACTAGGTAGATTCCTGGGATGAAGGTGTTAACGTATGATGAAAGGTTGATCAGGTTGGGCCTATACTCATTGGAGTTTAGAAGAATGAGAGGTGATCTTATTGAAACATAGAAGATTCTGAGGGGGATTGACAGGGTGGATGCTGAGAGGATGTTTCCCCTAGTGGGGGTATCTAGAACTAGGGGGCATAGTTTCAGAGTAAGGGGTCGCCCATTTAAGACGTAGATGAGGAGGAATTTCTTCTCTCAGAGGGTCGTGAATCTTTGGAATTCTCTACTCCAGAGAGCTGTGGAGGCGGAATCATTGAATATATTCAAGGCGGAGATTGATAGACATTTTAACTACAAGGGAGTCAAGGATTATTGGGCGAGAGCGGGAATGTGATGTTGAGGCCAAGATTGGATCAGCCATGATCTTATTGAATGGTGGAGCAGGCTCAAAGGGGCGATTGGCCTACTCCTGCTCCTATTTCTTATGTTCTAATGTTCTTAACCAGAGCACCACAGATTTGAGATAATTGGCAAAGGGACCAGTGGGGGAGAAGATGAGAAATTCTGTTACACGGCGAGTTGTTGTGATCAGGAACGTGCGACCTGAAAGGCCGGATAAAGCAGATTCAATAGTAGCTTTCAAAAGGGAATTGGAGAA
The DNA here is from genome assembly GCA_030390025.1 of Squalus acanthias. Taxonomy (NCBI): domain Eukaryota; kingdom Metazoa; phylum Chordata; class Chondrichthyes; order Squaliformes; family Squalidae; genus Squalus; species Squalus acanthias. The sequence continues at coordinate 20,721,089 of CM059452.1, read as the reverse complement.
ATACTTGCAGGGCTATGTGGAAAGAATCATAGAATGGCTACAGCACAGGAGGAAGCCATTCGGCCCGTCGAGCCCGTGCCAGCTCTCTGCAAGAGCACTTCAGCTCGGCCAACTCCTGCTCAACTGAGCTGAGCAGTTGAAAGGGAAACAAGTCAGACTTGAGAACTTTAAAGACCAGGGGAGTGGGTCTAATTGGATAGCTCTTTCAAAGAGCCAGCACAGTCACGATGGGTCAAATTGCCTCCTTCTGTGCTGTACCATTCTATGATTCTATCATAACGCACATCAGAGAGAGGAAGACATGAAGCATCAATATTAAATATAACCAATGTGATTATAAATAATATCAATATGATCTTATATTGAAGCAAATAACCTTGTGGAGGATGTTTTTTTATTATTCCACTAGATGTGGGTGTCGGTGACAAGGCCAGCATTTATTGCCCATACCTTGTTGCCCTGGAGAAGGTGGTGGTGAGCCGCCTTCTTGAAACGCTGCAGTCCGTGTGGTGAAGGTACTCTCACAGTGCTGTTAGGGAGGGAGTTCCAGGATTTTGACCCAGCAATATCAAATATTAAAGAAAAAATAATTTCCGTCTGCCTACTGCCATTTGCTAAAATGTACGAGGCAGAAGGGAAACGCAAATCTACCCCAGTGTCTTGCTTCATCTGGGCTGAGGCATTTTCCGTAGCTTACTGTCCTGACCATCAGGCCATTGCACAATTACCTGTAAAATAAGGCCAAATTGGGAAAAGGAGTGTCATCAGAAAGTTACATACTTAACTGTTTCATATGAACATAAGAAATAGGAACAGGAGTAGGCCGCTTGGTCCTGCACTGTCAGTGCTGCACTGTCGGAAGGGCTGTACTGAGGGAGCGCTGCACTGTCGGAAGGGCTGTACTGAGGGAGCGCTGCACTGTCGGAGGGGCTGTACTGAGGAACGCTGAACTGTCGGGGGGGCTATACTGAGGGAGCACTGCACTATCGTAGGGGCTGTACTGAGGGAGCGCTGCACTGTCGGAGGGGCAGTACTGAGGAAGCGCTGCACTGTCGGGGGGGCAGTACTGAGGGAGCGCTGCACTGTCGGAGGGGCTGTACTGAGGGAGCACTGCACTATCGTAGGGGCTGTACTGAGGGAGCGCTGCACTGTCGGGGGGGCTGCACTGAGGGAGCGCTGCACTGTCGTAGGGGCTGTACTGAGGGAGCGCTGCACTGTCGGGGGGTCTGTACTGAGGGAGCGCTGCACTGTCGGAGGGGAAGTACTGCAGGAGCGCTGCACTGTCGGAGGGGCAGTGCTGAGGGAGCGCTGCACTGTCCGAGGGACTGTACTGAGGGAGCGCTGCACTGTCGGAGGGGCAGTGCTGAGGGAGCGCTGCACTGTCCGAGGGGAAGTACTAAGTGAGCGCTGCACTGTCGGAGGGGCTGTCCTGAGGGAGCGCTGCACTGTCGGAGGAGCTGTACTGAGAGAGCGATTCACTGTCAGAGGGGCTGTACTGAGGGAACGCGGTACTGTCGGAGGGGCAGTACTGAGGGAGTGCTTCACTGCCGGAGGGGCAGTACTGAGGGAGTGCCCCACTGTCAGTGGGACAGTACTGAGGGAGCGCCGCACTGTCGGAGAGGCAGTACTGAGGGAGTGCTGCACTGTCGGAGTGGCAGTACTGAGGAAGTATCCCACTGTAGGTGGGGCAGTACTGAGAGAGCGCTGCACTGTCGGAGCGGCAGTACTGAGGGAGTGCTGCACTTTCGGAGGGGCAGCACTGAAGGATGCATCACTGTCCGAAGGCCAGCACTGAGGGAGTGCTGTACTGTTGGAGGGGCAGTACTGAGTGAGTGCCGCAGTTCTGCACTGTCGGAGGGGCAGTACTGAGCGAGCGCCGCACTGTCGAGGGGCACTACTGAGGGAGCGTCGCTCTGTCGGAGGGGCAGTACTGAGGGAGTGCTGCACTGTCGGATGGGTAGTACTGAGGGAGTGCTGCACTGTCGGAGGAGCAGCACTGAGGGAGTGCTGAACTGTCGGAGGGGCAGTACTGAGGGAGTGCTGCAGTGCTGCACTGTCGGAGGGGCAGTACTGAGGGAGCGCCGCACTGTCGAGGGGCAGTACTGAGGGAGCGCCGCACTGTCGGAGGGGCAGTACTGAGGGAGTGCTGTACTGTCGGTTGTGTAGTACTGAGGGAGTGCTGCACTGTCGGAGGGGCAGTAATGAGGGAGTGCTGTACTGTCGGAGGTGCAGTACTGAGGGAGTGCTGCAGTGCTGTACTGTCGGAGGGGCAGTACCGAGGGAGCGCCGCACTGTCGAGGGGCAATACTGAGGGAACGTCGCACTGTCGGAGGGGCAGTACTGAGGGAGTGATGCACTGTCGGATGGGTAGTACTGAGGGAGTGCTGAACTGTCGGGGGGGTAGTACTGAGGCAGCGCTGCACTGTCGGAGGGGCAGTACTGAGGGAGTGCTGCACTGTCAGAGGGGCAGTACTGAGGGAGCGCCACACTGTCGGAGGGCCAGTACTGAGGGAGCGACGCACTGTCGGAGAGGCAGTAGTGAGGGAGTGCTGCACTGTCGGATTTGCAATGCTGAGGGTGTGCTGCACTGTCGGAGGGGCAGTACTGAGGAAGTGCTGCAGTGTCGGAGGGGCAGTACTGAGGGAGTTCTGCAGTATCGGAGGGGCAGTACTGAGGGAGCGCTGCACTATCGGAGGGGCAGTCCTGAGGGTGTGCTGCACTGTCGGAGTGGCAGTACTGAGGGAGTGCTGCCGTGTCGGAGGGGCAGTACTGAGGCAGCGCTGCACTGACGGAGGGGCAGTTCTAAGGTCGTGCTGCAATGTCAGAATGGCAGTACTGAGGGAGCGCCACACTGTCGGAGGAGCAGTAGTGAGGGAGTGCAGCACTATCGGATTTGCAATGCTGAGGGAGTGCTGCACTGGGGAGGGGCAGTACTGAGGTAGTGCTGCACTGTCGGAGTGGCAGAACTGAGGGAGTGCTGCAGTGTCGGAGAGCCAGTACTGAGGGAGCGCTGCACTATCGGAGGGGCAGTACTGAGGGAGTGCTGCGCTGTCGGGGGGCAGTACTGAGGCAGTGTTGCAATGTCGGGGGCAGTACTGAGGGAGTGCTGCACTGTCGGAGGGGCAGTACTCAGGCAGCGCTGCACTGTCGGAGGGGCAGTACTGAGGGAGTGCTGCACTGTCAGAGGGGCAGTACTGAGGGAGCGCCGCACTGTCGGAGGGCCAGTACTGAGGGAGCGCCGCACTGTCGGAGGAGCAGTAGTGAGGGAGTGCTGCACTGTCGGAGGGGCAGTACTGAGGGAGCGCCGCACTGTCGGAGAAGCAGTAGTGAGGGAGTGCTGCTTTGTCGGATTTGCAATGCTGAGGGAGTGCTGCACTGTCGGAGGGGCAGTACTGAGGGAGTGCTGCAGTGTCGGAGGGGCAGTACTGAGGGAGCGCTGCACTATCGGAGGGGCAGTACTGAGGGCGTGCTGCACTGTCAGAGTAGCAGTACTGAGGGAGCACCGCATTGTCGGAGGGCCAGTACTGAGGGAGCGCCGCACTGTCGGAGTGGCAGTAGTGAGGGAGTGCTTCACTGTCGGATTTGCAATGCTGAGGGAGTGCTGCACTGTGGGAGGGGCAGTACTGAGGTAGTGCTGCACTGTCGGAGGGGCAGTACAGAGGGAGTGCTGCAGTGTCGGAGGGGCAGTACTGAGGGAGCGCTGCACTATCGGAGGGTCAGTACTGAGGGAGTGCTGCACTGTCGAAATGGCAGTACTGAGGGAGTGCTGCAGTGTCGGAGGGGCAGTACTGAGGGAGCACTGCACTATCGGAGGGGCAGTACTGAGGGAGTGCTGCGCTGTCGGGTGGCAGTACTGAGGGAGTGCTGCAATGTCGGGGGCAGTACTGAGGGAGCGCCGCAATGTCGGAGGGGCGGTACTGAGGGAGTGCTGCACTATCAGAGGGCCAGTACTGAGGGAGTGCTGCACTGTCAGAGGGGCAGTACTGAGGGAGTGCTGCGCTGTCAGAGCTGCCGTCTTTCGGATGAGCCATTAAAGCGTGGCCCCATCTGCTCTCTCATGTGGACGTAAAAGATGCCACGGCACTATTGCAAAGAAGAGCAGGGGAGTTTCCCCCGGTGTCCTACGGCCAATATTTATCCCTGAACCAACATAACAAAACAGATTATCTGGTCATTATCACATTGCTGTTTGTGGGATCTTGCTGTGCGCAATTTGGCTCCCGCGTTTCCTATATTTCAACAGTGACCCCACTTCAAATGTATTTCATTGTCTGTAAAGCGCTTTGAGACGTCCGGTGGACATGAAAGGCGCTAAATAAATGCAAGTCTTTTCTTTCTTTCCTCGAACCTGCTCCACCATTCAATAAGATCATGGCTGATCTTCTACCCCATCTCCACCTTCCCACACTATCCCCATATCCCTTGATTCCCTGTATCCAAAAACTCTATCGATCTCTGTCTTGAATATACTCAGCGACTGAGCCTCCACAGCCCTCTGGGGTAGAGGAATGGGTTTGCGGCTGGTGAGTCTAGAACCAGCGGTCACCGTCTCAGAATAAGGGGTCGGCCATTTAGGACTGAGATGTGGAGAAATTTCTTCACTGAGGGTGTTGAATCTTTGGAATTCTCAACCGCAGAGGGCTGTGGAGGCTCAGTTGTTGAGTATATTCAAGACAGAGATTGATAGATTTTTGGACTCTAGGGGAATAAAGGGATATGGGGATGGGGTGGGAAGGTGGAGTTGAGGTCGATGATCAGCCATGATCTTGTTGAATGGCGGAGCAGGCTCGAGGGGCCGAAGGGCCTTCACCTGCTCCTAATTCTTATGTTCTTAGCACTTCCCAGATCAATATATCTTGTCTCAGGTTTGGTGCTCAAAAATGAACACAGTAAGTGAATTGGACCAATACTTGAAGGGGATTCATTTGCAGGGCTATGGGGAAAGAGCAGGAGAGTGGATTGGAGAGCTCTTTCAAAGAGCCGGCACAGGCAAGATGGGCCGAATGGCCTCCTTCGGTGCTGTGACACTCTATGATTCTATGATTCAGTACTCCTAATGGGGTCTGTACAACTGAAGCATCACTTTTATCACTTCTGGATTGCAACCCGTTTGAGATAAAAGCTAACATTTAATTCGCCCTTTTGGTTATTTTTTAAGAACATAAGAAATCGGAACAGGAGTAGGCCATACTGTCCCTTCGAGCCCGCTCCGCCATTCAATAAGATCACAGCTGATCATTGACCTCAACTCCACTTTCCCGCCCTATCCCCGTATCCTGTGCACTAGCTGTTAGCGATTGGTGTACATGGACTCCCAAATCTCTTTGCTCCACCGCAGTCTCTCACGGTTAAGGAAAAGAGACTTGGAGGGTGCGTGGTCACCAGTATTTCCAGCACACACAACAGCTGTCTCCTCTTGTGGTGTTCTTTCTACAGGCCAGCTGAGATCAGTTCAGGTCTTGGAGCAGACCCGAGACCTCAGGCAGACTAATTAAGAACATAAGAAATAAGAGCAGGAGTCGGCCATTCGGCCCCTCGAGCCTGCAATAAGATCATTGCTGATCATCGAAATCAACTCCACTTTGCCGCCCTATCTCCATATCCCTTGATTCCCCTAGACTCCAAAAATCTATCCATCTCAGCCTTGAATATATTCAACGACTCGGCATTCACAGCCCTCTGGGGCAGAGAATTCGAAGGATTCACAACCCTCTGAGTGATGAAATTCCTCCTCATCTCAATTCTGTCTTAACAGTACGAGGCACATTCACACAGAAAATCTGGGTCATATCACTACCTATTTCTACGCCGACTCACTGGTAGTATAGTTTCAGTCTTCTCAGTTAAGGAACTACAACAACAACAACAACAACCTGCATTTATATAGCGCCTTTAACGTAGTAAAACGTCCCAAGGCACTTCACAGGAGCGATTACTAAACAAAATTTGACACCGAACAACACAAGGTGATAGTAAATCAGGTCTAACCACCTCCCCATGACATTCAACGGCATTACCATCGCCGAATCCCCCACCATCAACATCCTGGGGGGTCACCATTGACCAGAAAATTATCTGGACCAGCCACATAAATACTGTGGCAACAAGAGCATGTCAGAGGCTGGGTATTCTGCGGCGAGTGTCTCACCTCCTGACTCCCCAAAGCCTTTCCGCCATCTACAAGGCACAAGTCAGGAGTGTGATGGAATACTCTCCACCTGCCTGGATAAGTGCAGCGCCGACATCACTTAAGAAGCTCGACACCATCCAGGACAAAGCAGCCCGCTTGATTGGCACCCCATCCATCACCTTAAACATTCAGGCCCTCCACCACCGGCGTACCGTGGCTGCAGTGTGTACCATCTACAAGATGCACTCGCCAAGACTTCTTCGGCAGCACCTCCTACACCTGCGACCACGTCCACCTAGAAGGACAAGGGCAGCAGGTGCTTGGGAACACCGTCAACGCCAAGTTCCCCTCCAAGTCACACACCATCCTGAATTACAAGTATATCGCCAATCCTTCATCGTCGCTGGGTCAAAATCCTGGAACTCCCTCCCTAACAGCGCTGTGGGAGTACCTTCACCACACGGACTGCAGCGGTTCAAGAAGGCGGCTCACCACCACCTTCTCAAGGGCAACTAGGGATGGGCAATAAAGGCCGGCCTTGCCAGCGACGCCCAGATCCCATGAACGAATAAAAAATTAAAGAGGTAGATTTTAAGGAGCGTCTTAAATGAAGAAAGAGCAGTTAGAGAGGTTTAGGGAGGGAATTCCAGACCTTAGGGCCGAGGCAGCTGAAGGCACGGCCGCCAATGGTGGAGCGGTTAAAATCAGGGCTGCGCAAGAGGGCATCAGAGATCTCAGAGGGTTCTGGGGCTGGAGGTTTTACCGGAACGTGGAACTCAAGTGCTGCCCGACAAGAAATAAAGTACGTTTGCCTTGTACAGTTTAGTCAGCGAGAGCAGTCAGAGGAGAGCCAGCAGTCGCAGTGAGGGCTTTTCACACCTTGCTCATCCTAAGTCCCTGATCCTACCGACCGCGTTGAAAAGCTTAACGGGACAAACGCCCAGCCAGCTGCAGCCTCGTAGCCTCAGTGCGGTGCTGCTGTTACAAGTCCCGCTCCCTATACACTGAGGCATTGGGCAACGGTTAGTTCAGATCATTCAGTCTGCTGCACAATTTCCTCTATTTGCAAGCGGGAAAAAAATGTTGCAAGCAAGTAATGTCGTTAACTCTTTCACTCATGTATCCCAATTCATAGTGAAACAGCCACGACTAAAAAATGGGGAAGTGTGGGTGACTGCCTGGCGACCAGCAGACCACCTGCGGACCGTTTTCCCCGCCCCGAATCCAGTGCTACTGAGACTCCCACAACCACCTCCCCATAGTACAGGCCGATGTCTTGATCTATTACACAGACTATGGTTGTAGTACCTGGAATTTAGATTAATGGGTAATTTAATCGGCGTTTTCAAGATAGAGTCATCGGTGGGGGGGGGGGAAATTCAGTTGAATTGAGCCTCCCGTTAGCGCCTTAAGATGGCGCTAATGGGGCGCTAAGCATCTAGTGCCCGTGCGCGGCGATCATTGCGCCGCACACGAAATTAACTAGACATTTTGTGGCGGCGCTAAACATACCGCCACAATCTTCTGCCCCGGACCGGATATTGAGTGGCGTGTTTTGCAATCAGGAAGGGACTGGGGGAGCGCTATTTGTCTACCTTACCAGTTCCACTTTAAATATCAGACAAAACTCGGGGGTGTGGCAAACAGTGAGGATAATACCAATCGACAGCAACAGGGAATAGAAAGGCTAGCAGAATGGGCAGACAAATGGCAGATGGAATTTAATACAGAGAAGAGTGAAGTGATGCATTTTGGCAGAAGGAACAGGGAGAGGCAATATATACTTAATGGCACAGTTCCAAAGAGTGTGCAGTGACAGAGGGACCTGGGAGTTAATGCACATAGGTCCCTGAAGGTGGCAGGATATATTGAGAGAGTGGTAAGCAAAGCATATGGGATCTTGGGCATCATAAATAGAAATATTGAGTACAAAAGTAGAGAAGTTAGGCTGAACCTTTATAAAGCGCTGGTTAGGCCACAAATGGATAATTGCGTCCAGTTCTGGTCACCACACTTTAGGAAGGATGTGAAGGCCCTTGAGTGGATGCAGAGGAGATTTACCAGAGTGGTTCCAGGGAAGGGGGATCTTAGCTATAAGGACAGGTTGGAGAAGCTGCATTTGTCTTCATTACAACAACAACAACAAATTGTATTTATATGGCGCTTTTAACGTAGTAAAACCTCTCAAGGTGTTGCACAGGAGTATTTTAAGACAAAGGAGGTTGAGGGGTGATTTGATAGAGATGTACAAGATTATGATGATTTTGGATAGGCTAAACGGGGAAAGGCTGTTCCCACTGGTTGAAGGTACACGGACTGGGGGACACAGATTTAAGGTTTTGGTCAAGAGATACAGGGGGTTGTGAAGAAAACTTTTTTACGCAGCGAGTGTTGAGGACCTGGAACTCGCTGCAGATAGAAGTGGTGGAAACGGAGACACTCAATGTTTTCAAGGGGAGACTGGATAGGCACTTGAGGGAAATAAACTTGCAGGGCTAAGGGGATAGAGCGGATGAATGGGATAGACTGGATTGCTCCACACAGAGCTGGAACAGAATCGATAGGCCGAATGGCCTCGTTCTGTGCCGTTATGACTCTCTGACTCTATGACTATGAAGTATAGACTACTGATAATGGGGGCTTCAACTATCCTCTTATAACTGAATATAGAAACTTCAGAGGAGAAGTGAAACGGAAAATAAGGGGAAAATAGAGGGTATCAGAATAGAATGGCAGCTAACATAAAAGGTAATCCAAAAGTCTTCTATAGGCATATATTACCAATTTTAACGACACTATGTTTGTGGCAGAGTAAGTAGTGTGGATGGGAGCAGAAACTTGCAAAGGGACATTGATGGAGTGGGCAAAACTAGAGGCATCTGATTCAGAAGATACGGGGGGAAGGAAATTCGGGAGGTTAATGAGTTTAGAAGGAACATTTTTGCCTTGTGCAGTTCGGTCAGAGAAATGCTAGTGAAAGGAAATTATTGCAGAAAGTGCGATTCTGTATTGCACCTTCTCTCTGAACAGTGCTTTCAACAAATTATGCTAAGCAGAGCTGCCGTAGTGTAACGGTTATCACGTTCGCTTCGCACGCGAAAGGTTCCCGGTTCGATCCCGGGCGGAAACACTATATTCGGCAATATTTTTTCTGTGAAATAAATTTAACAGGTTTCTTGTGTCAGAAGCAATGAACAATTTAAAACAGACTCCTAAAATACACAGTGTGTAAATTCAGATAGGATATAAAACTTCATCAAAGAATAAAGTTTCGCAAATTATTAAAGTTAAATTATTCAAGTTCCGACTGTCACTTAGTGTGAGCATTTCTTTCATTCTGCAAAACAACGCTATCGGTTAATGAATAGTGATTAAAACAATTAAACCACTAAACTACCAGAAAACACATTAAAGAGTTGATCACAATTTCTTGCGTTTTTTCAGCTCCTGACTGCGGATATTCCTCTGATTAAACGTGAACAAAATGCAATATCTCGAAGCCCCGATCTCGGTTAATACCAGCAGATCTAAGCCGCATTTCAGACATGGAAACAAACCCATTAATTATTTGCTCTTCCCCATCTCCAGAGCTCAGAGGGTTATTGTCCATCCCTGGGCTGCAAGATACCAGGGACCCGGGCCAAACCTCCCCAGACACCGAGCTCAGGCTCAGGAAAACCCCGGGGGAGATGAAATCCCACTCACTGAATCTTCGCGCAGCATTGAACAAGCACCCCGTCTGAAACTTTCAAAATGCGGAAGTGATGAGCTGCAGATAGCCGAGCAGTCTAAGGCGACTATGTTCAGATCACAGTCTCCTCCAGCAGGCGTCGGTTCCAATACCACTTCTGACATTCTTTACTTTAAATTACTAAGTGGAACTCATTTGTTTTGACACCACTGTCAAGCGCTTTGGGACATCCCTTAAAAGTGGAATGCAGCGATTTACATGCTTCCTTATCATTTCCATCTGACCTAGTACTGAAAGTGGAGACGATTCCGCAGTGTAGCAGCAATCACGTTTGCGGAAATATTTTGTTGCTACTTGCTCCTTATGCATGTCCAGGGGCGAGTTTGCTCTCCTGTGTAAGGACATAAGAACATAAGAACGAAAGAATTAGGAGCTGGAGTAGCCCATATACTGTGTAAAATCAGATTTGGGTAACAGTTAACAGCTAACATCGAAAGCACAAAACCTGCTGACAAGGGTGGTGCTGTTGTTGTTTGGCGAACCGAACTCTACCTAGCGGAAGCTGAACGCCAACTCTACGACACCTCCTCCTACCTCCGCCTGGATCATGACCCCACTACCGAACATCAAGTCACCGTTTCCAAGACTGTCACTGACCACGTATGAGAAGAGATTGAGTAAACTAGCCCTGTATTCTCTTGAATTCAGAAGAATGAGAGGGGATCTCATTGAAGCATGCAAAATTATTACAGGGCTTGATAGGGTGAATGCTGGGAGAATGTTCCCCTTGGCTGGGGAATCTAGAACCCTCAGGATAAAGGGTAGGCCATTCAGGACTGAGATGAGAAGAAATTTCTTCCCACAGAGGGTGGTGAATCTTTGGAATTCTCTACACCAGATGGCTGTGGAGGCTCAGTCATTGGTTATATTCAAAACAGAAGTCGATAGATTTCTGACTAGTAAGGGCATCAAGGGATATGGTGATAGGGCCGGTGAATTGAGGCAGAAGATCAGCCATGATCTCATTGAATGGCGGAACAGGCTCGAAGGGCCGAATGTGCTGCTCCTGCTCCTATTTCTTATCTTCTTATGTTCTTAGCTACTCTGGAGATCTTCCCCCCACTTCCGCCAACCTTATAGTTCCCCAACCCCACACTACCGCCTCTACCTCCTCCCCAAGATCCACAAACAGGACTGCCCTGGTAGACCAACGTTTATGCCTGTTCTTGCCCCACGGAACTTATCTCTTCATATCTCGTCTCTATTTTTTCTCCCCTTGTCCAGTCTCTTTCCACCTACATCCGCGACTCTTCCGACGCCCTCCGCCACTTTAACACTAGTTTCCAGTTTCCTGGCCCCAACCGCCTCCTTTTCACTATGGACGTACAATCCCTCTACACCTCCATTCCCCAGCAGGATGGCCTGAGGGCGCTCCACTTCTTCCTTCATCAGAGGCTCAACCAGTCCCCATCCACGACCACCCTCCTCCGCCTGGCTGAACTTGTTCTTAAATTGAAAAACTTCTCCTTTGACTCCACCCATTTCCTACAAATCAAAGGGGTTGCTATGGGAACCCGCATGCGTTCTAGCTATGCCTGCCTTTTTGTCGGATATGTTGAACACTCTTTGTTCCAGTCCTACTCGGGTCCCCACCCTCACCTCTTTTTCTGGTACATTGATGACTGTATCGGTGCCGTCTCCTGCTTTCGCCCTGAACTAGATAATTTCATTCACTTTGCTTCCAATTTCCACCCTTCCCTCACCTTCACATGGTCCATCTCCGACTCTTTCCTTCCCTTCCTCGACTTCTCCATCTCCATCTCTGGGGTTAGGTTATTGACAGACATTCACTACAAACCCACTGACTCTCACAGGTACCTGGACTACATTTCCTCCCACCTCGCCTCCTGTAAGGACTCTATTCCAATCTCCCAGTTTCTACACCTCTGCCGCATCTGCTCTGACGATGCCACCTTCCATACCAGTGCTTCCGACATGTCTTCCTTTTTCCTCAGCCGAGGATTCCCCTTTAATGTGGTTGACACGGCCCTTGCAGTGTCCGTTCTATCTCCCGCACTTCTGCCCTCACCCTTCCCCTCCCTCCTGGAACCACGATAGAGTTCCCATTGTCATCAACTTTCACCCCACCACCCTTCTCATTCAATGGATCAACCGCCACTATTTCCGCCACCTCCAGCGTGATCCCACCACCAAACACATCTTCCCCTCACCTCCCATTTCAGCATTCTGAAGGGACCGCTCCCTCCGCGCCACCCTGGTTCACTCCTCTACCACCCCCAGCACCCCTTCCCCTTCGCCCGGCACCTTCCTGTGCATGCGCAGGAGATTAAACACATGATCTTATACCTCCCCCCTTCCCACTGTCCAGGGCCTCAAACACCACTTCCAGGTGAAACAGCGATTTACTTGTACTTCTTGCAATTTGGTATATTTTATTTGTTGCTCACGATGTGGTCTCCTCTACATTGGGGAGACCAAACGCAGATTGGATGGCTGCTTTGCGGAACACCTCCTTTCAGTCCATAAGGGGGAACTCGAGCTTCCGGAAACCTGTCTCTTTAATTCTCCGCTCCACTCCCACTCAGACCTCACCCTCCTCGGCCTCTTGCTTTGTTCCACTGAAGCTCAGCTTATGCTCAAGGAACAGCACCTCAGCTTTCGATTAGGCACTTTATAACCTTCTGGACACAACATAGAGTTCAACAATTTCAGATCATAACCTCGGCCCCTATCATATATATATAATTTTATCCACACCTTTTGTTTGTGACTTCTTTTCTTCTCCCCCACATGGCAGCTGTCTTTCATTCTGCCAGCGCAATTTGCACTTCATCTGCAGCAATCCTTTGTTTCTTAACCTCTCCCATGACCATCTCCTTTTGCCTTGAATATCTCTCAATGTCTCTTAACCTCTCCTGCCTTCTATCCTATCACAGACCTTCCCGTTTGTTCTTTCATCCCCTCCCCTCTTTACCAGCCACTAAACTTGCTGAAAAATCTGTTCCATTTCCTCTTTTTTCCAGTTCTGACGAAAGGTCATCGACCTGAAACGTTAACTCTGTTTCTCTCTTCACAGATACTGCCTGACCTTCTGAGTATCTCCAGCATTTTCTGATTTTATTTCAGATTTTCAGCATCTGCAGTATTTTCTTTTTGTATTGAAGTATGGACTCTCCCTCAGTTAGCATTTCTTTCATTGTGCAAAACAGCGTCATCTGTTCATGAATGACGCTTTGAAAGCAACATAAAGTTTAACAAAATGCACCCGCCCAACGTGGGGCTGGAACCCACGACCCTGAGATTAAGAGTCTCATACTCTACCGATGAGCTAGCCGGGCCTGATAAGCTTCAACGTCCTTATCACTGATTGCAGCCAGGCGCCTGGTGGCTCCTCCCCAGGGGTTTAACTTGTTCTGCAAACCACGAACCAGGTTCTCCTCAATTCGAAGGTGTGTAAGGAAATCAAGCATCAAAAGCCCTTTCATTAACCACAGGGATTCAGGCAATTTTCTGATCGCAAAGCGCTTTCAGTCCTTGTCAATATCTCTTGTCTATTTCCCGGTGTTTCCCGATTCTGTCTGTCTCTCTGGCTCTGTGTATTCTGTGTGTGGCCACCAGCGGGTTGATTTTGAACGAATACCTGTGTTTGTGTCTGCTTGTTACTTTAAACAAATGAGGGCATGAGGCGCTTCTGTGCATGACACTGAGGAATCAGGAGAAATGAAACAGTGTTTGTGGAACGTGCATATATACAAACATCCGCGTTTACACTGTGGCGCTCGAGGCGCAACGGTAGCGCGTCTGACTTCAGATCAGAAAGCTGCGTGTTCAAATCACGTCGAGGTCACTGTGTTTCCAGATAATCCCGGAATTAATATTTTCTTTGCTGTTTCACAATAACCAGACTCATGCTCCAAAGTCTGCCTCACTAATTCCCCAGTGTCACGGAGAAAAGCGCCACAATTCCTCATTTATTTAATGTGACAAAACACAAGCACAGGTATTCGTTCAAAATCAACCTGCAGATAACCACACACACAATAAACAGAGCCAGAGAGACAGACAGAATCGGGAATATCCGGGAAATAGACAAGAGATATTGACAAGGACTGAAAGCGCTTTACGATCAGAAAATTGCCTGAATCCCTGTGGTTAATGCAAGGGCTTTTGATGCTTGATTTCCTTACACACCTTGGAATTCAGGAGAACCTGGTTCGTGGTTTGCAGAACACGTTGAACCCCTGGGGCGGAGCCACCAGGCGCCTGGCTGCAATCAGAGACAAGGACATGCGAGCTTGTCAGGGCCTGCTAGCTCAGTCGGTAGAGCATGAGACTCTTAATCTCAGAGTGGTGGGTTCGAGCCCGACGTTGGGCAGAAGCATTTTGTGAAACTTTTATGTTGCTTTCACGGAAAAGCATCATCAATTAACCGATAATCTACTTTTGCACCATGGAAGAAATCATAACTGAGCGAGAGTCGATACTTCAATCATTTTATTTGTGCTTTGCATGTTAACTGTTACCCATACCTCATTTTACACAATATACTTCAGGAGTCTGGTTTAAAATGTTCATTGCTGATGACACCAGGAATCTGGAGCAACTATTGGCATATTGAACAGTGCCGGTTATTTCTACCGTGCACAGAAAATAGAATCAGCAGTGAACATCAAATCCCATGCTGCTGACATTCAGATTCAACGCAGTCAGATTTGGAATAAAGTGATATAATTTTAACAGTGAAAATTTGGAAGTAAGCGTTACTCGTATTTGTGCCTTTAATTAAAGTTTGTGGCGTCTGACTCCCGTTCATGTCTCTGAATAAGAAAGGAGGGGCTTGATGGTGAGCTCATCCTTCATATTGAGCGGTTTCTCATCCTTCAAGCGTGGTCAGCTTTAGCTCCGCGGTTGCTTCGCAGCCCCAACTTCTTTGGTAGAGTTCAAACATTGTCGCGCTGCCGGGCGTTTTTATTATCATTTTCACCCCCTTCTTCAACACAGAAACGAATTGAAGCAGTGATTTTAAATTAGCGGTATGAAATGTTTCGAGGGCTCCTTCAAATGATTTAATAAACTATTCCAACGATCGCGGGGGAGGAACTGAGTTCGATTCCCGGTTAGGGAAATAATTTTGATATCACCGTTTTTAATTCATGAATCCGAAGTAATTTTATTCAATGAATAACATGCATCTAATGTGATAAAATAAGAACAGCTTTAATCACCATTTATTAACCGATAACTTTCTTTTGCAGCATGAAATAAATGATAATATGGTTACTGAAGGACAGTCGAAACTTCAGTCATTTATTTTGCTCTTTGCATGTGTTGAACTGTTAACCCAGATCTCATTTTACACATTGTATTTTAGGAGAATGTTTTAAAATGTTCATTACTTGTGAGAGCAGGGAACTGGGGCAACTTTTTTTAAATTTAACGGGACCGGCTATTTCACAGAAAAAAAAGTATTCTCTGACATGATGTTTGCAGACCATACACTGACCGATCTTTGTTAGGCCCCAAGTGGATGATCTGACACTTGCCCGCGTTGAACTCCATTAATCATTGTTCAGGGGGCATTTAATAGAGCTGATCAAAATCATATGGGCAACAGTTTCCACTGGCAGGAGAGTCAGCAGGGCTATGGGGAAGAGCACCGGACTGGGACTTATTGGATAGCTCTTTCAAAGATGCTACATGAATTGCTCATTTTAATCTGCGATTGATAGATTTAGTTAACCAACGGTATTAAGGGATCATTGAAGTCTGTGAGACACTTCATAATTGTTTCTATTATCATTAATCAACCCACAACATTTTGTTGCACACTGCAGGAATTGCTAACATGTTTACCGGATGACAGTCAAATTTCAATACATTTTATAGAATGATAGGAAATTGCCTGAACACCTGTGGTTAATGAAAGGTATTTTAATGGTTGAGTTCCTTATACACCTTGGAATTCTGGAGAACATGGTTTGTAGTTTGCAGAAAAGTGGCTTAGATCCTTGAATAATCTTTCACAAAGCAACTGAATGTGCAGCTTTGAGAGGGGCTTTCTGTACCATCGGGGCTGGACACGGGGGTGAGCGAGCGACATTGTAGTGTTTTGCGTGTGTGCAGTACTGTAAAGAGAAAAACAAATGTAACAGTACTTTGTTACATTGAATAACAAATGTGAATTGTTCCATTGTTCTACGATTTAATTGTACATGATTTATAAAATGCTTCCACCCGGTTTCGAACCGGTGACTTTTCGCGCGTTAGATGAACGTGGTACCCACTGCACGACATTATATCACTATTTCGTTAGATCAGGGACGAGCATTGCTTCGCGAATGTTGGTTGAATGGTGGCAATTCAAACAGCCACAAAACACACTGTTTTTGACCGGGAATCGAACCCGGGCCGCGGTGCTGAAAACACCGAATCCTAACCACGAGACCACCAAAGCAGCTACAACAAGCTATCTGCCAGAAAGCACAGCAAGGCAGTCATTCCACCGTGCTCCTTTGAAATTCAGATACTTTCGCGCCAGGCAAACTGTTTGTACAAAATGACATTTTTTAGTTGACAACACAAAAGATGTGTTCGCGAAACCACGGCAGCAAGTGTGGGTAGGCATGCATTTGAAATCGATTTCCTTCTGTGCTTTTCTCTGGATGTTGCCTCTCTCGGGGCCGGGCCTACATTTTACCGAAGCATTTACTCCTGAGCCTTTTGCCCATCTCGCGGGGTCACAGACGCTCTGTCTGTCTCTTACCCGCTTGTGACCATTAACGGGAACAGGCCGCCAGTTCAACGTTCATCAGCAAACCCAAAAACACAAATAAACGTCTCTCCGCCTCGGTGGCAAAGGTGCAATGGATGTTATTCCAAATAATTCCCCCGTGAGAGTCTGCGTGGATTGGTTTCATTATAAAGTTTCTATTTGAAATGTGCGAGAAAAGCGTAAAATTATGAAAACATTCTGATGGCCCGTACGGGGATCGAACCCGCGACCTTGTGCGTTATTAGCACCACGCTCTCGCCAACTGAGCTAACCGGCCACAAAGCGCACAATGGATAGGCTCGCACCCAGCCTGGGGGATTGTTTTTCAGTCTCACACTGGGTGACCGATTTACTGCACAAACATTGAACACACCACATCGCTTAAACATTGTCAACTGTTCCTGTATACATCTGGGCAGAGTGTCAATCGAAAGTTAGAGAGAAAGAGCTCTTTAATCTAACAAAACTCATTCTAAAAGTTATTGTCGCACCACCGCTGGACAGCCCCCCCCTCCAACACTGTCCCGGTAAAAAGAGAGCCGGCGGGACCCCGACTGGATTCGAACCAGCAGCGGGCGTTTGCAGCCGGATCTAACATGTATCGGGCCCATTTCTTTGGTGGACGCTGGCTCGTTCCTCTTATCGTGAAGGAGACAAAAAGTAACTAAAACCTGCCAGAACCCGGGATCGAACCAGGGACCTTTAAAAAGCTCTGCTCAACTGAGCTATTTCGGCCTCACAGCAAACTCCATCTTGTGTCATTCTTTTGGAGGATTTTCTAACCCCGGGTGGCATTACTCCTCCGGCTCATTCCTCACTTCGGGCAATGTGACCCGACCAGAACTCGGAGCTCAGGTTGTGTTCATGTAAAGCTGGGTTTTGGATAAAGATACAAAGCTGACACAGCCGGGGGGACCTCACTGTGTTGGACACAGCGTGGAATGAACCAATACAGTTACAGAACACAACACATGTGTAAAATTCAATGTTCTTTTCTCCGCACTGATGGGTTGTGAAGGGAGAGACGGGCCGAAGTCTCACTGAGCCGCACTGATCACGAGACAAGCTGAAATGATGACAAGTTCAATCTTCAGCTGCAGGTACGGTGCTCCCACACAGAACTGAAAATGCCCAGGCTGCATCCCGGCCTGTGGTCTCTTCGTTCCTCACTCAGTGGGCAATACAGGAAGGGCTCAGGCCTAATGAATATCTTCATGCTCAGGTTAAGTTATCACTGCCCAGGCACTCTCTGATTCCAGTCTTGCACACGTTGCTAAGTTTCGAATGCTGCATTTTTCACACAGGCAACGAATTGATTGATAGCCGTGCCTGTGATAAGCTAAGTTTGTTAGGGAGATGCAGTGGGCAAGAAGATACACGGAAGACTGATAATAACCGTGACTGTCCTGACACTGTGAACTGCAGTTAAATGTTGGCAACATTTCAAGTGTAAATCAGCAAGTCTAAAAGCTGACAGAAAGGGCTAATCATTTCCTGATGACTTTGAAACAGCATGCATTTTACAGATATCAAGGCAGTGTATTTTGCATCACTGTTTCGTTCGATCAGGGGCGAGCATTCTATCGCGAATGTGCGTTGAATGGTGGCAATTCAATCAGTCCCAAAACACACTGTTCCCTGACCGAGAATCGAACCCGGCCCGCGGCGGTGAGAGTGCCGAATTCTAACTGCCAGACAACCAGGGAAGCTACAGCAAGCTCCCTGCCAGACAGCACAGCAAGGCTGTCTTTCCTGCGTGCTCCTTTGAAATTCAGATACTTTCGCGCCAGGCAAACTGTTCGTACAAAATGACATTTTTTAGTTGAGAACACAAAAGACGTGTTCGCGAAACCACGGCAGCAAGTGCGGGTAGGCATGCACTTGAAATCGATTTCCTTCTGTTCTCTGGATGTTGCCTCTCTCGGGCCCGGGCCTACATTTCATTGATGCATTTACTCCTGAGCCTTTTGCCCATCTCGCGGGGTCAGAGCCGCTCTGTCTGTCTCTTACCCGCTTGTAACCATTAACGGGAACAGGCCGCCAGTTCAACGTTCATCAGCAAACCCAAAAACACAAATAAACGTCTCTCCGCCTCGGTGGCAAAGGTGCAATGGATGTTATTCCAAATAATTCCCCCGTGAGAGTCTGCGTGGATTGGTTTCATTATAAAGTTTCTATTTGAAATGTGCGAGAAAAGCGTCAAACTATGAAAAGCGTAAAACTATGAAAACATTCTGATGGCCCGTACGGGGATCGAACCCGCGGCCTTGGCGTTGTTAACACCACGCTCTCGCCAACTGAGGTAACCGGCCACAAAGCGCACAATGGACAAGCTCACACCCAGCCTGGGGGATTGTTTTTCAGTCTCACACTGGGTGACCGATTTACTGCACAAACATTGAACACACCACATCGCTTAAACATTGTCAACAGTTCCTGTATACATCTGGGCAGAGTGTCAATCGAAAGTTACAGAGAAAGAGCTCTTTAATCTAACAAAACTCATTCTAAAATTTATTATCGCACCACCGCTGAACAGCCCCTCCCTCCAACACTGTCCCGGTAAAAAGAGAGCCGGCGGGACCCCGACTGGATTCGAACCAGCAGCGGGCGGTTGGAGCCGGATCTAACGTGGTTCGGGTTCATTTCTTTGGTGGACGCGAGCTCAGAAGTGGAAAATCTCTCCTGAATCGTTCCTCTTATAGTGAAGGAGACAAAAAGTTACTTAAACCTGCCGGATCCCGGGATCTAAACAGGGACCTTTAGATCTTCAGTCTAATGCTCTCCCAACTGAGCTATTTCGGCCTCACAGCAAAGTCCATCTTGTGTCCTTCTTTTGTAGGATTTTCTAACCCCGGGTGGCATTACTGCTCCGGCTCATTCCTCACTTCGGGCAATGTGACCCGACCAGATCTCGGAGCTCAGGTTGTGTTCATATAAAGCTGGGTTTTGGATAAAGATACAAAGCTGACACAGCCGGGTGGACCTCACCGTGTTGGACACAGCGTGGAATGAACCAATATAGTTACAGAACACAACACATGTGTAAAATTCAATGTTCTTTTCTCCGCACTGATGGGTTGTGAAGTGAGAGACGGGCCGAAGTCTCACTGATCACGAGACAAGCTGAAATGATGTCAAGTTCAATCTTCAGCCGCAGGTATGGTGCTCCCACACAGAACTGAAAATGCCCAGGCTGCATCCCGGCCTGTGGTCTCTTCGTTCCTCACTCAGTGGGCAATACAGGAAGGGCTCAGGACTAATGAATATCTTCATGCTCAGGTTAAGTTATCACTGCCCAGGCACTCTCTGATTCCAGTCTTGCACACGTTGCTAAGTTTCGAATGCTGCATTTTTCACACAGGCAACGAATTGATTGATAGCCGTGCCTGTGATAAGCTAAGTTTGTTAGGGAGATGCAGTGGGCAAGAAGATACACGGAAGACTGATAATAACCGTGACTGTCCTGACACTGTGAACTGCAGTTAAATGTTGGCAACATTTCAAGTGTCAATCAGCAAGTCTGAAAGTTGACAGAAAGGGCTAATCATTTGCTGATGACTTTGAAACAGCATGCATTTTGCAGAAATCAAGGCAGTGTATGTTGCATCACTGTTTCGTTCGAACAGGGGCGGGCATTATATCGCGAATGTGCGTTGAATGGTGGCAATTCAATCAGTCCCAAAGCACACTGTTCCCTGACCGGGAATCGAACCCGGGTCGCGGCGGTGAAAGCGCCGAATCCTAACCACTAGACAACCAGGGAAGCTACAGCGAGCTCCCTGCCAGAAAGCACAGCAAGGCTGTCTTTCCTGCGTGCTCCTTTGAAATTCAGATACTTTCGCGCCAGGCAAACTGTTCGTACAAAATGAAATTTTTTAGTTGAGACTGGAGGGAGGTATACAGTGGTGTACACCAGGAATCGCTATTTTTGATGCATATTAATAACAGAGAGTTGGGTAAAAACACAGCATCATTTTATAGACTGTAAGTGAAACGACATTCGGAAATGTAGTTCCCAATGAGGAGGACATTAACAGACTTCAGGAGGACACAGACTGACTGGACAATATAAGAACATAATAAATAGGAGCAGCAGGAAGCTATTCGGCCCTTCGAGCCTGCTCCACCATTCAATCAGTTCATGGCTGATCTTCGGTTAAAAACACATTCATGTAACACCTTCTAATTGAACCTCTTTCCTGCAGATACAGTTATCTCCTTACTCAGTTTACTGGTTTATATTTTATTAACAGGAAAAAAAGATCAGTGGAGCTAAAAACAGATTTAAAGAATGGTACCAGGATTGAAGGACTTAAGTTATGCGGAGAAACTGGGGAAACTGGGATTGTTCTCCTTCGAGAAGAGAAGGATAAGAAGAGATTTTATAGAAGAGTTCAAAATCGTAAATTCATTTGACAGAGTAAATTAGGAGCAATTGTTTCCAGTGGCAGATAGGTCGGTAACCAGAGAACACAGATTCAATGCGAGTGGCAAAAGAACCACAGACGACATGAGCAGGCCTGTTTTCCAGAGCGAGTTTTGTGATTTGGAATGCTCTGCCTGAAAGATTGGTGGAAGCAGATACATTAGGAACATTCAGCAGGGATTTGGAAAGGATACTTGTTGTAAAACAAAATTCAAAAATAAGAGCAGAGGAGTGTTATTCATTGGATAGCTCTACCAAAGAGCCGGCACAGGCACGATGGGCCGAATGAGCTTCTGCGCGGTACCATTTTAAGATTCTTTCATCACCAGCACCTTAGACAATAAGAAACTGACTGGGGCCGAAGAACAAGGCGATCTCGGGATACAAGTAATTAAAATCAGTAGCACAGGTCAGCACAGCAAGTTACAATGCTCGCGATGAACTGGGGTTTATTTCTAATGCAGTAGAAATCAAGAGTAGTGAAGCTGGCAAATGGTGTGAAGTGGTGTTCCACAATGATCGGTGCTGGAACCATTCTTATTCACCATTTAAAACAACAATTTGGACTCGAGAATCGGAAGTGCAATTTCAAAGTTTGTGGATGCCACCAAAATGGGGGTTTATTGTTAATAAAGTGGAGGACTGCGACAGAATCCAGGAAGACGTTAATAAACTTGCAGAATGGCTTCTAATTGGCAAATAATTTCCATTAGGGAAGTGTGAGTTAGTTCATTTTTATAGGAAGAATGAGGAGGTCACATAATACTTGGAAAACAAGTGTCTAAATGGAGTTCTGGAGAAGAGATATGTGACGGTAAAAATAAACAAATCACTAAATGTAGCAATGCAGGTTGTCCAAGGCATATAAACAAAGAAAACACTGGGGTTAATTTCTAGAGGGCTGGAATTGTAAAGCAGAGAAGTTATATTAAACTTGTATAGAACCTTGGTTAGACCATTAGAATATTGCAAACATTTTTGTCGCCATCTTATAATATTGGCATAGAGGCACTGGAGAAGCTGCAAAATGTATTTACAAGAATAATACCAGAACTGAGCGGACAGAGGACTGAGTGATGATCAGATAGTGTTCTTTTAGATTATCAAAGTGTTTGCGAGGGTAGACGTAGATGAGATATTTCCATTTGTGGGAGAGACCAGAACTCGGGGCCATAGATTTAAGATAGTCTTTAATAAATCCAATTAGGAATGCAACAGAAAACGGTTTAATCAGAGAGTGGTCAGAACGTGGAACTCGCTACCACAAGCAATAGTTGGTGTAAATAGAATAGATACATTTAAGGGGAAGCGAGATAAGCACATCAGGGAGAAATTAATAGAAGGATATTTTGACTGGGTTAGATGAAGGAAGGTGGGAGGAGGCTCGTGTGGAGCAAAAACACCGACATAGACATTTGGGGCCGAAGGACATGTCTCGGTGCAGTAAATCCATTGTAAGTTGTGTTAAAGTTGTAAAGGACCTGGTCATATCACACTTAGAGAACTGTGCATAGTTAATGGTCTCCATACTGTAAAAAGGCCATTGAAGTATTGGAAAAAGTGCAATAAATATTTACAACAACAACAATTGCAGTTATATCGCGCCTTTAATGTAGTGAAATCTCCCAAGGCGCTTCACAGGAGCGTTATCAAACACAACTTGAAACGGAGCCACATAAGGAGATATTAGGAAAGATGACAAAACAATTGGTGAAATAGGTAAGTTTTAAGGAGCATCTTAAAAGGAGGAGAGAGAGTTAGAGAGGCAGAGATGATTATGGAGCGGATCCCAGAAGTTTGGGCGTAGGCAGCTGAAAGCAGGGCCACAAATGGTGGAGCGGTAAAAATCGGGGATGTGCAAGATGACAGATTTGAAGGAGCAGAGTGATCTCGGGGGGTCACAGAGCTGAAGGAAGTTTTACAGACATGGAGGGGATGTAGAGATTTGAAAAAAAAGGTTGATGATTTTAAAATTGATGCGTTGCAGGACGGGGAGCCAATGGACCTCAGCGAGTGATGTTATATTGGGATGTGGTGCGAGCTAATAAACGGGCAGCAGAGTTTTGGATCAGCTCAAGCTTATGGATGGTGTGAGATGGGAAGTTGGAAAGAAGAGCATTGGAGTTGCCAAGTCTAGAGCTACCAAAGGCATGGATGAAGTATTGAGCAGCAGATGAGCTGAGGCAGCGGTGGAGTTAAGTGATGTTACGAGGGTGGAAATAGGCCGTCCTGGTGATGGAGTAGATATGTGGTAGGAAAATCATCCCGCGCTCAAATACCACACCAAGGTTGCGAATGGTCTGGTTCAGCCTTAGACAGATGTCAGGGAGAGGGATGGAGTCGGAGGTTAGGCAATGGAGTTTGTGGCGGGGTCCAATGGCTTCGGTTTTACAAATACTTAGCTGGACGGCAAGAGAACTAAGAGTCCACAGCTATCGGGAACGATTGAACAATTTGGACATTTTTGCTTTAGAAGAGAGGGGACTTAGAGGAGGCCTGATAGAGGTCTTGCAAATGATGACTGAATGTGGACAGTTCGTTTCCACCATTTTTTTATTCGTTCATGAGTTCTGGGCGTCGCTGGCAAGGCCAGAATTTATTGCCCATCCCTAATTGCCCTTGAGAAAGTTGAGGTGAGCCGCATTCTTAAACCGCTGCTGTCCTTGCGGTGGAGGTACTCACTGTTAGGGAGGGAGTTCCAGGATTTTGACCCAGCGACAATGAATGAATGGCGATATACTTCCGTGTCAGGATGTTTTTTGACTTGGAGTGGAATTGGAAGTGGTGCTGTTACCATGCATCTGCTGCCCTTGTCCTTCTAGGTGGATGCGGTCGCGGGTTCGGGAGGTGCTGCCGAAGAAGCCTTGTCGAGTTGCTGCAGTGCATCTTTTAGATGATACACACTGCAGCCACGGTACGCCGGTGATGGAGGGAGTGAATGATTAAGGTGGTGAATGGGGTGCCAATCAAGCTGCTGCTTTTTCCTGAATGGTGTGCTGCGTCTTTAGAGTTGTTGGAGCTGCACTCATCCAGACTTGTGGGAGAATCTAAAACCAGGTGGCAAACATACAAGGTACTTACTAATAAATCCATAGGGAAATAAGGAGGAGTTTAATTTCGCAATTTTTTTAGAATCTGGAATTCACTACCACAGGAAGTGGTTGAGGCAAATAGCTTCGATGGTATCAAAGTGAACTTGAATGTGTGCATGAGAGAAAATGGAATAGAAAGAAATACTGAAAGGCTGAGATGAGGTAGATACAATGGGAGCAGATTCGTGTGGAGAATAAACACCAGCACAGACTACTTGGGCCGAATGGCCTGTTGGTTTGCTGGTTATACTATGTAATGTAATTCTCTGAACGGCAGCTTGGCTCTGTCTGGCTACCTATTGACGAGGCTCTTACTCTGGAAGCTGCAAATGAATTGCTGCACTAAATAGCTGAAGTGACTCTTTACAGAAGAGCTCAGACTGGTAGCACAAATTAGTGGTCCTTTCCCGAAAGATAATATTGGAAATGTCAGTCAGAAATAGTGCCATGTCCTAAACACAGTGCTTGCCCCGCCCCTGGGTGTATTTTCAGATCACCAGCGATTCCCGGTGTAATTGTGTTGATGGAACTCTTGGGTTGAATATTACATTCCTGGGCTGGAAAGACTGCGAGCCGCCTTTGGGCTGCACTCAGTTGTTCTGATGATTAGTTAATTGAATAATTGAGGTAACCGGATATTTCACCGCGCTCTTCACCTGCTCTCTGAACTTGGACTGGGTCACACCATAAATAAATGTGTTTGTGCAGCAACTTAAATTCCGCAGCATAACTCCGGCTTCTTGAAGGTTATATAAAGAAACATTGTAATTATTGTTTCCTACAATGCTATAATAAAAGAAATGTATAACATTTGTCAACGACAGCAGTATGAAGCTGCCGGATATTGTGAACAGTAAATTCACAGACTTCCTTCTGCTCTCCATCTCTGGGTCTCTGCGATTCTCTCCCTTGCTCTCACCCCTCAGTCCCTTACGGACTCGGCTGGTCCCTAAAATGTGTCTGACTGTCAGAGCGTTGAGCAACAAAATTAAAGCGAATGGAAGCAATGGGGTTAAAACCGTATCAAACCAGTCAAATCCCACCCATCCGAGATCAGTAACATTGCTTGTGATTGTGTAACAGAACCACGGTACATTGTCGATTATCTCTCCCGGTTCAAGTGTAATGTACAAGGGGACGTTCTTTGAACAGAGCAGAATGCAGGTTGTTGCTAAAACCACAGCCGCAGTTTTCTCGCAGCAATATTTAGATTTTAGCTTTTGGCAACAAATGGCAACAAATCGATCAAAGGTGAAAGTGACGGTGAACCAGACAGAACGTTCTGTGGCTGCACCGGCCAGGGCAGTGATAACACTACACACAGGATTTATGTCCAGGAAAGATCCCGGGAAATAAAACCAATTTATCCACATCAGTATGACCACAGTGATTATCACTAGCAGATCCGCCGCTGCCATGGCCACCATGTAGCGAGTGGTGCAGTAGGAGAGTTCGCACTTTCCCAGCGAGAGGATCACAATCGCCACTAAATTAACTGTGAAAAAGGGAAGGGAAAAGAGACGGGAAATTACTAATCAAGCATTCTCCGTGTCTGAGCCCAGACTGGATTTTAGCACCAAAAGTCTTCCCCTTTGTCGTCGATTCGTAGAACACGAGGGCAGCTCAATGGAGGGGAGAGGTCAGTCACCTGAACAATGATTTCAATCTAGAACCGGCTTCTTCCACTCTGGTTAGTAACCCACACACAGTACAGCCCTACAGTGATAGACACTCCCAGTAATCCGGGGTATAGATGTTTCAGTAAGAGTAGGGAAGTTGCTAAGAAAGGTGGAGGAGTAGCATTGTTAATCAAGGATAGTTTAACAGCGGCAGAAAGGCAGTTCGAGGGGGATCTGCCGTCTGAGGTAATATGGGCTGAAGTTAGAAATAGGAAAGGAGCGGTCACGTTGTTAGGAGTTTTCTACAGGCCCCCAAATAGTAATAAAGATGTGGAGGAAGAAATTGCAAAGCAGATTATGAATAGGTGTGGAGGTCACAGAGTAGTTGTCATGGGTGACTTCAACTTTCCAAATATTGATTGGAACCTTTATAGGTCAAACAGTTCGGATGGGATAGTTTTTGCACAGTGTGTGCAGGAGGGTTTCCTGACACAATATGTGGATAGGCCGACAAGAGCTGGGGCCACGTTGGATTTGGTACTGGGTAATGAACCGGGCCAAGTGTTTGATTTGTATGTGGGAGAGCACTTTGGAGATAGTGACCACAATTCGGTAACTTTCACTATTGCAATGGAGAGGGATAGGGCCATACGACAGGGCAGGGTTTATAATTGGGGGAGGGGTAATTATGATGCGATTAGTTAAGAATTAGGGAGTACAAGATGGGAACAGAAACTATCAGGGAAAGGCACAAACGAAAAGTGGAGCTTTTTCATGGAGCAATTACTGCGTGTCCTTGATAGGTATGTCCCTGTCAGGCAGGGAGGAAATGGCCGAGTGAGAGAACAATGGTTCACAAAAGAGGTTGAATGTCTAGTCAAGAGGAAAAAGGAAGCGTATGTAAGGATGAGAAAACAAGGTTCAGTTGGGTCGATTGAGGGGTACAAGGTAGCAAGGAATGAGCTAAAAAAAGAGCTTAGGAGAGCTAGGAGGGGGCATGAGAAGTCCTTGGCGGGTCGGATCAAGAAAAACCCCAAGGCTTTTTACTCTTATGTGAGAAATAAAAGAATGACCAGGGTGAGGGTAGGGCCGGTCAAGGACAGTAGTGGGAACTTGTGCATGGAGTCAGAAGAGATAGGAGAGGTGATGAATGAATACTTTTCGTCAGGGGCCATGTTCTTGAGGATGAGAGTGTGATAAAGGTGGATAGGCTGGAGGTGGTAGATGTTCTGAGGTAAGATGTTTTAGCAATTTTGAAGAACCTGAGGTTCGATAAGTCCCCTGGGCCAGATGGGATATATCCTAGGATTCTTAGGAGGCAAGGGAGGAGATTGCAGAGCCTCTGGCTTTGATCTTTGGGTCCTCACTGTCCACCGGGATGGTGCCAGAGGACTGGAGAGTGGCGAATGTTGTTCCTCTCTTCAAGAAAGGAAATAGGAATGACCCTGGTAATTATAGGCCGGTTAGTCTTACTTCGGTGGTTGGTAAGATAATGGAAAAGGTCCTGAGGGATAGGATTTATGAACATTTGGAAAGGGGCAACTTAATCAGGTATAGTCAACACGAATTCGTGAAGGGTAAGTCTTGCCTAACAAATTTGATTGAATTCTTTGAGGAGGTAACTAAGTGTGTAGATGAAGGTAGAGCAGTTGATGTCGTATACATGGATTTTAGTAAGGCGTTTGATAAGGTTCCCCATGGTCGTCTCATGAAGAAAGTAAGGAGCTGTGGGATAGAGGGAAATTTGGCCGATTGGATAAGTAACTGGCTATCTCATAGAAGGCAGAGGGTAGTGGTGGATGGAACATTTTCGGACTGGAGACCAGTTACCAGCGGTGTGCCACAGGGGTCGGTGCTGGGTCCTCTGCTGTTTGTGATTTTTATCAATTATTTGGAGGAGGGGACTGAAGGGTGGATCAGTAAATTTGCTGATGACAACAAGATTGGTGGAGCAGTGGATGAGGTGGAGGGCAGTTGTAGGCTGAAAAGAGACATTGATAGGATGCAGAGCTGGGCCGAAAAATGGCAGATGGAATTTAACCCTGATAAGTGCGAGGTGATTCATTTTGGTAGGGCAAATTTGAATAAGGATTACAGGGTCAACGGCAGGGTTCTGAGGAACGTGGAGGAGCAGAGGGATCTGGGGGTTCATATCCACAGATCTCTGAAGGTTGCCACTCAAGTGGATAGAGCAGTAAAGAAGGCCTATGGTGTGTTGGCGTTTATTAACAGAGGGTTTGAGTTTAAGAACCGTGAGGTTATGCTGCAACTGTACAGTACCTTGGTGAGACCACATTTGGAATATTGTGTGCAGTTCTGGTCACCTCACTATAGGAAGGACGTGGAAGCATTGGAAAGAGTGCAAAGGAGATTTACCAGGATGCTGCCTGGTTTCGGGGGGAGGTCTTATGAGGAAAGATTGAGGGAGTTGGGGCTTTTCTCTTTGGAGCGGAGGAGGATGAGAGGCGACTTAATAGAGGTTTATAAGATGATGAGGGGGATAGATAGAGTGGATGTTCAGAGACTATTTCTCGGGTAGAGGCAGCTGTTACAAGGGGGCATAACTATAAGGTGCATGGGGGGAGATATAGAAGGGATGTCCGAGGTAGATTCTTTACTCAGAGAGTGGTTGGGGTGTGGAATGGACTGCCTACTGTGATAGTGGAGTCGGACACTTTAGGAACTTTCAAGCGGTTATTGGATAAGCACTTGGAGCACACCAGAGTGAAAGGGAGTGCGATAGCTTGATCTTGGTCTCGGACAATGCTCGGCACAACATCGAGGGCCGAAGGGCCTGTACTGTGCTGTACTGTTCTATGTATTCTATGTATCTATGTACCACTGGGGTCAGGTGTTCCACTCGGGTTAGTGACCCACACTCAGTAGAGTTCTACAGTGATAGACACTCCCAGTAATACATGACCACTGGGGTCAGGTGTTCCACTCTGGTTAGTAACCCAGACTCTCTACAGCCCTACAGTGACAGATACTCCCAGTAATACCTGGTCGCTGGGGCCAGGTGATCCACTCCGGTTAGTGACCTCCACTCAGTACAGTTCTGCAGTGACAGATACTCCCTGTAATACCTTCTCTCAGAGAGTTGCCCGCACTGATTATCTGATTTAACATTTTACTATATTCCATTAAATGTAATAACTTGATTATTCCCCGAGCCTGTGAGATAGAAACAGAGGTTTGTTTTCAGTTGAGTCAATGGAATAAATCCGCACAGGTAATTCAAGACATTTAACTTAACAGAATCGTATCACTGCTCGGGTGTCTGTATAAAGGGGACCAGTACATCAAAAAGTTACATTATCAATCTCAGAGCAAAACCAGAGACCTGGTCATACAGATATTTACATAACTTCAATGGTTATAGTCACTTACCAGGTACTCCAATAATGGCCAGGATAGGGTAGTGTATTTCCCGGACAAGATTAATTGTTCCATGCATTTTATGTGTGAAGCGATGTGACCCTTAGTGCTGCAGGCAATCTCGCTGAATTATGAGCTGAATTATCCTACAACCCTTAATTTATACATTGCGGGATCTCCACGGGGACATTGAGGTTGCAACATCGGTCAAAATATTTACTTTTAATATTTGATCAAACAGTTTACGACAGCTGAGTTAAGTCCCTGTTGTGAAAGAATATATTTACTGCTGAGATTGAAATCGAAAGCCCCAAATTCATCAATTAACTAATGGAAATTGCCAGCTGCATTGTCGCAGCAATGGGGATGTTGTTTCAAACACCATCAGGCCAATATCTGGATCTGATCTTGATCCAGTTATTCCCTTCACTCTGCTGTAGACATTCAGTAATTAAGTTCTTAAAGTTAGAGTGTCCTCACAGGGCTATTCTGTCGCACACTGGGATGGGGCTGCCCCTTTTAACTGTGGCCATTCAGTTAAGCAATTCAAGTGGGGATATTGTTGTGATGGATCCTCAAACTACTGCAACCCCTCAAACCAATATACACCCTCAAAGTATTGGAACTATTATATACAATAAAAATAACCAAACTAATACAGCGCCTCAAACTAATACAGCGCCTCGACCTATTAGAGGCTCTCAACATAATACAGCCCCTCAAACGAATACAACCCCTTAAACCTATACAGCCCCTCAACATAATAGAGTCCCTCCAATCAATAGAGCGCCACAAACTAATAGAGCCTCTCAAACTAATACAGCTCCTCAAACTAATAAAGCACCTCAAACTAATGCAGCCTCTCAAACTAATACATCCCCTCAAACTAATACAGACCCTCAAACTAATACAGCACCACAAACTAATGCAGCCTCTCAAACTAATACAGTCCATCAACCAATACAGCCCCTCAAATAAATACAACCCCTGAAACTAATACAACCCCTGAAACTAATACAGCCCCTCAAACTAATACAGCCCTCAAACTAATATTGCCCCTCAAACTAATACAACTCCTGAAACTAATACAGCCGTCAAACTAATACAGAACCTCAAACTAATACGGACTCTCAAACTAATACAACAACTCAAACTGTTTCAGGTCAGTATTCAGGGGTATAGAATCTTCAGGCCAGACAGAGGGGCGGGGGGGGGGGGGGGTTGTAAAAGAGGAGAGGGTGTCGCAATATCAATCAAGGAGTCAATTACTCCTTTAAGGAGGGATGACATCTTAGCAGTTACCTCTAATGAGGCCATATGGGTAGAACTTAAAAACAAAAAGGAGGCAAGCACTTTGCTGGGAGTGTACTATAGGCCCCCAAACATTCAGGAGGAGATAGAGGAACATATATGTAGGCAAATCTCAGAGAAGTGTAGAAATAATAGGGTAATAATAGTAGGGGATTTCAACTTCCCGAATATTAACTGAGATAGTAATTGTGTGAAAGGCTAAGAGGGTGCAGAATTCTTAAAGTGCATCCAGGGGAGCATTTTGAGCCAGCATGTAGAAAGTCCTACAAGAGAGGGGGCGGTACTGGACCTAATTCTAGGGAAAGTAGCCGGGAAGTGGTAGATGTGTCAGTAGGAGAGCATTTTGGTGACAGTGACCATAATTCAGTCAGATTTCAGGTAGTCATGGAAAACGACAAAGATAGACCGGAAAAAAAGATTGAAAATTGAGGGAAGGCCGATTTTAAGATAAGAAGGCAGGATCTTGCCAAAATGTACTGGGATCAGATACTTGTAGGATATTCCACATCAGAGCAATGGGAATCTTTCATGAAGGAAGTACAGAGGATACATGCCAACATGTTCCCGTACAGATCAAGGGTGGGACCAACAAGCCCAGGAACCCTGGATTTCAAGGGATAGACAAGAATAGATTAGGAAAAAAAGGGAGGGTTTTGGCAGATACAAAGGACTAAAAACAGTGGAAGACATAGAGGAGTATCGAAAGTGCAGGTGGGTATTAAAAAATAAATTAGGAGAGTGAAGAGGGGGCATGAAAAAACACTGGCGGGACAAATAAAGAAAAATCACAAGGTGTTTTCTAAGTATATTAAGGGCAAGAGGATAAACAGGGAAAGAGTAGGGCCCATTAGGGACCAAAGTGGCAATCTGTGTAGAGCCGGAAGATGTAGGTGAGGTTTTAAATGAATATTTTGCATTTATGTTCATTATGGAGAAGGGTGAGATAGGCATAGAAATCAGGCAGGGGGATTGTGATATAATTGAACGAATTAGTATTGAGGGGGAGATGGTACGAGCGGTTTCAGCGTGCTTAAAATTGGATAAATCCCCAGGCCCTGACGGGATGTATCCCAGGCTGCTTTGTGAAGCAAGGGAGGAGATTGCAGGGGCTCTGACACAAATTTTCAGAAGCTCTCTGGCCACAGGGGAGGTCATGATGCGGAGATGCCGGTGTTGGACTGGGGTGGACAAAATTGAGAGGTCGCACAACACCAGGTTATAGTCAAACAGTTTTATTTTAAATCACAAGCTTTCGGAGTTACAGCTCCTTCGTCGCGTGAAGTGAGGAGATACAGAATCGTCAAAGCATATATAGATAGAGAACAATGCATGTGTAACTTACAATTGCAGACAACTGAATTCAATCATCCTGACTGTTTATCTGCCGAGGTGCCAGAGGACTGGAGAACAGCTAACGTAGTATCATTGTTTAAGAAGGGTAGTAGGGATCAACCAGGGAATTACAGGCCAGTGAGCCTAACATCAGTGGTAGGGAAGTTATTGGAAACAATTCTGAGTAACAGAAATAGTCTCCACTTGGAGAGGCAGGGATTAATCATGGACAGTCAGCATGGCTTTGTCTGGGGGAGATCATGTCTGACCAATTTGATTGCATTTTTCGAGGGGCTGACTGGGTGTGTGGATGAGGGTAGTGCAGTTGATGTGGTCTACATGAACTTCAGTAAGGCCTTTGAAAAGCCCCACATGGGAGACCAGTCAAGAACATTAGAGCCCATGGGTTCCAGGGTAATTTGGCACATTGGATGCAACATTCTCTTAGTAGCAGGAGGCAGAGGGTGATGGTCGAATGTTGTTTTTGTGACTGGAAGCCTGTGTCCAGTGGTGTACCGCGGGGATCGGTGTTGGGTCCTTTGCTGTTTTTAGTGTACATTAATGATTTAGATATGAATGTAGGAGTTATGATTAGTAAGTTCGCAGATGACACGAAAATTGGTGGAGTGGTAAATAGCGAGTTGGGAAGCCTCAGGCTACAGGACCATATAGATGGGTTGGTCAGATGTGCAAATGTAATTTAACCCTGAAAAGTGTGAGGTGATGCATTTTGAGAGGACAAACAAGGTAAGGGGATATACAATGAATGGTAGGATCATAGGAAGGACAGAGGATCAGAGGGACCTTGGTGTGCATGTACGTGGATCCCTGAAGGCAGCAGGACAGGTAGATAAGTTGGTTAAAAAGGCATATGGGATACTTGCCTTCATTAGCCGAGGCATAGAATATAAGAACAGGGAGGTTATGATGGAGCTGTACAAAACGTTAGTTAGGCCACAGCTGGAATACTGTGTGCAGTTCTGGTCAACAAACTGTAGGAGGGATGTGATTGCAATGGAGAGAGTGCAGAGGAATTCATCAGGATGTTACCTGGGCTGCAGCGCTCCAGATATGAAGATAGACTGGACAGGCTGGGGTTGTTTTTTTTAGAGCAGAGAAGGCTGAGGGGGTACCTGATTGAGGTGTACAAAATTATGAGGGGCATAGATAGAGTAGATAGAAAGGAACGTTTACCCTAGTAGAGGGGTCAATCACCAGGGGGCATAGGTTCAAGGTTAGGGGCAGGAGGTTAAGATGGGATTTGAGGAAACACTTTTACACCCAGAGGGTTGTTGGAATCTGGAACTCACTTCCTGAAAGGGTGGTAGAGGCAGGAACCCTCACAACATTCAAGAAGCATTTAGATGAGCACTTGAAACGCCATAGCTTAGAATGCTACGGACCAAGTGCTGGAAAATGGGATTAGAATAGACAGGGCTTGATGGCCGGCACGGACACGATAGGCCGAAGGGCCTCTTTCTTTGCTGTATAACTCTATGGGGGAAAAATTCAGCTGCTTGCGCCTCCCGTTAGCGACTTAAGAGGGCGCTAATGGGGCGTAAAGCAGCTAACGCCTGGGCGCAGCGCCGCCCACGCCTCCCGAAAAATTCAGTGGGAAATTAGCGGCGGCGGCAGCCGGTAGCACCCTGTGGCGCTGCGCCGCCGGCGATGACGTCATCGCCGTGCGCAGCACCCCGCTCGCGCCCCGGCCGTGATCTTCAGTCGCGCCCCCTGATTTACCGCCAGACGCTATGTCCGACGGGTTCAGGGAGGCGTACGTGCGGCCGGGGCGGCGATATTTAAAGGGGAGGTGGCAGGCGGCCATTTTTGTTGCTGGCCGCCTGCCAGCACCTGCCCCCGTTGCTGTCCCCGGCCCCCGTGAAGCCCCCCCACCGTGAAGTGCCGGCTGCGCTCCAAGAGCCCGGCACTTCTCTTGAGTGCCGGGATCTTTTGCCGGCACTCCCGATCCCTGGGGGCCCAGCTGGGCCCCGGTTCGCGCTGCGCAGGGTCCCTCCCCTTTAAGAAGGGGAGGAAGGCCTGCAATACCGCGGCGCGACGTGCCGCAGCGCGTGGCGCTGCGGCACGTTGCGCCAGGATATTCACTCGCAGCGCCCCAAGAGGGATGCGGGGTGCTTCCAGTGGCGCCCCGCTTCCCTCTTGGGGCGCAACCACTGAAGTTCCGGCGCGGGGCCGCTAATTTTTTCGGGGCGCTAAAAGTCGCGCCCCGGCGAGGTTAGCGCCCCAAATGGGGCGCGACTCAATTTTTACCCCTATGACTCTAAGGGGTAAAAATTCACTTGGTTGCGCCACCCGTTAGCGCCTTAAGAGGGCGCTAATGGGGCGCAAAGCCGCTAACGCCCGGGCGCAGCGATGTTTGCGCCGCTCGAGTACTTAACTTGAGATTGTGCGGCGGCGCTAAAACTTACCGCTGCGACCACCTGCGCGCGCACATTGTGACGTCATTCCATGGTGCAACGCCCTTGGGGCGCCCCGTAGCGGAAATTGAGTGGCGCCCCCTGCCTTACCGCATGGCGCTTCCAACGAGCAGAAGACTGGAACGCTATCAATCGCTGTGGGGCTGGGGGGGGGGCGCTATTTAAAGGGGGCCTCTTCCTGTCTTTTATTGTTGGTGGCATTTTTGAACTACGCATTCTGAGAGAGAGAGAGAGAGACTTCTGGAGAGATTCAACGTTCTGTGAAGGAGTTTTGGGTACTGAGCAGCACTTTGCAGGTTCATTTTGATTTGCCATTCCTTGTATCGATTTAGCAGAGACCGTGGGAGCTGCACTCTGAGCTCTTTGCCTTGTGCTCTCCATTGTTCTTTCCAGCACATTTGATCTGCAAGTTTCTCCAGGCCGAGATTCAAGGCAGCAATGAACAGGATGTGGATGGAAAGCAAGATTAACCATCCCCTTTAAGAACTGGCCCGTGCCTATGTGTGTGTGTTCCATTGCTGACTGACATTACATGAGCTTCGCCAGCGCTCCGAGTTAGCGCCTCACTGCTCGGCCTTTGCGCCTTAAGAGAGGTGTGCAGCGCCTGATTTAGCGCTCCACTCACCACCCGGGGCGGTAAAAGTGAAGTTTCCCGTCAGTGCCGATAATTAGCGCCAGGCGCTAATATTTGCGTCCGGACGATATTTGCGCCCCAAATGGGGCGCGACCTAATTTCTACCCCTAAGACTCTATTAAACTAATACTAGCCTTAACTAATACAGCTACTAAAACTAATACAGCAACTCAAACTAATACTACCACTCAAAATAATATACCCCCTGAAAATAATGACATTGCTACGTCTAATAAAATAACTGAAAATAATGCAGCCCCTCAATCTAATGCTGCACCTCAAACTAAAGCCACCCCTCTAACTAATTCAGCCCCTGAAACTTATACAGCCCTCCAAGTTAATACAGCTCCTCAAACTAAATCAGCCCCTCAAACTAATGCAGCCTCTCAAACTAATACAGCCCCTCAAAATAATGCAGCACCTCAAACTAATACAGCCACTCAAAATAATACAGCCCCTCAATCTAATACAGCCACTCAAAATAATACAGCCCCTCAAACTAATACAGCCACTCAAACTAATACAGCTCCTCAAACTAATACAGCCACTCAAAATAATACAGCCCCTCAAACTAATACAGCCACTCAAACTAATACAGCTCCTCAAACTAATACAGCCACTCAAACTAATACAGCCCCTCAAACTAATACAGCCACTCAAACTAATACAGCTCCTCAAACTAATACAGCTCCTCAAACTAATACAGCTCCTCAAACTAATACAGCTCCTCAAACTAATACAGCTCCTCAAACTAATACAGCACCTCAAAATAATACAGCTACTCAAACTAATGCAGCAACTAAAACTAAAGCGCTGTCAAACAATTACAGACCCTCAAACCAATACAGCACCATTAGGCAATGCAGCTCCTCACACACATACAGCCTCTCAAACTGAGAAAGGGCTCAAAACTAATTCAGCCCCTCAAATTAAAGCAGCTCCTCCATCTAATACAGCCTCTAAAACTGATACTACCGCTTAATGTAATACATTCCATCAAACTAATACAGCTCCACAAACTAATACAACACCTCAAACTAACACAACCCCTCAAACTAATACAGTCCCTGAAAATAATATACGCCTGAAACTCATGAAAATTCTACATCTAATAAAAAACACTCAAAATAATGCAGCCCCTCAAACTAAAACCGCCGCACAAAATAATACAGCCCCGCAAATAAATACAGCAGCTCAAACTAATAGCCACTCAAACTTGTACAGCCTCTTAAACTAATATAGCATCTAATACAGTCCCTCGAACTAATAGAGAGCATCAAACTAATACAGCCACTCAAACTAATACAGCCCCTCAAACTAATACAGCCCCTCAAACTAATACAGCCCCTCAAACTAACACAGCCCATTAAACTAATAATATCCCTCAAACTAATACTATGCTTAAACTAATACTAACCCTCAAACTAATACAGCGCTTCAAACAAATACAAGAGCTCAAACTAATACACTGCATCAAACTAATACAGCCCCCCAAAATAATACAGCCCCCAAGCTAACACAGCCGCTCAAACTAATGCAGCCCCTTCAACTAATACAGCCCCCCAAGCTAATACTGCCCCTCAAACTAGTGCAGCAACTCAATAATACAGCCGCTCAAGCTAATACAGTCCCTCAGCCAATACTACCGATCAATCTAATACAGCACCTCAAACTAATACTGCCCCTCAAACTAATACAGCCCCTGAAAATAATATACCCCTTCAAACTACTGACAGTACTACATCTAATAAAAAATTCAAAATAATGCAGCCACTCAAAGTAATGCATCCCCTCAAACTAATATATGGCTTCAATCTGATAAAGTCCCACTAATTAATACAGCCCCTCAAACTAATTGACACTTGAAACTTAGATAGAAGATTAATCTAATACAATCACTCAAAATAATACTGACTCTCAAAGTAATACAGTGTGTCTAACTAATCCAGCACATCAAACTGATATACCACCTCAAACTAATAAATCTCCTCAAACTAATGTAGCTCATCAAACCAATGCAGCACCTCAAACAACTCCCTTACAGCATGTGGGAGCACCGTCACCACACGTACTGCAGCGATTAAAGAAAGCGGCTCACCACCACCTTCTCCAGGGGTATTAGGGATGGGCAGTACATGCTGGATATTCCAGCGGAGCCCAGATCCCGTCAATAAATAATTCAATACAACTGACGAGTTTACAACAACTAAATTGAACACCCAGAAACTGGACAACTGACTAGAATCTAACAAGGCACCGATTAACTGAGCAACTGACCACTACCTGACCGATCACCAAAATACTGGCCAACTGAATAAAATCTGACAGAAAATCCTGAAACTGACCAGCTGAACACAAACTTAACTATGATACACGAACTAACCTACTGACCACATCCTGTCTGAGCACACAGAAACTTACTCACTGACCACAACTGGACCGAACACACAGAAACTGACCCACTGACCACAACCTGAATGAACACACAGAAACTTACTCACTGACCACAACCGGACCGAACACACAGAAACTGGCCCACTGACCACAACCTGACTGAACACACAGAAACTGACCCACTGACCACAACCTGACTGAACACACAGAAACTGACCCACTGACCACAACCTGACTGAACACACAGAAACTGACCCACTGAACACAACCTGTCCGAACACACAGAAACTGACCCACTGAAAACAACCTGACCGAACACACAGAAACTGACCCACTGACCACAACCTGACCAAACGTACAGAAACTGACCCACTGACCACAACCTGACTGAACACACAGAAACTGACCCACTGACCACAACCTGACTGAACACACATAAACTGACCCACTGACCACAACCTGACTGAACACACAGAAACTGACCCACTGACAACAACCTGACTGAACACACATAAACTGACCCACTGACCACAACCTGACCGAACACACAGAAACTGACCCACTGACCACAACCTGACTGAACACACATAAACTGACCCACTGACCACAACCTGACTGAACACACATAAACTGACCCACTGACCACAACCTGACCGAACACACAGAAACTGACCCACTGAACACAACCTGTCCGAACACACAGAAACTGACCCACTGACCACAACCTGACCGAACACACAGAAACTGACCCACTGAACACAACCTGACCGAACACACAGAAACTGCCCAATTGATCACATCCTGACCGAACACACAGAAACTGCCCAATTGACCACAACCTGACCGAACACACAGAAACTGCCCAGTTGACCACATCCTGACCGAACACACAGAAACTGCCCAATTGACCACATCCTGACCGAACACACAGAAACTGCCCAGTTGACCACAACCTGACCGAACACACAGAATCTGCCCAATTGACCACATCCTGACCGAACACACAGAAACTGCCCAATTGACCACAACCTGACCGAACACACAGAAACTGCCCAATTGACCACATCCTGACCTAACACACAGAAACTGACCCACTGAACACAACCTGACCGAACACACAGAAACTGACCCACTGAACACAACCTGTCCGAACACACAGAAACTGACCCACTGACCACAACCTGACCGAACACACAGAAACTGCCCAATTGACCACATCCTGACCGAACACACAGAAACTGCCCAATTGACCACATCCTGACCGAACACGCAGAAACTGACCAATTGACCACAGCCTCTATCCGCCCATCAAACTCCCCTGTCTGTCTCCCTCTCGGATTCATCCCGTCCGTTCCCCCCCGGACTTCTGTTTTTCTGACTCCCTCCCCCGTCTGTCTCCCCCGTCTATCTCCCTGTCTTTCTCTCTCTTTCACTATCTCTCCTGCATCTGTCTCCCACCGTTTTTCTCCCCCGTCTCTCTCTCTATATATATATATGTCTGCCTCAAACCCCGTCTGTCTCTATCTCTCTCTCTTTCAAACCCATCTGTTCTCCTTCTCTGACTCCCACCGTCTGTTACTCCTGTCTGTCTCTCTCTGACTCCCCTCCACCTTTCTCTTCTGTCTGCCTCCTTCCGCCTGTGTCATTCATCTGAGTTTCTCTGTGCCACCCACCATCTATCTGCTCCCAATCTTTCTCCATCCGCCTCTCTTCCCGTCGGTCTGGCTCCCCCACAACAGCTCTGTCGCTCTCTCTCTATCTACCTCCGTATTTCTCTTTCATTGTCTCCCTCGGTCTCTCTCCTCCCGGTTCTCTGCCCCCGGCTGGCACATGCACTGTCTAGCCACGCCTTTCCGCCCCCGGTCTGTCTCTCTCACTTTGTATCCTCGTCTGCCTCCCCGTCTGTTGGCCCTGTCTGTCTCCCAGCGTCTGTTTCCCTGCATCAATCTCTCCCGTATGTCTCCCCCGTGTGTGTCTCTCTCTCTCTGTTTCCACAGACTCTCTCTTCCCATGTATCTCTCACTGTCTTCCCCCATCTTGCCTCCCCCTTGCTGACTCTACCCTCTAACCCGCCCCGTCTATCTCCTCCGTCCATATCACACTTTAATTATCACTGCGTCTGTCCCTGTCTCTCTGCTTCACCCCATCTGTCTCCCCATATCTGTCTCCCCACCGTCTATTTACCCACGTTTGTCTGCATGGCTCTCTCCCCGACCCCGAGCCGCACCCCCCGCCATCCTTCTCCCCTGTCTGTCACTCGGTCTCTCTCCTCTATATGTCTCTCTTGCTGTCTGTCACCAGCCTCACTCCCCAGTCTTCATCCCCACGTATGTCTTCCCAATCTGGCTCCTGCCGTCTGCCTCATTCTGTCTCTGTCCCACCCGCGTCTATCTTCCCCCATCTGTCTCTCGCTTGCACTCTGTCTCCCTCGTCTGTCTCCCCTGTCTATCTACCCAGCATGTCCCATCATCGTTCACCCTCTCTGTCTCCACATCTGTCTGTCTCTCTGTCTCCCTCCAGTTGTCTGTCTTTCTGCCTCCCAAAGACAGTCACGCCACCGCTTACACTTGCTGTCTCCCCCGTCTCTCTCTCTCTCTCTCTCGCTCTCTGTCTCTCCCAACCTTCTCCCCACCGTCTGTCGCCCCCGTCTCTCTCTCTCTCTCTCTCTGTACCGTCTGTCTCCATCAGTCTCGCGCCCCGTCCTTCTTCCCCTGCTCTGTCTCTCGCTCTGTCTCCCCAGTATGTCTCCGCAGTTCGTCTCCCATGTCTGTCTCCCCCATCTGTATCTGTCACTGTCTCCCCATCTCGCTCCCGCCTGTCTCTCTCTCTCTCTCTGTCTCACAACACGTCTGTCTCTTTCTGTCTGTCTCAACTCCGTCTATTCTCTTTCTGTCTTCCCTGCCTCACTTTGTCTCAGTTCCGTCTGTCTCCCCTGTCTGCCTCCTCCCGTCTGTGTCCCTCATCTGTCTCTATCTGTGTCATCCACAATCGGTCTGCCCCCTGTCTGTCTCCATTTGTCTCTCTACGCCTCGGTCTGTCTATCCCCACCCCGCCACAAGACTTGCGGTCTCTCCCTATCTCCCACCATATGTCTCCTTCCCTCTGTCTCCTCCCTGTTTTTCTCCTCGCCGTCTCTCTTCCCCCGTCTCTCCCTCTCTCTCTCTCTCTCTCTCTCTCTCTCTCTCCCTCTCGGTTTGTCAATATCTGTATCGCCCGTCCGTCTCCCACTCTTTGTCTCCCCGTCTGCCTCCCCGTCTGTCCGCTCTGTCTGTGCCTCCGGGTCTGTCTCCTTGCATCTCACCACCCTTCTGTCTCCCTGTCTCTCTCAGTCGGTCTCTCCTTCTCTGTTTCCATAGTCTGCCTTTTCCCCGTCTTGCTCTGTCAGCCCCCAATCTGTCTCTCTCTCTGTCTCCCCGCTTCTGTCTAACCCTGTCTGCTTCGCCTGTCTCTCATTTTCTTCCTAACATCTGTCTCCCACTTCAGTCTTCCCTATCTGTATCCAGCGTCTGTCACCCCATCTGTCTCCCCCATTTGTCTCCCATCTGTCTCTCCCGCTCTCTTCCCCTGTCTCTGTCTCTTCTGTCTCCCTCGAATCTGTTTCTCCCTCTGTTCCCCACACGTCTGTCTCAGACCGTCTGTATCCCTCTCAGTCTCACCAAACCAACTTCTGACTATCTTTCTCTGTCTAAACCCCGTCTGATCTATTTCAGTCTCCCCGTCTGATTCTACTGTCTGCCTCTCTCAGTCTCCCTGCCGTCTGTCACTCCCTTCTGCCTCCTCCCATCAGTTTCCCCATCTGCACTCTCTGTGTCACCCACCATTTGTCTTCTTCAGTGTGTCTCCATCCGTGTCTCAACCCGTCGGTCTGTTTCCACCCACGCGTCGGTCGCCCTCTCTCAATCTCCCACAGTATATCTCTCTCTCTGTCTCCCCCACTGTAGGTTTCTGTCTTATTCTCCCCCGGATTGTCTCCTCTCTGTCTCTCTCTCTACCGTCTGTCTGTGTATCTGAACCCCAACCACCTGCACTCCCCATCTGTCTCCACACCGTGTGTTTCCTCTTTCTATCTCTCTCTGTCTATCTACTTCTGACCTCCCTCCTCTCTCTCTCTCTCTCTCTCTCTCTCTCTCTGTCTTGCTTTCTCTCCCAGTCTGCCTACCCGTCTGTCTCTCTCTCTTTCTGTCTCCACAGTTTGTTTCTCCCCCGTCCATCTTTCTTTCTGAATCCCCACCTCTCTCTCCCCGTCTGTCTCTCTGCAGCTGTCGACACCCGTCTGTCCCTCTATCTGTCTGCCCGCCTATGGCTGTCTCCCCGACTTACTCCCCATGTCTGTCTCCTCCTCTATTTGCCGCTGCTGTCTCACCCTCTCTGTCGTTTTTTTATTCGCTTATTGGATCTGGGCGTCGCTGGCCATGCCAGCATATGATACCCATCCCTAGTTGCCCTTGAGAAGGAGGTGTTGAGCCGCATTCTTGAACCGCTGCAATCCGTGTGGTGAAGGTACTCCCACAGGGAGTTCCAGGATTTTGACCCAGCGACGATGAAGGATCGGCGATATACTTCTAAGTCAAGATGGTGTGCGACTTGAGGGGAACTTGGAGTTGGTGGTGTTCCCAAGCGCCTGCTGCCCTTGTCCTTCTGGATGGAAGAGGTCGCGGGTTTGGGAGGTGCTGCCGAAGAAGCCTTGGCGAGTTGCTGCAGTGCATCTTGTAGATGGTACACACTGCAGCCACCGTATGCCGGTGGTGGAAGGAGTGAATGCTTACGGTGGTGGATGGGGTTCCAATTCGGTGGGCTGCTTTGTCCTGGATGGTGTCGAACTTCTTGTGTGTTGTTTCAGCTGCACTCATCCAGGCAAGTGGAGAGTATTCCATCAAACTCCTTACTTTTGCCTTGTAGTTGGTATAAAGACTTTGGTGAGTCAGGGTTGAGACAGTCACCGCAGAATACCGAGCCTCTGACCTGCTCTTGTTACCACAGTATTTATGTGGCTGGTCCAGTTAATTTCTGGTCAATGGTGACCCCCAGGATGTTGATGGTGGGTGATTCGGCGCCCACGTCTTATTGCATGCGGGAATGGACTGCTTCATTATCTGAGGAGTTGTGAATGGGACTGAACAATGTGCAGGCATCAGCGAACATCCCCATTTCTGACTTTATGTTGGAGGGAAGGTCATTGATGAAGTAGCTGAAATGGTTGCGCCTAGGACACTGTCCTGAGGACCCCTGCAGCGATGTCCTTGGGCTGTGATGATTGACCTTCAGTCACCACAACCATCTTCCTTTGTGCTAGTTATGACTCCAGCCAGTGAAGTGCTTTCCCCCCGATTCCCATTGACTTCAGTTTTACTAGGGCTCCTTGATGCCAGACTCG
Organism: Squalus acanthias; assembly: GCA_030390025.1. Classification (NCBI taxonomy): domain Eukaryota; kingdom Metazoa; phylum Chordata; class Chondrichthyes; order Squaliformes; family Squalidae; genus Squalus; species Squalus acanthias. The sequence continues at coordinate 20,678,477 of CM059452.1, read as the reverse complement.
GTCAAATGCTGCCTATATTTCAAGGGCAGTCACTCTCACCTCACCTCTGGAATTCAGCTCCTTGGTCCATGTTTGACCCAAGGCTGTAATGAGGTCGGGAGGCAAGTGGTCTTGTCGGAACCCAAACTGGGCATCAGTGAGCAGGTTATTGTTGAGTAAGTGCCGCTTGATAGCACTGTCAATGACACGTTCCATCACTTTTCTGATGCTTGAGAGTAGCCTGATGGGGCGGTAATTGGCCGGATTGGAATTGTCCTGCTTTTTTTGGACAGGACATACCTGGGCAGCCTACTTCTTCTGTCTCCATCAGTCACTCTCTCCCATTCACCCTCTCCCCCCCAACCCGGTCTGTCTCTCGCTCTGTCTCCCCTGTCAGTCTCTCTCTGTTTCCCTTCCGTCTGTCTCTATCTTCTGCCTCCTGCAGTCTTTTTCCTCCTATCTGTCTGTCTCTGTGTCACCGACCATCTGTCTCTGCCCAGGCGGTCTCAATCTGTCTCTTTCCCCATTGTCCTGTCTCCCCTCTCTGACCTGTAGCTCCTTCTCTATTTCCCACTCTATGTCTGTCTCTCTGTCTCCCCCTCCTGTCGGCCTCTATCTCTTTTTCCTCCGGACTGTCTCCTCCCTGTCTCTCTGTCTCCCCCGTGTGTCTCTCTATCTGACACCCTCAACAGTCCTTGCCGTCTGTCTCCACCCCGTCTGTTTCCCCTGACTGTCTCTTTCTCTGTCTATCCATGTCTGTCTCTCCCCTTTTGTATGACTCTCTCACTTTGACTCCCCGTCTGCCTCCCAATGTCTGTCTTCCCCGTGTCCGTCTCCCTATAATTATCACCCCGCTTGTCTCCCCATCTGTCAGTCTCGCTCTCTACCTCCAAAGTTTGTCTCTGTACCGGCTATCTCTCTTACCAACTTCCTCCATCAGGCTTCACACCTCTGTATCCCCCGTCTGTCTCCAATAATCTGTCACTCCCGTCTGTCTCACTCTCTCTCGTTCGCAGTCGTGTCTGTCCATCTCTCTCTGTCTCTACCTGGTTTCTTCCCCGACCATCACTCTCTCTTTATCTCTACTGTCTCTCATCCCGTCTGTTTCCCAGTATGTCTCTCTCTGTCGACCCACAACTCTCGCTCTCTCTGACTCCCTGACACCGGCTGTCTCCCCGTCTGACTACCCATGTCTGTCACTTTCTCTTTTTCCCGTGTCTTTCTCTCTCTGTCTGTCTCCCTCCTCTGTCTCCACTAGTCTCTCTCCCACCATCCGTACAACCACTCCTCAGTATCTGTCTCCCCTCGTCTGTCTCCCTGCATCTATCTCCACGACTCTCTCCCCGTAGGTCTCTCACTCATTCTGTTTCCACAGTCTGTCTTTCCCCCTTCCGTCTCTCCCTTCTGTCCCATCCCGTCTAACTCCTCCGTCCATCTCACTCTCTCTCTTTCTCCTCCGCATCTGTCTCCATTTGAATCTGTCTCACCAACTCTGTCTCCACTGTCTGTCGCCTGACCGTCTATCTCCCCACGTCTGTCTGTATCTCTCCCTTCCCCGCCCTTCTCCCCCTGATCTATCTCTCATTCTGTCTCCCCCGTATATCTCTCTTGTGCTGTCTCCCCAGTCTGTCTCCACAGTCTGTCTCCACAGTTTCTGTCCACAGTCTGTCTCCCCGGTTTGTCTCCTGTCGTCTGTCTCGTTATCTGTCTCTTTCTCTCTCTGTCTCTCCCGAAAATTTCTCCACCGTCTGTCTGTCTCTTTCTGTCTCAACCCCTTCTTTTCTCATTCTGTCCCCCCCCCCCCATATGCCTCCTCTTGCTGACTCGATCTTTCTCCCAGTCTGTTTCTCTCACGCTGATTGCTACCCCCGTCTATTTCTCTCTCTGTCTCATCCCGTCTATTTCCTCCCCATCAGTCTCGCCCGCCGGTCTCTCTCTCTCTCTTTCTCTCTCCCCAACGTCTATCTCTTCATCTGTCACCCTTTCGTCTGATTCCCCCATCTCTCTCCCCCGCCGATCTCCCCCACCATCTCCCCATCATCTCCCTCCCATCTATCTCCCTCTCCATCGCCCGTCTGTCTCCATATCTGACTCTCAACGTTTGTCTCACCCTCTCTGTCTCCCTCCGCTTGTTTCTCTCTCAATCTCCACCTCCCCCGTCCTTCTACCCACCCTGTCTCTCACTCTGTCTCCCCTTCTTTCTCCTGCCGTCTGTTTCCCCCATCTGCATCTCTCAGTGTCTTCCCTGTCTCCCTCCAGTCTTTCTGCCCTGTCTGTTTGCCCCGTCTGTCGGTCGCTCTGTCTGTACACTTCAGTCTCACCCAGTCTATCTCCCTCTCTGTTTCACACCCCTCCTGTCTCTCTCTCCCTGTTTCAGCTCCATCTGTTCCCTTTCTTTCTCCCTCCGTCTGACTCCCCTGTCTCTCTGTGACTCCCTTCCGTCTGTCTCCCTAGTCTGAGTCCGTCATCTGTTCCTCTCTCTATCACGCAACATCTGTCACTCCCCAGTCAGTCTCCATCAGTCTTTCTTTCCGTCGGTCTGTCTATCCCCTACCATCCACCACCCCCGCTGCACCCGGTAAGACGCTCTCTCTATCTCTCAATGTATGTCTCTCTCTCACTTTCTACCTAGTCTGTCTCCTCTCCCTCTCTCTCCCCCATCTGTCTCTTACTCTGTCTATCCCCGTCTCGCTCCCCATCTGCCTCTCCCTCTTTGTCTCCCGTCTGCCTCCCAGTCTGTCACCCTTATCTGTCTCCCTGCGCTGTATACTTGCATCTCTCTTCCTTACTCTCTCTCTCGCTTTCTCTGATTCTCTTTCTCTCTCTCTTTCTCTTTCACTTTCTCTTTCTCTCTCTCCCCAACTCTTTTTCTCTCTCTCTTTCTCTCTTTCTCTCTCTCTCTCTCTTTTTCTCTCTCTTTCTCTTTCTCTCTCTCTCTCTTTCTCTCTCTCATTCACTTTCTCTCTCTTTCTCTCTCTCTTTTTCACTCTCTGTCTCTTTCAGTCTCTCTCTCTTTCGCGCTCTCTTTCTCTTTCTCGCTCTCTCTCTCTCTCTCTCTCTCTCTCTCTCTCTCTCGCTCTCTGTATCTACAGCCTGTCTCCCCCCTGCATGTCTCTCTCTGTATTTCTCCGTCTGACCTCCCCTTTCATTCTCCTCTGTCTCTACCGTCTGTCACCTCATTCCGTGTTACTCTCTCCGTGTCCACTCCGCATCCCTGCTTCAAGGCGATATAGACAAGCTAAGTGACTGGGAAAGAACATGGCAAATGGAATATAATGTGGAGAATGTGAAACAGAAAAGCAGAGTACTTTTTAAGGTATATTTTTATTCGTTTATGGAATGTGGGCGTCACTGGCAAGGCCATCATTTATTGCACACTCATAATTGCCCTTCAGAAGGTGGTGGTGAGCCGCCTTCCTGAACAGCGTAGTCCGTGAGGTGAAGGTATTCCCACAGTGCAGTTAGGGAGGGAGTTCCAGGATTTTGACCCAGCGACGATGAAGGATCGGCGATAGATTTCTAAGTCAGGATGGTTTGTAACTTGGAGGGGAACATGGAGCTGGTTGTGTTCCGATGCTTCTGCTGCCCTTGTCCTTCTAGGTGGAAGAGGTCGCGGGTTTGGGAGTTGCTGCTGAAGGAGCCTTGGTACGACTGTGGTGGAGGGAGGGAATTTTTAAGGTGGTGGAAGATTTGCCAATCAAACGGGCTGCTTTGTCCCTGATGGGGTCGAGCTTCTTGTGTATTGTTGGAGCTGCACTCATTCAGACATGTGGAGACTGGTTGCGAAATTTTGGTGTGCAGAGGGACCTGGGTGTCCTCGTACACGAATAACTCATAGTTAACATGCAGGTACAGCAAGCAATTGGGAAAGCAAATGGTATGTTGGCCTTTATTACAAGAGGATTTTAGTATAAGGGCAAAGAGACGTTACTGCAATTATATAGGGCCCAGATGAGACCACACCTGGTGTATTGTGTACAGTTTTGGTCTCCTTACCAAAGGAAGGATGCAATTGCCATAGAGAGAGTGCAACGATGCTTTACCAGAATGATTCCTGGGATGGGGGGATTGTCCTTAGAGGTGAGATTAAGTAGACTAGAATGTTGTTCTCTTGAATTTAGAAGAATGGAATGTTATTTATTGAAAGATACTATTTTTTTACAGAGCTTGAAATAGTAGATGCAGGGAGGATGATTCCCCTAGCTGGGAGTCTTGAACCAGGGGTCACAGTCTCAGAGTAATGGGTCGGCTATTTAGGAATGAGATGAGGAGACATTTCTTCACTCAGAGGGTGCTGAATCTTTAGAATTCTCTACCCCAGAGGGCTGTGGAGGCTCAGTCGTTGATGATATTCAAGAGGGAGAACGATAGATTTTTAAATTAAGGGAATCAAGTGATACGGGGATAACGCAGGTTAGTGGAGTTGAGGTAGAAGATCAGCCATGTACTTATTGATTGGTGGAGCAGGCTCGAGCGGCCAAATGGCCTACCCCAGCTCCTAATTGTTATGTTCTTCTGTTCTTATATCTACCCCAATCACTCTGTCTCATCCGATCTGTCTCCTCGGTCTGTCTCCTCACCATCTACCACGCCGCTTCTGTCTCCATCTCTCTCTCTCCCCGTCCTTCGCCCCCCGGTCTGTCTCTCGCTATCCCTCCCTCTCTTAGCCCCTTTGTCTTTCTATCTGTCTCCTCCGTGTCTGTCTACTCCGTGTCTGCGTTCCCCCGTATGTCTACCCGTCTGTCTCCCCTGTCTCTCACTTTCTTGCTTCCTTCTGTCTCCCTGCCTGCCTCCTCCTGTCCGTGTCCCTCATCTGTCTCTTTCTCTCTGTCACCCAACATCTGTCTCACCCTAGTCATTCTCCATCCGTTTCTTTTGCCGTGGGTCTGTCGCCCCCACACAAACCAGAGGTCTGTAGCACTCTCACCATCTCCCACCTTATGTCTCTCTCTATGTCTTCCCCGGCCTGTCTCCTCGCCGTCTCTGTCACTTTCATCTGTCTTTCTCTCTCTGTTTATCCAAGTCTGTCTCCGCCGTCTGTCTCTCACTGGTTGTCTCCCCTTCTGTCTCCCTGTCTGTCCACACTGTTTTTCTGCCCCGCGTCTGCCTTCTTGTATTTGTGTCTCCATCTATCTCTCTCTCTCTCTTTCTCTCTCTATCTATTTCCACATTCTCTCTGACCCCAGTCCACATCTCTCTGTATTCCCCTGTCTGGTCTCATTCTTCTGCCTCCTCGTCTATCTCGTCTGTCTCTTCCATCCATCTCACTCTCCCTCTTTGACCCCCAACCCTCTGTCCCTCTCTCTGTGTCTCACCCCATCTGTCTCCCCTGTCTGTCGCCAAACCATCTATCGCCCGCTTCTGTCTCCATCTCTCTCTCCCCCCAGCCATTCTCCCCCCAGTCCATCTCTCGCTCTATCTGGCCCGTATGTCTCCCTTTCTCTGTCTCTCCCGCATCTGTCTCACCCAGGCTGTCTCCTCAATCTGTCTCACAGCCCATCAATCTCTCTCTCTCTCTCTACTTCGTCTGCCACCCCTGTCAGTCTCCTCCCGCCTGTATCCCTCATCTGTCACTCTCTTTGTCACACACTATCTGAGTCGCCGCAGTCTGTCTCCATGTGTCTCTCTTCTCTATATCTCACCAGTCTCTCTCCTCACCGTCTCCTTACCCCCGTCTGTCTGTCTGTCTCTTCTGTCTATCCCCGCCTGTCTCCTCGTCTGTCTCTCACTGTTTGTCTCCCCGACTGTCCGCCCTGTCTGTCTCGCCATGTCTGTCTCCTTGCAACTTTGTCCCCCTTCTTGCTCCCCGTCTCACTTTTTCCACTGTCTGTTTCTCCCCCGCCTGTCTCTCTATGTATTTCACCATCTGGCCTCCTCCTTCCCTCTCCCCTTCCTGTACCGTCTATCTCCCAGTTCCAACTCACTCTCTCTTTTTCCCATCTGCATTTGTCTCTCACTCTCTCTGTCTCACCACAACTGTCTCCACTGTATGTCTACCCACCGTCTACTTCTCCGCAACGGTCTCCGAATCTCCACCCACGTACTTCTCCCCGGGGTCTGTCTCTCACTCTGTCTCTCCCGTCTGTCTCTCTCGCTGTGTATCAACCCCGACTGTTCTCTTTCTATCTCCCCGTATGTCACCCGCGTCAGTTCCGTCTGTCTCCCCCGTCCATCTCAGTCTCTTTCTTTCTGCTCTGCGTCTGTCCCTCTCTCTCTGTCTCCCCACCATCTGTCTCCTTGCTTCTATCTCCATCTCTCTCTCTCCCGCGTCCATCTCTCCCCTCCCTCGGACTGCCTCTCGCTCTGTTTCGCCCGTATGTCTCTCTCACTCTGTCTCACCAATCTGTGTCCCCAGGCTGTGTCCACAGGCTGTCTCCCCACTCTGTCTTTCCCGTCTGTCTCCTGCTGTCTGTATCCCCGTCCGTCTCTTTCTCTCTGTCTCAACCCCGTCTGCTCTCTTTCTGTGTCCCCTTTCTGTGTTTCTATCATCCCGTCTGTCTCTCTCGCTCTGACTCCCCCCGCCCAACTGCTTTTCACTCTCTATCTCCCCCGTCTTTCTCCCGCGTCTGTCCCCCAGTATGTCCCCCCGTCTGTCTGCCCCGTCTGTCTCCACATCTGTCTCTCTCGCTGTTTCTCCCATGACTGTCTCACCCGTCAGTTTCACTCGCAGTCTCACCAACCCCTGTCTGTCTTTCCCTTTTTGTCTCAACCCCGTCTGATCTCCTTATCTCTCCCCGTTTGTTTCCCCTGTCCTTCTCTCAATCGTCTCTTACCCATCTGTCTACCTCCCTGTCAAAACCGTCTCTCTCTCTCTCTCTCTCTCTCTCTCTCTGTCTCCCTCAGTTTGACTCTCCCTCTCTGTCTCCCAACGTCAGTCTCGCTATCTGTCAACTTTACTGTCTCTCCCGTCTCTCTCTCACTATCTCTCTCGCTCTCTCTAGATTTCTAAAATCTACCTCTCCAGTCTGTCTCTCTCTGTTTTCCCCGTCTGGTATTCTCCTCCCATCTCCACCATCTGCCCCATCTGTCTCTACCGTCCATCTTATTATTTCTCTTTTCACTCCGCATCTGTCCCTCTCTCTCTGGCTCACCTCATCTGTCTCTTCTGTCTGCCTCCCCACCGTCTACGTGACGTGTATGTCTCCATCACTCTCTAGCCCCATCCTTCTCCCCCAGGTCTCTCTCTCTCTCTATCTCCCACTGGACGTCTCTCTTTCTATCTCCCCCAGGTCTCTCCCTTCTCTATCCCCCAGGTCTCTCCCTCTCTCTTTCTATCTCCCCCCGGTCTGTCTGCTCCCCTTCTCTATCCCCCATCTCTCTCTCTCTCTCTATCCCCCATCTCTCTCTCTCTCTCTATCCCCCATCTCTCTCTCTCTCTTTCTATCTCCCCCCGGTCTGTCTGCTCCCGCTCTCTATCCCGGATCTCTCCCTCTCCCTCTATCTCCCACTGGACGTCTCTCTTTCTATCTCCCCCCGGTCTGTCTGCTCCCGCTCTCTATCCCCCAGGTCTCTCTCTCTCTCTATCTCCCCCGGTCTGTCTGCTCCCGCTCTCTATCCCCCAGGTCTCTCTCTCTCTCTATCTCCCCCCGGTCTGTCTGCTCCGGCTCTCTATCCCCCATCTCTCTCTCCCTCTCCCTATCTCCCACTGGACGTCTCTCTTTCTACCTCACCCCGGTCTGTCTGCTCCCGCTCTCTATCCCCCATCTCGCTCTCTCTGTCTCTCCCAAGTCTGTCTCATCCGTCTGTCTCCCGCTCAGTCTCACCACCATCCGTCTGTCTTTCTCTTTCTGTCTCATCCCCGGCTGTTCTCTGTCACCCTGTCTGCCTCCTTCCGGCTGCATCCCTCAACAGTCTTTCTCTTCTCACACGCCAACTGTCTCGCTCCAGCCTCTCTCCATCCGTCTCTCTACCCCACAGTTTGTCTCTCTCTCTGTCTACCCATCTCCATCCCCCGACTCCCCACCCCTGGCCTGGTCAGTGTCACATCCCCCAAGTCTGACGGTCTCTATCTATTTTACACTGTATTTGACAATTCGGACGGATAGCCAGAAAGGAAAGGGAGGTGTGTCTGCAGAATAACGGGATCAGTGCAGTTGTGAGAATTGATATTGGCTCAGGAGATCAAGCTGTAGAATCGGTTTGGGTGGAAATAAAAAAAAATGAGGGGAAAAAGTCTCTGGTGGGCGTAGTCTACAGGCCGCCAAACAGTAGCAATGCTGTTGCACAGAGTGTAACTCAACAAATAATGGAGGCCTGTACAAAAGGTACGGTAATAGTCATGGATGATTTTAATCTCCATATTGATTGGATAAATCAAATTGGTCTTGGTAGCCTTGAAGAGGAGTTCATAGAGTGCTTCCGGGATGGTTCCTAGAACATTATGTAATGGAACCAACCAGGGAGCAGGCTATCTTGGATCAGGTACTGTGTAATGAGACAGAATTAATAAATTATACATAGTAAAGGATCCTCCAGGTAAGAGTGATCATAGCATGATTGATTTTCAAATTCAGTTGGAGGGTGTGAAAGTTGTCTCTCAAACCTGTGTCCTGAACTTTAACAAAGACAATTACAATGGCATGATGGCAGAACTGGCTAAAGTTGACTGGAAAAATAAATTAAAAGGTAAGACAGTTGAAATGCAGTGGCGGACATTTAAAGAGATATTTCATAACTCTCAACAGAAATATATTCCAGTGAAAAAGAAAGATTTTAAGAGAAGGGAGCACCATCCGTGGCTAACGAGGAATGTAAAGGATGGTATCAAATTGAAAACGAAGGCAAACAATGTTGCCAAGATTGCTGGGAGGCGAGAGGATTGGGAATATTTGAAAAATCAGCAAAGAATGGCTAAAAATATGATAATGGGAAAGGAGTTGAATTATGAGAGTAAACTGGCAAGAAATATTAAAGCAGATAGTAAGAGCTTCTACTGGTATATAAAAAGAGCAGCTAACGTAAACGCTGGTCCTTAGAGGATGAGAATGGGGAATTCATAATGGAGAACGGGGAAAAGGCAGCGACTCTGAACAAATATTTTGTATCTGTCTTCACGGTAGAAGACACTAACAACATCCCAATAATGCATAATCAAAGGGCCACAGGGAGGTGGGAACTAATGACAATAATCACTAAGAAAAAAGTACTTGATAAAATAATGGGAAAAGATACGACAAGTACCCTGGACCAGATGGCCTGCAAACCCAGGGTCTTAAAATAAGTGGCTGCAGAGACAGTGGATTCATTGGATGCAATATACCAAAATTCCCTGGATTCTGGAGATGTACCAGCGGATTGTTAAACTGCAAATGCAACACCCCTATTTAAGAAAGGAAGGAGAGAGAAAGCAGGAAACTATAAACCAGTTAGCCTAACATCTGTCGTTGGGAAGATGCTGGAGTCCTTCATTAAGGAACCGTTAGCAGGTCATTTAGAAAATCATAATGCAGTCAATACGAGTCAGCATGGTTTTATGAAAGGGAAATCATTATTAACAATTTTGTTGGAGTTCTTTGAAGATGTAACGAGTAGGGTAGATAAAGGTGAGTCAGTGAATGTGGTGTATTTGGATTTCCAGAAGACATTCAATAAGGTGCCACATAAAAGGGTACTGCATAAGATAAGAGCAAACGGAGTTGGGGGTAATGTATTAACATGGATAGAGAATTGGCTAACTAACAGAAAGCAGAGATTCGGGATAAATGGGTCATCTTCTGATTGGCAAACCGTACCTAGTGGAGTGCCACTGGGATCGGTGTTGGGGCCTCAACTATCTGCAATCTACATTAATGACTAAGATGAAGGGACCGAGTGTAATGTAGCCAAGTTTGTGGATGATACAAAGATGGGTGGGAAATCAAGTTGTGCAGAGGACTCAAATAATCTTCAAAGGGAAATAGACAGGCTAATTGAGTGGGCAAACACTTGGCAGATGGAGTATAATGTGGAAAATTTCGAGGTATCCACTTTGGCAGGGAAAATAAAAAAACAAATTATTATTTAAATGGAGAGAGATAACAAGATGTTACAGTTCAGAGGGACCTGGGGGTCCTTGTGCACGAAACACAAAAGTTTCGCATGCAGGTATCGCAATAATCAAAAAGCCAAATGGAATGTTGGCCTTTATTGCAAAGGATTTGGAGTATAAAAGCAGGGAAGTCCTGCTACAACTGTGCAGGGTATTGGTGAGACCACACCTTGAGGAATGCGTAAAGTTTTGGTCTCCTTATTTAAGGAAGGATATACTTGCATTGGAGGCAGTTCAGAGACGATCCACTGGGTTGATTCCAGAGATGAGGGGGTTGACTTATGAAGAAAGTTGGAGCAGGTTGGGCCTATACTCATTGGAATTATTAAGAACGAGAGGTGATCTTATTGAAACATATAAGATACTGAGGGGGCTCGACAAGGTAGAAGCCGAGACGATGTTTCCCCTTGTGGGGAAATCTCTCTCTCTGGCTGGCTCCCCCCGTCTGTCTCTCATTCTGAAGGCCCTGACATGCACTTCTCGTTTGTCTCCACCCCATCTGTTTCTCCTCTCTGTCTGTCTCTGTCTATTCAAGCCTGGCATCACCCTTCTGTATCCCACATCAATCTCACGCTCTCTCTTTCTCCTCCACGTTAGTCCCTCTCTGTCTGGTTCACTCCGCGAGTCTCCCCGGTCTGTCAACCCACCGAATGACTCTCTCTCTCTGTCACCCCACTGTCTCTCTCTCTCTCTCTCGCTCTCTCTCTCTCTCTCTCCCTCCATCTGCCTCCCCGTTCTTTCACCCCACCTTACGAATTTCTATCTCTGTCTCCCTCCGTTTCTCTCTCTCTCTCTGTCTCTGAATGTAAATTTCCCCGTCTGTCACTCTTGCTGCCTCTCCATCTGTCTTTCTCTCTCTCTATCTCTCCCATCCTACTCCGCGCCGTCTGTCTTACCCGCGTGTCTCTCTCTCTCTGTCACTCCCGTCTGTCTCTATCTCTGTCTCCCCCTTCTGCCGCCATCAATCGCTCCAGCCCTCTCCTTCTGCCCCCAGTCTGTATCCACTGTCATTCCCGCCGTTTATCTGCCCGTCTCTAAAACCCATGCATCTCAGCTAATCTGGTTCGCCCACTCTGTCCCCATCTCTGTCTCGCACCCCGTCTGTCACTGTCTCTTTCTGTCTCCACAGTTTGTGTCTCCCTGTCTGTCTCTCTTCCCGTCTTCTGTCTTTAGGCTTCACACCATGGCCCGTAAATTAGACCTATTACGCGAGAGTACGCACTGTGTACTCTCGCGTTTTCGGTCTCCAATTGCCGGTTTCCTGCATGCACTGCGCATGCGCGGGAAACCGGCACTTCGTGAATTCAAAAGGGGGCGGTTCCTAAGTGAACCGCGTGCGCGCTACAGGCTGCGCACACGCAGTGCACTTAGTTATTTTTTCAGCTTTGAACGCGCAGGTAAGTGTTGAAGATTTTACACATAAAGAAAGCAGGCGTAGGACCCCCTTCTTAACAAGGTAAGTAGTTAATTAAGTGTTATTTTAATTTTTTTTCAACAGGTTTATCTTTTTTAGAGACTTTAAAGAAAGGTAAGTTTATTTTTATAACTTTTAAAAAGATTTCAAATTTTTTCAAAAATGACATTTTTTGTTTAAAGTGCTTAATTTATATACTTATTTTATTAATGTGATGACTTTTTTTTAAAATTTAATTGAGGTTTAGCTGTTCTTTTGGGGGTGTGTAGGATTCATAGCTTTGACAGCTCTTGCGGTGAAAACTATGAATGAGAGTTGGTGTGCTGCCATTGGCTCTAACTGAATCACGTGATCCCAGAGCTCGCACGAACTAATTGTGCCTCTGGGATACGCACACACTGCACAGTTGCATGTGGGAGAGGCCTTGAATCTAAAGTTCGTGTGGGCCCGGAGGAAAAAGGTAGGCGCGGAGTGAGATATCGCGGGGAAGCCTTATCCCCGCGGGAACCCTCACTGTTTAATTTCTGGGCCCATGTCTCTTCCTGTGTTGCCCGCGTCTGCCATCTCTCTCTGTCTCCTTCATCTGACTCCATCAGACTCTCACCTCCGTACTTCTCCCCTCAGTCTGTCTCTCGCTCTGCCTCCCCTGTCTGTCTCTCTATGTCTTCCCATCTGTCTCTCTCGCTCTAATTCCCCCGTCTGTCTCTCTCCTTCTTACCCTCATCTGTCTCCCCGCCTATCTATCCTATCTGTCATCCAAATCTTTCTCTGGCCTCTGTCTCCCCGTCTGTCTCTCCCGCTGTCACCCCCTCACTCCCTCTCGTCTGTCGCATCTGCATCTGCTTTTGTCTCTGTCTCTCCCATACCGTCTGTATCTCTCTCCGTCTCACCACCATAACATCTGTCTATCTCTCTCTGTCTCAACCCCGTTTGATCTCTTCCTGTTTCCCCGCTTGTCTCCACTGTCCGTCTCTTTCTGTCACCCTTCCATCCTTCTCTCCCTTCTGCCTCCTCAATTTTATGACACCCATCCTTCTCTCTGTTTGTCACCCACCATCCGTCTCTTCCTTCTGCCTTCTCCATCCTATCGCACCCATCCTTCTCTCTCCGAGTCACCCACCATCTGTCTCTCCCTTCTGCCTCCTCCATCCTATCGCACCCCTCCTTCTCTCTGGGTCACCTACCATCTGTCTCCCCCGCCTGCATCCTCTGCCCTATCACATCCATCCTTCTCTCTCTGGGTCACCCACCATCTGTCTCCCACTCCTGCATCCTCTATCGTATCAAACCCACCCTTCTCTCTCTGGGTCCCCATCATCTGTCTCTCCCTTCTGACTCCACGATCCTATTAAACCCATCCTTCTCTCTCTAGGTCATCCACCATCTGTCTCTCCCTTCTGCCTCCCCCATCCTATCACACCTTTGTGTCACCCACCATCTGTCTCCCCCGAGTTTGCCTCCATCCGTCTCTATCCACATCCGCCTGTCTCTGCCCACCGGTCAGTTGTTCCCTCTCCAAAAACCCACCATATGGCTCTCTGCCTGTCTCCCTCCTGTCGGTCTCTCTCTCTCTTTCTCCTCCGGGCTTCCTCCTGCCTGTCTCTCTCTCCCCGTCTGTCTCTCTATCTGAACTCCCTCATCTGTCCTCCCTGGCTCTCTCCACCTTGTCTGTTTTCCATGTCTGTCTCTCCCTCTGTCTATCGACGTCTGTCTCGGCCCCTTTTGTCTGTCTCTCTCTCGCTCTCTGTCTAAAAAGTTTGTCTCTCCTCTTTCCATCTTCCGCCGTCAGGTTTAGCACTATTGTCTCCCACGTCTGTGTCCGCCCGTCTGTCTCGCCCCTCTGTCCCAATCTCTCTCTTTCTCCTCCATGTCTGTCCTTACCTCTCTGTCTCACCCAATCTGTCTCCCCCGTCTGTCTCTCTCTGTGTCTCCACACATCTCACTCACCCGTCTGCCTCCACCTGTCTGTCTCCCCCGTCATTCTCCCTCTCCCTCTATCTCCCCTGTCTGTCTACCCCGTCATTCTCCCTCTCCCTGTATCTCCCCTGTCTGTCTCCCCCGTCATTCTCCCTCTCCCTCTATCTCCCCTGTCTGTCTACCCCGTCATTCTCCCTCTCCCTCTATCTCCCCTGTCTGTCTACCCCGTCATTCTCCCTCTCCCTGTATCTCCCCTGTCTGTCTCCCCCGTCATTCTCCCTCTCCCTCTAGCTCCCCTGTCTGTCTACCCCGTCATTCTCCCTCTCCCTCTATCTCCCCTGTCTGTCTCCCCCGTCATTCTCCCTCTCCCTCTATCTCCCCTGTCTGTCTCCCCCGTCATTCTCCCTCTCCCTCTATCTCCCCTGTCTGTCTACCCGGTCATTCTCCCTCTCCCTCTATCTCCCCTGTCTGTCTACCCCGTCATTCTCCCTCTCCCTCTATCTCCCCTGTCTGTCTCCCCCGTCATTCTCCCTCTCCCTCTATCTCCCCTGTCTGTCTACCCCGTCATTCTCCCTCGCCCTCTATCTCCCCTCTCTGTCTACCCCGTCATTCTCTATCTCCCTCTATCTCCCCTGTCTGTCTCCCCCGCCATTCTCCCTCTCCCTCTATCTCCCCTGTCTGTCTACCCCGTCAATCTCCCTCTCCCTCTATCTCCCCTGTCTGTCTACCCCGTCATTCTCCCTCTCCCTCTATCTCCCCTGTCTGTCTACCCCGTCAATCTCCCTCTCCCTCTATCTCCCCTGTCTGTCTACCCCGTCATTCTCCCTCTCCCTCTATCTCCCCTGTCTGTCTCCCCCGTCATTCTCCCTCTCCCTCTATCTCCCCTGTCTGTCTACCCGGTCATTCTCCCTCTCCCTCTATCTCCCCTGTCTGTCTACCCCGTCATTCTCCCTCTCCCTCTATCTCCCCTGTCTGTCTCCCCCGTCATTCTCCCTCTCCCTCTATCTCCCCTGTCTGTCTCCCCCGCCATTCTCCCTCTCCCTCTATCTCCCCTGTCTGTCTACCCCGTCAATCTCCCTCTCCCTCTATCTCCCCTGTCTGTCTACCCCGTCATTCTCCCTCTCCCTCTATCTCCCCTGTCTGTCTACCCCGTCAATCTCCCTCTCCCTCTATCTCCCCTGTCTGTCTACCCCGTCATTCTCCCTCTCCCTCTATCTCCCCTGTCTGTCTCCCCCGTCATTCTCCCTCTCCCTCTATCTCCCCTGTCTTTCTACCCCGTCATTCTCCCTCTCCCTCTATCTCCCCTGTCTGTCTCATCCGTCATTCTCCCTCTCCCTCTATCTCCCCTGTCTGTCTCACCATCTGTTTCCTCGTCTGTCGGTATATCTCTCTCTATCGACCACTGTCTTTATCTCTCTCTGTCTCCCCGACCCGGAATATCTATCCGTCTATCTCGCCATGTCTACCACTTTCCCTGTTTCCGCGTCTGCCTCTCTCGCTATCTTCCTCGTCTCTCTCCATCAGTGCATCTCTCCCCGTACATTCCCGCTCCCGGTCTGATTCTCGCTCTGTCACCACATATGCCTCTCTCGCTCTGCCTTCCCTTTCTGTTTCCTTCCATCTGTCTCCCCCGACTGCCTCCTCCCATCTATCACCCCCTTTTACACCCCCATCTGTCTCTCTCTGTGTCACCCAGTATCTGTCTCCACCAGTCTGACTCCAACCATCTCGCTTCCAGTCGATCTGTCTCTCTGCTCCCTGGGTCTGCCGCTGTGTGTCTATTTCCCACTAAATGTCTCTTTCTCTGTCTGTCATAGAGTCATAGATTTATACAGCACAGAAAGAGGCCCTTCAGCCCACCGTGTCCCCGCCGGCCATCAAGCCCTATCTATTCTAATCCCATTTTTCAGCACTTGGTCCATAGCCTTGTATGCTATGGCGTTTCAAGTGCTCATTTAAATGCTTCTTGAATGTTGTGAGGGTTCCTGCCTCTACCACCCTTTCAGGCAGTGAGTTCCAGATTCCAACCGACCTCTGGGTGAAAAAGTTTTTCCTCAAGTCCCCTCTAAACCTCCTGCCCCCTTACCTTGAAACTATGCCCCCTGGTTATTGACCCCTCTACTAAGGGGAAAAGTTCCTTTCAATCTACCCTATCCATGCCCCTCATAATTTTGTACACCTCAATCAGGTCCCCCCTCAGCCTTCTCTGCTCTAAGGAAAACAACCCCAGCCTGTCCAGTCTCTCTTCATAGCTGAAGCGCTCCAGCCCAGGTAACATCCTGGTGAATCTCCTCTGCACCCTCTCCAATCCAATTACATCCTTCCTATAGTGTGGTGACCAGAACTGCACACAGTAGTCCAGCAGTGGCCTAACGAGCGTTTTGTACAGCTCCATCATAACATCCATGCTCTTATATTCTATGCCTCGGCTAATAAAGGCAAGTATCCCATATGCCTTTTTAACCAGCTTATCTACCTGTCCTGCTGCATTCAGGGATCTATGTACATGCACACCAAGGTCCCGCTGATCCTCTGTTCTTTCTAGGATCCTACCATTCATTGTGTATTCCCAAGCCTTGTTAGTCCTCCCAAAATGCATCACATCACACTTTTCAGGTTTAAATTCCATTTGCCACTGTTCTGCCCATCTGACCAACCCATCTATTACGTCCTGTAGCCTGAGGCTTTCCTCCTCGCTATTTACCAATTTTCGTATCATCTGCGAACTTACTGATCATACCTCCTACATTCATATCTAAATGATTAATGTACACTACAAACAGCAAAGGACCCAGCACCGATCCTTGCGGTACACCACTTGACACAGGATTCCAGTCACAAAAACAACCTTCGACCATTACCCTCTGCCTCCTGCCACTATGCCAATTTTGGATCCAATGTGCCAAATTGCCCTGACTCCCATGGGCTCTTACCTTCTTGAATAGTCTCCCATGCGGGACTTTGTCAAATGCCTTACTGAAGTCCATGTAGACTACATCAACTGCTCTACCATCATCCACACACCGAGTCACCCCCTCGAAAAATTCAATCAAATTGGTTAGACATGATCTCCCGCTCACAAGGCATGATGACTATCGTTGATTAATCCTTGTCTCTCCAAGTGGAGACTAATTCTGTCCCTCAGAACTTTTTCCAATAATTTCCCTACCACTGATGTTAGGCTCACTGGCCTGTAATACTCTGGTTTATCCCTATTACCCTTCTTGAATAATGGTACTACTTTAGCTATCCTCCAGTCCTCTGGCACCTCCCCTGTGGCCAGAGATGTTCTGAAAATGTGTGGCAGAGCCCCTGCAATCTCCTCCCTTGCCTCACACAGCATCCTGGGATACATCTCGTCTGGGCCTGGGGATTTTTCTACTTTTAAGACCGCTAAAACCGCTAGTACCTCCTCCCTCTCAATACTAATTTGTTCAAGTATATCACAATCCCCCTGTCTGATTTCTATGCCTACATCGTCCTTCCCCATAGTGAACACAGATGCAAAATCTTCATTTAAAACCTCACCCTCATCTTCCATCGCTACACACCGATTGCCACTTTGTTCCCTAATGAGCCCTACTCTTTGCCTGGTTATCCTCTTGCCCTTAATATACTTATAAAACACCTTGGGATTTTCCTTTATTTTGCCCGCCAGTATTTTTTCGTGCCCCCTCTTCACTCCCCTAATTTCTTTTTTAAGTACCCCCCTGCACTTTCTATACTCCTCTCGGACTTCCACTGTTTTTAGTCCTTTGTATCTGCCAAAAGCCTCCCTTTTTTTCCTAATCCATTCTTGTATATCCCTTGACATCCAATGTTTCCTGGGCTTATTGGTCCCACCCTTGACCATTATGGGAACATTTTGGCGTTGTACTCTCTCTATTTCCTTTCTGAAAGACTCCCACTGCTCTGATGTGGATTTTCCTACAAGTAGCTGATCGCAGTCCACTTTGGCCAGATCCTGCCTTATCATATTAAAATCGGCCTTCTCCCAGTTTAGAACCTTTATTTCCGATCCATGTGCTTTTCCATGACTACCTTAACACCCCCACCCCTCCGGCCTCCAACTGTCAGACACTCCACGCAGGAGCTCGCCGAATTCCCGCTCTCCCCAGTCAGGTTTCGAGCCCGCAGCAGTCAGCCTGCCTGTAATAACTCCCGGGAACGGCTAGGGCTCGTGCGTCATAGCGGTAATAACGAGCGCGCGTCAGGCTCAAGTGAACCTCGAGTAAAAATCGCCTCCGTGCCTGAATTTGGAGCGAAACGAGTCACGCCGGATCTCTGGCCCTTGTTGCACATTTGGAGGCGGGACTTCCTGTTCGTGTCAGTGGTTCTGCCAATACAACTTTTCGTCAGTTCCTGCAAAAGCCTGCCTGCATGAAGGAAACTTATTCGCTTCAATAATATTTCAGATAGCGACTGGTCAATCTAATGAACTCCCTGGGGAGACGATGGGAGCAGTTTTTATTGATTCTTTAAAATGAAAATTAGCTCGATTTTTGTTCAGAAAGTAACAGTTCAGGATAAAATTTTAGACATGACCTGTGATAATTTTAGCATGCTTGGGAAAAAAGGAACTTTGCATCTACGGGTCCCAATCTCCCCATCTTTGTGGTTTTGTTCGAGATTGTTTGCCATGATTAGTCGATAACTCTATTATCGTTGGATCAGGCAACTGCCAGGATATAGAAGGCGACTTAGATGGAACCTGGTACTTTTTTCTTTTAGAAATTCCTATGTTCATAACCATGTCCCGGTGGAGCCCAAAGCTTGTTTTCCAGGGGCAATCCACACTACAGAGATCGATTGGCTTTAGTAAATTGAAGCCCTTATGTGAACAAAATTTCAGTGTAATAAATAGTTCATTTTCTCCCGTGATCCAATCTGATACTTAATCCGTAATACTTAAGATATATTTTAAGTAATACAGGAGTGTGGGATGAACATACAGACCTTAGTCTATCAGAAGGTTTCCATATAGATCTGTGTGACCAGGTCCAGCCTCTTGTCCCATTAAATTCCTGCAGTGAGTTAACATTGGTGTACAGCAGCTCAGAGAGGAAGCGATCTCCAGAACACCACACTGAAGGTTGAATTCAGGATAACATTTTACCTGTTACACACGGTCCTGGTTTTGGTCCATCATTATACTCTTCTGATCAAAGCAAATGTTCCAATGGACAGGACGTAGACTGACCTGGAAGTTCACCGTCAGTCCTTCCGCGCGGCATTGTGTGAGACAGGAAACAGTCATTGGCCGGAAATAGATTTTAATTGATGTTTATTTCAAGTTTAATAGCAAACAAAGCAGGTCATGTTTGAATAATATCTTGGATGATTTCACAACAAGGCATAGGTCGAGCAAAATACAATTTATTTCTGGAATTTCCAAACTTATTTAAAATATTGGACAGATATCAGTTACTTTAGTGAACTCATTGACGTCACTGGATATTAAAATACGGCGGGTTGTGTAACGGCCCCAATCCGCATCCACTCGTTTTAGGCTACTGCAGTGAGTGAACATGTACTCGAATTGAGGTTTTCATTTCAATTCGGACGAAAAGTCTTTAGCTGTTTCTATCATTTAACTAATTTAACAATTTGGTTGAGTGGGAATTTCACGCCGTTGATCAGCTCCGCTCTGAATTTAGTCTGGGTGACGGCGTAAATGAACGTGTTTGTGCAGGAACTGAGAAGTTGAAGCATGAATGCGACTGATTCAATTTCAATGGTCCTATATAACAGGGCATTTGATACATGGAGAGATACAAAATATACCACTTCTGTGCTCCATAACAATATAAAACTGCCGGATATACTGAACAGTAAAACGATGGATTTCCTTCTGTTCTCCATCTCTGGGTCCTTGTGATTCTCCCCATTGCTGCGGCCCCGAAGCTCCTTGCGCGCTCTACTGGCCGCTAAAATGTATCTGACGGTCAGAGAATTGAACAGCAACATCACCAAGAACGGGACACACGGTGTTAAAGTAAGATCAAACGAGTCAAATGCAGCCCACGAAGGTGAAGTAAAAAACGTCGGTTTCATGGCGCAACCCCGGGATACATTGTCTATTATATATTCCGGGTCAAATATAAAGAACCTGGGAAGGCTTATTAAACAGCTCAGCGCACTCACCACCCCGATAACAACAGCCGCCGTTTTTTCGGTGCAATATTTTGTTTTCAGCTTCTGACAACAAATGGCCACAAATCGATCGAAGGTGAAACCCACTGTGAACCAAACAGAGGCAACTGTGGCTGCACACAGCAGGACCGTATTAATAGAGCACACAGTGGTAATCGTCAAGAATGAGAGTGGGAAATAAATACCAACAATGGACGTTAATATGACGTGGGTGACAACGACCAGGAGATCGGCCGTTGCCATGGCTACCAGGTAGCGAGTGATACATTTGGAGAGACCGCACTTTCCACGGGACAAGATCACAATCGCCAACAAGTTAACTGTAAGAGAGATAAACAAAGGAGTGGTTATTCACGAAGCACACAGAAACGTTGATTGAATGGGATTTTGAGTGATAATTTGCGATTGTTGTATGGCATAATGCGATTGATTCCTTAATCTGCGCGTTGTTTTTCGATTTAGAGATGTGTTAAAATATATATTAAGGAAGAGTGAATGAGATAATAAGCAATGCAGTGCAATTATCAGAAGGCAGACACACCTGGAGGCAACGGAAAAAGCGCAATCCCGCAATCCGAGAATCGAAATAAAGAAATAAACTGAAATGCACAATGCCGTCACATCTTGAACAACGACACCGAAGTTGTAATGCGCACTTGGCAAGGTGCAGTTACAATGTCGGCTGGACGGGGTGAAAGTTCAATGGAGACTCGGCGGAGCGAATATACAATGTGGGTTGGGCAGAGTGTATGTTCAATGGGACAAGGTCGAGGTTTAGATCCAATGTGCACTTTGTGAGTTACATTTACAATGGGGACTGTGCGGAGTGAAGATCCAGTGGGATTGGGCGGCGAGACAGGTCAAGTGGGAACTGGGTGACTGTAGGTTATTTGGTGGCAGGTCGGAGTAAAATTTAAATGTATACCTTGGAGAGTGAAGTTTCAATGTGGACTGGCCGGAGTGAAGGTTAAATGGTTTTTGGGAGAGTTGAAGATTTCATCGGGACTCGTCAGAACGAAGATGCAAAGCGAACTGGGCAGGCTGTAGGAGCAATTGGGACTGGGCCGAGTGAAGGCTCAATGGGGGTTGTGCATGGTGAGTATTCAATGAAACTGGTCAGGGCGTAGGTGCAATGGAGTCACAAAGGCGAGATGGTGCAATGGGGACTGGACTGGGATGAGTGAAGGCTCACAGGGGAATGTGCCGGGAAATGATTCAATGGTATCTGGGAGGGGTGAAAGTGCAATGGGGACTGGACTGGGATTGGTGCAGGCTCACAGGGGAATGTGCCGGGAGATGTTTCAATGGTGTCAGGGTTGGGTGAAAGTGCAATGGGGTCTGGACTGGGATTGGTGAAGGCTCACTGGGGAATTGGCAGGGTGATGTTTCAATGGTGTCTGGGAGGCCTGAAAGTGCAATGGGTACTGGACTGGGATGGGTGAAGGCTCACAGGGGAATGGGCAGGGAGATGTTTCAATGGTGTCTGGGTGGAGTGTAGGTGCAATGGGGACTGGACTGAGTTGGGTGAAGGCTCACAGGGGAATGGGCAGCGAGATGTTTCAATGGTGTCAGGGCGGGGTGAAAGTCGAATGGTGACTGGACTGGGATGGGTGAAGGCTCACAGGGGAATGGGCAGGGATATGTTTCAATGGTGTCAGGGCGGGGTGAAAGTCTAATGGAGACTGGACTGGTATGGGTGAAGGCTCACAGGGAAATGGGTAAGGCGATGTTTCAATTGTGTCAGGACGGTGTGAATGTTCAATGGGGACTGGACTGGGATGGGTGAAGGCTCACAGGGGAATGCGCCGGGAGATGTTTCAATGGTGTCAGGGCGGGGTGGAAGTGCAATAGGGACTGGACTGGGATGGGTGAAGGCTCACAGTGGAATGGGCAGGGATATTTTTCCATTGTGTCTGGGAGGGGTGAAAGTGCAATGGGGACTGGATTGGAATGGGTGAAGGCTCACAGGGGAATGTGCCGGGAGTTGTTTCAATGGTGTCAGGGCGGTGTGAAAGTCTAATGGAGACTGGACTGGGATGTGTGAAGGCTCACAGGGGAATGGGCAGGGAGATGTTTCAATGGTGTCAGGGCGGGGTGAAAGTGTAATGGGGACTAGACTGGGATGGGTGAAGGCTCACAGGGGAATGGGCAGGGATATGTTTCCATTGTATCTGGGAGGGGTGAAAGTGCAATGGAGACTAGACTGGGATGGGTGAAGGCTCACAGGGGAATGGGCAGGGATATGTTTCCATTGTATCTGAGAGGGGTGAAAGTGCAATGGGGACTAGACTGGGATGGGTGAAGGCTCACAGTGGAATGGGCAGGTAGATTTTTCAATTGTATCTCGGAGGGGTGAAAGTGCAATGGGGACTAGACTGTGATTGGTGAAGACTCACAGGGGAATGGGCAGGGAGATGTTTCAATTCTGTCAGGGCGGGGTGAAAGTGTAATGGGGACTGGACTGGGATGGGTGAAGACTCACAGGGGAATGGGCAGGGAGATGTTTCAATTCTGTCAGGGCGGGGTGAAAGTGCAATGGGGACTGGACTGGGATGGGTGAAGACTCACAGGGGAATGTGCCGGGTGATGTTTCAATTGTGTCTGAGAGGGGTGAAAGTGCAATGGGGACTGGACTGGGATGGGTGAAGGCTCACAGGGGAATGTGCTGGGAGATTTTTCAATGGTGTCTGGGAGGGGTGAAAGTGCAATGGGGACTGGATTGGTATGGGTGAAGGCTCGCAGGGGAAAGGGCAGGGAGATGTTTCAATGGTGTCTGGGAGGGGTGAAAGTGTAATGGGGACTGGACTGGGATAGGTGAAGGCTCACAGGGTAATGTGCCGGGAGATGTTTCAAAGGTGACAGGGCGGGGTGAAGGTTCATTGATGTCTGTGCCGACCGAAGGTGCCATGAGATTAATCAGTGCGAAGGTGCAATGGGGACTGGGCGACGTCACGGACCAATGGGGGCTTGACTGGCTGGGGTGAAGGTACAATGGGAATTGGCAAGGCTGAGTGCAATGGAGAATGGGTAGTGTGAAGCTGAATTGGGTCCTGCACAGTGTGTAGACAAAATGGGTAATGGGCAGGGTGAAGAAACACTGGGGACTGGCAAGGTGCAGGTACAATGGTGAAATCGCAGGGTGAAGAAACAATGTGGACGGGCAAGGTGCAGATACAATATTGAATGGGCAATGTGAAGATACAATGACTGGCACGGTGCAAGTACAATGGGGAATGGGCAGGGTGAAATTACAATGGGGACTGGCAAGGTGCATGTACAATGTTGAATGGGCAGGGTCAAGGTACAATGGGGAATAGCAAGCACAGGTACATTGGTGAATGGGCCGGGTGAAGATACAATGGAGACTGACAAGGTGCAGGTACAATGGTAAATGGGCAGGGTGAAGATATAACAGGGAATTGTCAAGGTGCAGGTACAATGGGGACGGAGCAGATTGCAGTTGAAATGGGGACTGGGCAGCGTGTAATTTTAATGGGACCTGGGAGACTGAAGGTTCAGTGTGAACTGTGCGGGGTGTAGGTTCAATGCAGACTGCACTGGGTGACGGCAAAAGTTGTCTAAGCAGTGTGAACGTTCAATGTGGACTGGGAAGAGTGGAAGTACAGTGGGGAGGGGCAAACTGCAGGGCAGCGGGACCAAGAACCTCCGCTTGCGAGTCATTTAACGCCATAATGCCAAGTGTGCAAAAACGGTCCCGCCAGGTAGAAGTCGGAACTACCATTTTCTAATCCACTAGTCAGACGCATTATCCATTGTGCCACTGGCCCAAACAGTGGGTGCAACTGTTTACTAAGGAGGTGGATGCTGACAAAATATCAGTAGAAGTGGAAAAGTTAGAAGCAATGGAAGGGGTGAAAATTTTGGAAAGGATGTAATAAATTTGGTCGGTATGCTTAGAATGGATAAGTCGCCCGGTCCAGATGGTTTGCATCCCAGGTTGCTAAGGGAATTGGGAGAGGAGATAGCGGAAGGGCTTGCCATAATATTCAAATCTTCCCTAAATGCAAGGGACGTGCCTGGAAAGTGTAAAGTAGCGAATGTGACAACATTTTTCAAGAAAGGGAGTAAGGACGATCCCAGTATCTAAAGGCCGGTCAGTTTAACATCAGTGGTGGGAAAAGTTTTAGAAACAATAATCAAGGAAAAAATGAACGGGCAATTGGAGAGGTTTAAGCTAATTAAGGAGAGCCAACATGGATTTATAAAAGGCAGATCGTGTTTGACTAATCCAAAAAAATTATTTGATGAATCAACAGATAGGATTGATGAAGGGAATGGAATGGATGTTGTCTACATGGATTATCGGAAGCCGTTTGACAAAGTACCACATAGAAGGCTGGCTAACAAAATTGAGGCTCATGGAAAAGGTGGGTCAGTGGCAGCTTGGATACGGAATTGGCTTAAGAACAGAAAACAACGAGTTGTGGTAAATCGCTGTTTTTCAAACGGAGGATGGTAGACAGTGGTGTTCCCCAAGGGTCAGTGCTGGGGCCACTGCTTTTTTCATATATAGAAATGACCTGGATATTGGAATACGGAGTAGAATTTCTAAATTTGCCGATGACACCAAACCTGGGGGTGCGGAAAATAGTGATGATGATCTGAATCGACAGCAACAGCAGAAAGAAAGGTTAGCAGAATCGGCAGACAAGTGGCAGATGGAATTTAATACAGAGAAGTGTGGAAGTGATGCATTTTGGCAGAAGGAACAGGGAGAGTCTTGACAGGAAGACCTGTCAAATCTATGAATAGAGATCGGCCCCAAAACCACACTTAAACTTCAAATAAATACATCACATTTTTAAAATAACTGTAAATTACATAAATTAACTACGTAAAACAAAAATTTAAATTTAAGAAAAATGTAATTAAACTTTTTAACGGTGCTAAAAATAAATTTACCTTTCTTTAAAGTATGTAAAAAAGATAAACCTGTTGAAAAAATGTTTAAATTGTAGTTAATTATCCACTTACCTTGTTAAAAACAGGCCATGCGCCTCCTTTTTAAATGTGCAGCTTCTCCATACTTACCCTCAAGGAGAAACCTGAAAAAAAACGAAGTTCGCTGCGTGCGCGCAGCCTCTCCCGTGCACGCGTTCGACTTCTGAACCCCTCCCTTCAGGGGAACGGAAGTTCCGGTTTGCCGCGCATGCGCAGTGCATGCGTGAAACCGGCACTTCAGGTGGCCTTACCGGTGAGTACACAGCGCGTACTCACCCGACAAGAGCCGAATTTCTGGTCCATTATATACTTAATGGCACAGTTTTAAGAAAGAAAGTCTTGCATTTATATATCGCCTTTCAAGACCACCTTAGGTCTCAAAGCGCTTTACAGCCAATGAATTTCTTTTGCAGTGGAGTCACTGTTATAATGAGGGAAAGAGTGTGCAGGGACAGAGGGACCTGGGAGTTAATGTGCACATGTCCCTGAAGGTGGCAGGACATATTGAGAGAGTGGTTACAAAGCATATGGGATCTTGGGCTTCATAAATAGAGGTATTGAATACAAAAGTACAGCAGGTATGCTGAACCATTACAAAGCGCTGGTTAGGCCACAACTGGAGTATTGCCTCAAGTTCTGGTCACCACACTTTAGGAAGGATGTGAAGGCCCTTGAGATGTGCAGGGGAGATTTACTAGAATGGTTCCGGGGATGGGGGATCTTAGCTACAAGGACAGATTGGAGAAGCTGGATTTGTTTTCATTAGAACAAAGGAGGTTGCGAGGTGATTTGATAGAGGTGTACAACATAATGACGGGTTTGGATAGGCGAGACGGGGAAAGGCTGTTCCCACTAGTTGATGATACAGGGACTAGGGGACACAGATTGAAGGTTTTGGTCAAGAGATACAGGGGGGACGTGAGGAAAAACTTTTTTTACGCAACGAGTGTTGAGGACCTGGAACTCGCTGTCGACGGAAATGGTGGAAGCGGCGACACTCAATGTGTTCAAGGGGAGACTGGATAGGCACTTGATGGAAATAAACTTGCAGGGCTACGGGGATAGAGCGGGGGAATGGGACTGACTGGATTGCTCTACAGAGAGCCGGCACCGACTCGATGTGCCGAATGGCCTTATTCTGGGCCGTTACGAATCTATGACTCTATCACAGGCTGAAGGGACCGGGCAGAGTGAAGGGACAATGATGACTGGGCAGTTGAAGTCTCAATGGTGACTAGAATGAGAAGGAATGAATGTTCAATTGCGGACTGGAATGGGCTGTGTGAAGGTTCAATGGAGACTGCGCGGGGTAAAGGTTCAATTAGACAGAGCCGTGTGACATTTAAATCGGGGCTGGGCAGATTGAAGCTTCAATAGGGACTGAGCGCGTGGAGGTGCAATGTGATTGGGCGGGGTGATTGTAAAATTGGGACTGTGCGCGGTGAAGGTGCATTGTGATTGGGCGGGGTGATTGTAAAATTGGGACTGTGCGCGGTGAAGGTGCAATGTGATTGGGCGGGGTGATTATAAATTAGGGACTGTGCAGGGTGAAGGTGCAATGTGATTGGGCGGGGTGATTGTAAAATTGGGACTGTGCGCGGTGAAGGTGCAATGTGATTGGGCGGGGTGATTATAAATTGGGGACTGTGTAGGGTGAAGGTGCAATGTGACTGGGCGGGGTGATTATAAAATAGGGACTGTGAAGGTGCAATGTGACTGGGAGGGGTGATTATAATGTGGGGACTGTGCAGGGTGAAGGTGCAATGTGACTGGGAGGGGTGATTATAAATTGGGGACTGTGCAGGGTGAAGGTGCAATGTGACTGGGAGGGGTGATTAGAAATTGGGGACTGTACAATGTGAAGGTGCAATGTGAGTTGGCGGGGTGATTACAAAATTGGGACTGTGCAGGTGCAATGTGACTGGGAGGGGTGATTATAAAATGGGGACTGTGAAGGTGCAATGTGACTGGGAGGGGTGATTATAAAATGGGGACTGTGCAGGGTGAAGGTTCAATGAAACTGGACGGAGTAAATGTTCAATGGGGAAAGCGTGGCGTGAACTTGCAATGGTAACTGGACGGAACGAAGGTGCAGGGTGAATCTTTAGTCTGGACAAGACAGAATGTAGGTTTAATGGGACCTGGACGGTTGAAGTTTCAATGGCGAATGGATTGGGTGAGGATTAAATGGTGATTGTGCGGTGTGAAGTTTCAATGGGGTCCTGGCGGGGCGGAAGATACAATGACGACAAGGCGGCAGGAAGTTTTCCAAGGGGCTGGGAAAAGTGAAGTTTCAACGTGGGCTGTGAGGTATGAATGTTCGATGAGAGAAGTGTCGGATGAAGTTTCGATGGCGATTGGGCAGAGTGTAGATTCAATGGGAACTCGGCTAGGTGAACATTCAATGTGAACTGTGTGGAGTAAGGTTTCAATGGGAACTGCATGGGGTGATGAATTAATGACCTATAAATCGCGGTCGGAGGCGGACTTCCGGAGTCCGCCTCCAAACCTCGAAACAACAACGAAAGAACCTGCAGGCGCCTTGTCTGCGAAGAGTTGCGGTTTCAGGCCTCGAGGCGGAGGGCAGCGTAATGGTCCACACGTCTCAGGGATGCAGGCGGTTCAGTAGCATAAGAACATAAGAAATAGGAGCAGGAGTAGGCCATTCAGACCCTCGAGCCTGCTCCGCCTTTCAATGCGATCGTGGCTGATATTCGACCTCATCTCCACTTTCCTGCATTATCTCTATATCCCTTGATTCCCTTATATTCCAGAAATCTATCCATCTCTGTCTTTAATATACTCAAGGACTGAGCCTCCACAGCGCGCTTGGGATAGAGAATTCCAAAGGTCACTAACCTCTGACTGAAGAAATTTGTCATATTTTCAGTCCTAAATGGCCGGCCCATTATTCTGAGACGGTGACCCCTGGTTCTAGACTCACCAGACAGGGAAGAGATTCTCCCTGCATCCACCCTGTCAAGCCCTGTAAGAATTATGTACGTTTCAAAAGGGATCAGCTCTCTTTCTTCTAAACTCTAGAGAATATATGCCTAGTCTACTCAATCTCTCCCCATAGGACAATACCCCACTTCGCAGGAAATAATCTGGTGAACTTTTGTTCTGCTCCCTCTATGGCAAATGTATCCTTCCTTAAGTAAGGAGACCAAAACTGTGCACAATTCTCCAGGTGTGGACTTGCCAGGGCCCTATATAATTGCAATAACACGTCTTTAATGTTATACTCAAATTCTCCTGTAATAAAGTCCAACAAAGCATTTGCTTTCCCAATAGTTTGCTGTACCTGCACGTTAACATTCAGTGATTCGTCCCATTGGACCTACATTCTGTCTTGTCCAGACTGAAGATTCACCCTGCACCTTCGTGGTCTCTCTGAGCACCAATATTTCCCAATCTCTCACCATTTAAGCAATACTCTGCTTTTCTACTTTTCTGCCAAAGTGATAACTTCACATTTCTCAACATTATCTTCCAATTGCCATGTTCTTCCCACTAATTTAGCCTGTCTATATCCCCATGAAGCTTTTTTGCATCCTTCTCACAACTTATATTCTCACCTAGCTTTTTGTCTTCATCACACTTGGATATTTTACATTTGGTCCCCTCATCCAAATAATTGATCAAGATTGTGATTAACTACGGCCCAAGCATTGATCCTTGCGGTAGTACACTAGTTACAGCCTGCCAACCCGATAATCACCGGTTTATTTCTACTCTCTGTTATCTGTCCTTTAATCAATCCTCAATCCAAGCCTATATACGACCCTCAATCCCATGAACCCTAATTTTGTTTAATAATCTGTTGTGTGGCACCTTATCGAATGCCTTCTGAAAATCTAAATACACCACATCCACAGGTTCCCAATTATCTATTCTTCTAGTTACAACCTCAAAATCTATAACAGATTCGTCAAACATGATTTTCCTTTGATACATCTGTGTTGACTCTGCCCTATTATTATTTTCTAATTGCCCGGTTACCACGTCGTTAATAACAGATTCCAACATTTTTTCTACTGCTGATGTCAGGCTAACTGGTCTGTAGTTCCCCATTTTCTCTCTCCCTCTTTTCTGAAATAGTGGGGTGACATTTGCTGCATTGCAATCCGCAGCAAAAGTTCCAGAATCTATTTCCGGTAGGATTTTTGCGTCTTCTTCCTTAAGAAAGACACAAAGTGTTTGTTTATTTTCCGTGCCATTTCCTTATTCCCCATTATAATTTATCCTGTCTCAGCCTGGAAGGGACCCACATTTACTTTCGCTAATAATTGCCTTTTTACATACCTATAGAGATTTTACAGGCTCTTTTTTACGTCTCTCGCGAGTTTACTCTCATTCTATTTGCCATTTTTTACTCAATTTATTGGTCCTCCTTTGCTGAATTCTAAAATTCTCCCAATCGTTAGGTTTACTGCGGCTTTTGGCAACGTTATAAGCCACTTCCTTTAATCTAATACTATCTTAAATTTCTCTTGTTAGCCACGGTTGGAACATTTTTCCCATGTTGCTTTTATTCCTTAAGGAAATGTATATTCGTTGCGAATTATGAGTTATTTCCTTAAATGTTTGCACGGGATCACGTGGGAGCGGTCCTGCAATGACAAATCAGAACTCCAATGGGAACCGGCAGGGTGAAGGTGTAATGGTAACTGGGCAGGATTAAGTTGCATTGGGGACTGGGCAGGGTAAATGGTCAATGAGTCTGGGCAGGGTAAAAGTGTAACGAGGCATGTGCAGCGTGACGATAAAATGAGGATTAGGCGGGGTGAAGATTCAATGCGGGCTGTGAGGGGTGAAGGATCATGGAGTCTGTATCGGTCTAGTTTCAATGGGGACTGGCCAGGTGAAGGTACAATGAGGATTAGACGGGTTGAAGAGTAAGTGCAGTCTGGGAGGTGTGAAGAATCACTGGTGACTGCACTGGTCTAGCTTCAGTGGGGACTGCCGGGGTGAATGTATAATGAGATTGGGCAGGGCTATGGTGTAGTGCCGACTCCTCGGGGTGAATGTTTAATGGAGTCTGGATTGGGCAGAATGATGTGTCAATGGGGATGCGGAAGGCTGAATGTGCAAAGGTGTTGGGCAGGGTAAAGGGACAATGTGGCCTCGTTAGTGTGACGGTGGAATGGAGACAGGGCAGTGTGAATGTCCAATGAGGACCAGGCGAGGATAAAATGCAATGGGCAATGGTAGGGGTGAAGGATCAATTGAAACTGGACCAGTCGGGTGAATGAAAACATAAGATCATAACAATTATGAGCAGGAATTACCCAGACGCCCCCACGAGCCTGCTTCGCCACTGCATTCCTACATTGTAACAGTGACTTCACTTCAAACGTACTTCATTGACTGTAAAGTGCTTTGAGACGTCAAAAGGCAGTATATAAATGCAAGTTTTTCTTTCTTTTTCTTTTTGAATTAGTTCGTGGCTGATCTCCGATCTCAACTCCACTTTACCGAACGATATCCATAGCCCTTGATAATCCTGGAGTTCAAAAACATATCTGTCTCAGCCTTGATTATATTCAACGATTCAACATCCACAGCCATTTCAGGTAGAGAATTCCAAAGATTCACAATACTCTGAGTGAAGAAATTCCTGCACAACTCGGTCTTAAATGTCCGACCCTTATGTTTAGTCTATTCCCCCTCGTTCCCCCAGGGGAAACAACCTATCAGCACCGACGCTCTCAATTCCCCTCAGAAACTTATGTGTTTGAATGAGATCACCTCGCATTCTTCTAAACTATAGAGAGTATAGTCCTAATCTAATCAATCGCTCCTCTTGGACAGCCCTCTCATCCCAGGGATCAATCTAGTGAACCTTCGTTGCACAGAAATAAGGCAAGTATATCTTTACTCAGATAAGGAGACCAACACTGTGCACAGTACTCCTGGCGTGATATCACCAAAGCCCTGTACAATTGTAGCAAGACTTCCTTGCTCTTAAACGCTAACCCCCGTGCAATAAAGGCCACCATGCCAGGCGCCTTCCTAATTGCGTGTTGTGTCTACATGCTAACAGTTTGATGACGAGGATACTTAATCACTCTGAACATCAACATTTTACAGTTTCTCACCATTATTTTTTTTTCCTTTTCTTCCTACCAAAGTGAATAACCTCACATTTCTCCACGTTATACTCCGTCTGCCAACTTATTGCCCTCTCACTTAGTCTATCTATATCCCTTTGCAGACTATTTGTGTCATCCTCACAGCTTACTTTCCCAGCTAGTTTTCTATCGTCACCAAACTTGGATATATTGCCTCGGTCCCTTCATCTAGATCATTAATATAGATTGTAAATAGTTGAGGCCCCAACACTCATCCTTGCCTCACCCCACTATTTACAGCCTGCCAACCGGAAAATGGCCCGTTTATCCCTACTCTCTATTTTCTGTCCGTTAACCAATCCTTATCACAGCTAATATATTACCCATAAATCCTTGAGCGCTTATCTTGCGTAGGAACCTTTTATGTGGCACCTTATAGAATGCGTTTTGGAAATCCAAATATACTAAATCTACTGGTTCCCCTTCATCTACCCTGCTAGTTACAACTTAAAAAAACTCGGCTAAATTTGTTAAAAACGATTTCTCTTTCATAAATAAATGTACCACAGCATAGTGGTTATGTTACTGGAACTAGTAATCCAGAGGCCTGGAGTAATGATCCGGTCACGTGAGTTCAAATTTCACCACGACAGCTGGGGATTTTAAATTCAGGTAATTAATTAAATCTGGAATATAAAGCCATTATCAGTAATGCTGACCATAAAGCTACCGGATTGTCATAAAAACGCATCTGATTGACGAATGCCCTTTAGAGAAGAAAATCACACCCTGCTTACCAGGTCTGCCTACATGTGACTCCAGACCCATAGCACTGTGTTTCACTCTGAACTGCCCTCTGAAATGGCTGAGCAAGCCACTCAATTGTCAGCACCACCTTCTCAAGGGCAATTAGGGAAGGGAAATAACTGCTGGCCTTGCCAGCGACGCCCACATCCCAAGAATGTATGAAACAAACCATGATGACTCTGCCTAATAATATTATGATTTTCTAAGTGCCCTGATACCACTTCCTTAAAAATGGATTCCAGCATTTTCCTGACGACGGAAGTCAGGCTAACAGGCCTGTAGTTCCCTGTTTTCTCTCGCCCGCCTTTCTTGAATAGAGGGGTTATATTTGCTACCTTCCCATTCGCTGGGACCGTTCTAGGATCTAGTGAATTTTGGAAGATCATCACCAATGCATTCATTATCTCTGCAGCCACTTCTTTTAGACCCTAGGATGTTGGGCATCAGGTCCAGGGACTTGTCGACTTTTAGTCCCGTTAATTTCTCCATTTTTAAAAAGGATTTGGCAGTGTGATTTACAATGGGTACAGCGCAGGGTGAATATGCAATGGGGAGTGTGTGGCTGAAGGCTAAATTGGGACTGCACTGGGCGGCGTGCAGGTTCAATGTGAACAGTGCAGTGCGAAATTTCAATCCAGACTGGGCCGGGTGAGGTTCCAATGAGGACAGGGCAGTGGAAGGCCCAACGTGTACAAAGCGCGGGAAATGTACTTGGAAATGGGAGGGGTGCTGAAACGATGGAGACTTGACTGGGCATCGTGATTGTTAAATGAGGGCTTAGCAGAGTGAAGTATCAATGGGGATCGGCGATGTGAAGCTGCAATGTTGAGTGCACGGTGAAGGTTCAACGGGGGCTGGGCGGGGTTGAAGCTGCAATGTGGACTGTGCAGAACCAAGCTTCAGTGGGGACTGGGCAGAATTAATGTTCAATGTCGATTGGACTGGGTGGAATGAAGGGTTCATGTGGATGGGGAAGGCTGTAGGTGCAGTGCAGACTGGGCAGGGCAAAGGAAGAAAGGAAGCAGTACAGGGTGAAGGGTAGAATGTTGACTGGGCAGGGTGATTGTTCAATGTGAACTGGACAGGATGAAGATAGAATGGGGAATGGGCAGGGTGATGGTGCAACGGGGAATGGGCAGGGTGAAGGTGCAATGCGGACAGGGCAGGGTGATTGTTCAATGGCGACAGGGCAGGGTGAATTTACAAGGCGGACTGGACAAGTGAAGGTGCAATGGGGGCTGTGCGTCTTGATGATACAATGGGGACATCGAAGAAAGCAGTTAAAGGCGTACTGGACAGAGTAATGGAAAATGGTACCCTCGGGTATAAAGGTAAAATGGGGACTGCTCTAGGTGAAGTAGCAATGGTGATTAGGATGTCTGAACGATCATTGGGGACTGTGAGGGGTTAAGTTGCAATGGAGTCTGGGCAGCAAGAAGTTTCAATCACGGCTGAGCACAGTGAGTGTGAAGGGGATATTGGGAAAGGCCAGATTAAAGAAGCATTGGTGAGTGGTCAGAGTGAAGAAGCAATGGGAACTGGTCAGAGTGAAGAAGCAATGGGGGCTGGTCAGAGTGACGAAGAAATAGGGACTGGTCAGAGTGAAGAAGCAATAGGGGCTAGTCAGAGTGAAGGGGCAATTGGGAATGTTCAGAGTGAAGAAGCAATGGGGGATGTTCAGAGTGAAGGGGAAATTGGGACTGGTCAGATTGAAGGAGCAATGGGGACTGGTCACAGTGAAGAAGCAATGGGGGCTGGTCAGAGTGAAGGGGAAATTGGGAATGTTCAGAGTGAAGGATCAATGGGAGCTGGTCAGAGTGAAGGAGCAATGGTGGCAGGTCAGAATGAAGGAGCAATGGTGACTGGTCAGAGTGAAGGAGCAATGGGGATTGGTCAGAGTGAAGGAGAAATGGGGATTGGTTAGAGTGAAATAGCAATGAGGACTGGTCAGAGGGAAGGAGCAATGGGGACAGGAGACAGTGAAGGAGCAATGGGGAATGGCCAGAGTGAAGGAGCAATGGGGATTGGTCAGAGTGAAGGAGCAATGGGGACTGGTCAGAGTGAAGGAACAATGGAGACTAGACAGAATGAAGGAGCAATGGGGATTGGTCAGAGTGAAGGAGCAATGGAGAATAGTCAGAAGGAAGGAGCAATGGGTATTGGTCAGAGTGAAGGAGCAATGGGGACTGGTCAGAGTGAAGGAGCAACGGGGACTGTTCAGACTGAAGGAGTAATGGGGTCTGTTCAGACTGAAGGAGCAATGGGAACTGGTCAGAGTGAAGGAGCAATGGGGACTCGTCAGAGTGAAGGAGCAATGCAGACTGGTCAGAGTGAAGGAGCAATGGGGACTGGTCAGAGTGAAGGAGCAATGGGGACTGGTCAGAATGAAGGAGCAACGGGGACTGTTCAGAATGTATGAGAAATGGGGACTGGTCAAAGTGAAGGAGCAATGGGGATTGGTCAGAGTGAAGGAACAATGGTGATTGCTCAGAGTGAAGGAGCAATGTGGACTAGTCAGAGTGAAGGAGCAATGTGGACTGGCCAGATTGACGGAGCAATGGGGCTGGTCAGAGTGAAAGAGCAATGGGGACTGGTCAGAGTGAAGGAGCAATGGGGACTGGTCAGAGTGAAGGAGCAATGGGGACTGCTCAGAGTGAAGGAGCAATGGGGACTGGTCAGAGTGAAGGAGCAATGCGGACTAGTCAGAGTGAAGGAGCAATGGGGACTGGTCAGAGTGAAGGAGCAATGGGGACTGGTCAGAATGAAGGAGCAATGGGGACTGTTCAGAGTGTAGGAGCAATGGGGATTGGTTAGAGTGAAGGAGCAATGGGGCCTCTTCAGATTGAAGGAGTAATGGGGAATGGTCAGAGTGAAGGAGCAATGGGGACTGGTCAGAGTGAAGGAGCAATGGGGACTGGTCAGAGTGAAGGAGCAATGGGGACTGGTCAGAGTGAAGGAGCAATGCGGACTAGTCAGAGTGAAGGAGCAATGGGGACTGGTCAGAGTGAAGGAGCAATGGGGACTGGTCAGAATGAAGGAGCAATGGGGACTGTTCAGAATGTATGAGAAATGGGGACTGGTCAAAGTGAAGGAGCAATGGGGACTGGCCAGAGTGAAGGAACAATGGGGATTGCTCAGAGTGAAGGAGCAATGTGGACTAGTCAGAGTGAAGGAGCAATGTGGACTTGTCAGAGTGAAGGAGCAATGGGGACTGGTCAGAGTGAAGGAGCAATGGGGACTGGTCAGAGTGAAGGAGCAATGTGGACTGGTCAGAGTGAAGGAGCAATGGCGACTGGTCAGAGTAAAGGAGCATTGGGGACTGGTCAGAGTGAAGTAGCAATTGGGACTGGTCAGAGTGAATGAGCAATGGGGGCTGGTCAGAGTGTAGGAGCAATGGGGACCGGTCAGAGTGAAGGAGCAATGGAGACTGGACTGAATGAAGGAGCAATGTGGATTGGTCAGAGTGAAGAAGCAATGGAGACAGTTCAGAATGTATGAGAAATGGGGACTGTTCAGTTTGAAGGAGCAATGGGGACTGGTCAGAGTGAAGGAGCAATGGGGATTGGTTAGATTGAAGGAGCAATGGGGGCTGTTCAGATTGAAGGAGTAATGGGGACTGGTCAGAGTGAAGGTGCAATGGGGACTGGTCAGAGTGAAGGAGCAATGGGGACTCGTCAGAGTGAAGGAGCAATGGGGACTGGTCAGAGTGAAGGAGCAATGGGGACTGTTCCGAGTGAAGGAGCAATGCGGACTGGTCAGAGTGAAGGAGCAATGGGGACTGGTCTGAGTGAAGGAGCAATGGGGACTGGTCAGATGAAAGGAGCAATGGGGACTGGTCAGAGTGAAGGAGCAATGCGGACTGGTCAGAGTGAAGGAGCAATGGGGACTGGTCAGATGAAAGGAGCAATGGGGACTGGTCAGAGTGAAGTAGCAATGGCGACTGGTCAGAGTGAAGGAGCAATGGGGACTGGTCAGAGTGGACGAGCAATGGGGAATGGTCAGAATGAAGGAGCAATGGAGATTGGTCAGAGTGGACGAGCAATGGGGAATGGTCAGAATGAAGGAGCAATGGGGACTTGTCAGAGTGAAGGAGCAATGGAGATTGTTTAGAGTGAAGGAGCAATGGGGACTGGTCAGAGTTATGGAGCAATGGAGATTGATCAGAGTGTAGGAGAAATGGGGATAGGTCAGAGTGTAGGAGCAATGGGGATTCGTTAGAGTGAAGGAGCAATGGGGGCTGTTCAGATTGAAGGAGTAATGGGGACTGGTCAGAGTGAAGGTGCAATGGGGACTGGTCAGAGTGAAGGAGCAATGGGGACTCGTCAGAGTGAAGCAGCAATGCGGACTGGTCAGAGTGAAGGAGCAATGGGGACTGGTCAGAGTGAAGGAGCAATGGGGACTGGTCAGAATGAAGGAGCAACGGGGACTGTTCAGAATGTATGAGAAATGGGGACTGGTCAAAGTGAAGGAGCAATGGGGATTGGTCAGAGTGAAGGAACAATGGTGATTGCTCAGAGTGAAGGAGCAATGTGGACTGGTCAGAGTGAAGGATCAATGGGGCTGGTCAGAGTGAATGAGCAATGGGGACTGTTCCGAGTGAAGGAGCAATGGGGTCTGTTCAGAGTGAAGGAGCAATGGGGATTGTTCAGAGTGAAGGAGCAATGGGGACTTGTCAGAGTGAAGGAGCAATGGGGATTGTTTAGAGTGAAGGAGCAATGGGGACTGGTCAGAGTTATGGAGCAATTGAGATTGGTCAGAGTGTAGGAGCAATGGGGATAGGTCAGAGTGTAGGAGCAATGGGGATTCGTTAGAGTGAAGGAGCAATGGGGCCTGTTCAGATTGAAGGAGTAATGGGGACTGGTCAGAGTGAAGGAGCAATGGAGACTGGTCAGAGTGAAGGAGCAATGGGGACTTTTCACAGTGAAGGAGCAATGGGGACTAGTCAGACTGATGGAGCAATGGGGATTGGTCAGAGTGAAGGAGCAATGGGGACTGGTCGAAGTGAATAAGCAATGGGGACTGGTCAGAGTGAAGGAGCAATGGAGACTGGTCAGAGTGAAGTAGCAATGGGGACTGTTCAGAGTGAAGGAGCAATGGGGACTGTCCAGATTGAAGGAGCAATGGGTACTGGTCAGAGTGAAGGAGCAATGGGGACTGGTCAGAGTGAATGAGCAATGGGGACTGTTCCGAGTGAAGGAGCAATGGGGACTGTTCAGAGTGAAGGAGCAATGGGGATTGGTTAGAGTGAAGGAGCAATGGGGGCTGTTCAGATTGAAGGAGTAATGGGGACTGGTCAGAGTGAAGGAGCAATGGGGACTGGTCAGAGTGAATGAGCAATGGGGACTGTTCCGAGTGAAGGAGCAATGGGGACTGGTCAGAGTGAAGGAGCAATGGGGATTGGTTAGAGTGAAGGAGCAATGGGGGCTGTTCAGATTGAAGGAGTAATGGGGACTGGTCAGAGTGAAGGTGCAATGGGGACTGGTCAGAGTGAAGGAGCAATGGGGACTCGTCAGAGTGAAGCAGCAATGCGGACTGGTCAGAGTGAAGGAGCAATGGGGACTGGTCAGAGTGAAGGAGCAATGGGGACAGTTCAGAATATATGAGAAATGGGGACTGGTCAAAGTGAAGGAGCAATGGGGATTGGTCAGAGTGAAGGAACAATGGTGATTGCTCAGAGTGAAGGAGCAATGTGGACTGGTCCGAGTGAAGGATCAATGGGACAGGTCAGAGTGAAGGAGCAATGGAGACTGGTCAGAGTGAAGGAGCAATGGGGATTGGTTAGAGTGAAGGAGCAATGGGGCCTGTTCACAGTGAAGGAGCAATGGGGATTGTTTAGAGTGAAGGAGCAATGGGGACTGTTCAGAGTGAAGGAGCAATGGGGATTGTTAAGAGTGAAGGAGCAATGGGGACTGGTCAGAGTTATGGAGCAATGGAGATTGGTCAGAGTGTAGGAGCAATGGGGATTGGTTAGAGTGAAGGAGCAATGGGGCCTGTTCAGATTGAAGGAGTAATGGGGACTGGTCAGATTGAAGGTGCAATGGTAACTGATCAGAGTGAAGGAGCAATGGGGACTGGTCAGAGTAAAGGAGCAATGGGGACTGATCAGAGTGAAGGAGCAATGGAGACTGGTCAGAGTGAAGTAGCAATGGGGACTGTTCAGAGTGAAGGAGCAATGGGGACTGTCCAGATTGAAGGAGCAATGGGTACTGGTCAGAGTGAAGGAGCAATGGGGACTGGTCAGAGTGAATGAGCAATGGGGACTGTTCCGAGTGAAGGAGCAATGGGGACTGTTCAGAGTGAAGGAGCAATGGGGATTGGTTAGAGTGAAGGAGCAATGGGGGCTGTTCAGATTGAAGGAGTAATGGGGACTGGTCAGAGTGAAGGTGCAATGGGGACTGGTCAGAGTGAAGGAGCAATGGGGACTCGTCAGAGTGAAGCAGCAATGCGGACTGGTCAGAGTGAAGGAGCAATGGGGACTGGTCAGAGTGAAGGAGCAATGGGGACAGTTCAGAATGTATGAGAAATGGGGACTGGTCAAAGTGAAGGAGCAATGGGGATTGGTCAGAGTGAAGGAACAATGGTGATTGCTCAGAGTGAAGGAGCAATGTGGACTGGTCCGAGTGAAGGATCAATGGGGCTGGTCAGAGTGAATGAGCAATGGGGACTGTTCCGAGTGAAGGAGCAATGGGGACTGTTCAGAGTGAAGGAGCAATGGGGATTGTTCAGAGTGAAGGAGCAATGGGGACTTGTCAGAGTGAAGGAGCAATGGGGATTGTTTAGAGTGAAGGAGCAATGGGGACTGGTCAGAGTTATGGAGCAATTGAGATTGGTCAGAGTGTAGGAGCAATGGGGATAGGTCAGAGTGTAGGAGCAATGGGGATTCGTTAGAGTGAAGGAGCAATGGGGCCTGTTCAGATTGAAGGAGTAATGGGGACTGGTCAGAGTGAAGGTGCAATGATAACTGATCAGAGTGAAGGAGCAATGGGGACTGTTCAGAGTGAAGGAGCAATGGGGACTGGTCAGAGTGAAGGAGCAATGGGGACTAGTCAGAGTGAAGGAGCAATGGGGACTAATCAGAGTGAAGGAGCAATGTGGACTGGTCAGATTTAAGGAGCAATGGGGACTGGTCAGAGTGAAGGAGCAATGGGGACTGGTCAGAGTGAAGGAGCAATGTGGACTGGTCAGAGTGAAGGAGCAATGGGGACTGGTCAGAGTAAAGGAGCATTGGGGACTGGTCAGAGTGAAGTAGCAATTGGGACTGGTCAGAGTGAAGGAGCAATGGGGACTGGTCAGAGTGAAGGAGCAATGGGGACCGGTCAGAGTGAAGGAGCAATGGGGATTGGTCAGAGTGAAGGAGCAATGGAGACTGAACTGAATGAAGGAGCAATGTGGATTGGTCAGAGTGAAGAAGCAATGGGGATTGTTCAGAGTGGAGGAGCAATGGGGAATGGTCAGAATGAAGGAGCAATGGAGATTGGTCAGACTGTAGGAGCAATGGGGATTGGTTAGAGTGAAGGAGCAATGGGGGCTGTTCAGATTGAAGGAGTAATGGGGACTGGTCAGAGTGAAGGTGCAATGGGGACTGGTCAGAGTGAAGGAGCAATGGGGACTCGTCAGAGTGAAGGAGCAATGGGGACTGGTCAGAGTGAAGGAGCAATGCGGACTGGTCAGAGTGAAGGAGCAATGGGGACTGGTCAGAATGAAGGAGCAACGGGAACTGTTCAGAATGTATGAGAAATGGGGACTGGTCAGAGTGAAGGAGCAATGGGGACTTTTCACAGTGAAGGAGCAATGGGGACTGATCAGACTGGTGGAGCAATGGGGATTGGTCAGAGTGAAGGAGCAATGGGGACTGGTCGGAGTGAAGAAGCAATGGGGACTGGTCAGAGTTTAGGAGCAATGGAGACTGGTCAGAGTGAAGTAGCAATGGGGACTGTTCAGAGTGAAGGAGCAATGGGGACTGTTCAGATTGAAGGAGCAATGGGTACTGGTCAGAGTGAAGGAGCAATGGGGACTGGTCAGAGTGAATGAGCAATGGGGACTGTTCCGAGTGAAGGAGCAATGGGGACTGTTCAGAGTGAAGGAGCAATGGGGACTGTTCAGAGTGAAGGAGCAATGGGGATTGGTCAGCGTGAAGGAGCAATGGGGATTGGTCAGAGTGAAGGAGCAATGGGGATTGGTCAGAGTGAAGGAGCAATGGGGACTGGTCAGAGTGAAGGAGCAATGAGGATTGGTCAGAGTGAAGGAGCAATGGGGATTGGTCAGAGTGAAGGAGCAATGGGGATTGGTCAGAGTGAAGAAGCAATGGGGATTGTTCAGAGTGGAGGAGCAATGGTGACTGGTCAGAATGAAGGAGATTGGAGACTGTTCAGAATGTATGAGAAATGGGGACTGTTCAGTGTGAAGGAGAAATGGAGACTGGTCAGAGTGAAGGAGCAATGGGGACTGTTCAGTGTGAAGGAGCAATAGGGACTGTTCAGAGTGAAGGAGCAATGGGGATTGGTAGGAGTGAAGGAGCAATGGGGACCGGTCAGAGTGAAGGAGCAATGGAGACTAGTCAGAATGAAGGAGCAATGTGGATTGGTCAGAGTGAAGGAGCAATGGGGACTGGTCAGAGTGAAGGAGCAATGGGGAGTGTTCAGAGTGAAGGAGAAATGGAGACTGGTCAGAGCGAAGGAGCAATGGGGACTGTTCAGAGTGAAGGAGCAATAGGGACTGTTCAGAGTGAAGGAGCAATGGGGATTGGTAGGAGTGAAGGAGCAATGGGGACTGGTCAGAGTGAAGGAGCAATGGAGACTAGTCAGAGTGAAGGAGCAATGGGGACTGGTCAGAGTGAAGGAGCAATGGGGACTGGTCAGAGTGAAGGAGCAATGGGGATTGGTCAGAGTGAAGGAGCAATGGGGACTGGTCAGAGTGAAGGAGCAATGGGGACTGGTCAGAGTGAAGGAGCAATGGAGACTAGTCAGAGTGAAGGAGCAATGGGGATTGGTCAGAGTGAAGGAGCAATGGGGACTGGTCAGAGTGAAGGAGCAATGGGGACTGTTCAGAGTGGAGGAGCAATGGTGACTGGTCAGAGTGAAGGAGCAATGGAGACTGTTCAGAATGTATGAGAAATGGGGACTGTTCAGAGTGAAGGAGCAATGGGGACTGGTCAGAGTGAAGGAGCAATGGGGACTGGTCAGAGTGAAGTAGCAATGGGGACTGGTCAGAGTGAAGGAGCAATGGGGACTGGTCAGAGTGAAGGAGCAATGGGGACTGTTCAGAGTGAAGGAGGCAATGGGGATTGTTTAGAGGAAGGAGCCAATGGAGGACTGTTCAGAGTGAAGGAGCAATGGGGATTTGTTTTGAGTGAAGGAGCAATGGGGGATGGTCAGAGTTATGGAGCAATGGGAGTTTGGTCAAGGTGTAGGAGCAATGGTGATTGGTTAGAGTGAAGGAGCAATGGGGACTGTTCAGTTTGAAGGAGTAATGGGGACTGGTCAGATTGAAAGGATGAATGGTAACTGATCGATGTGAAGAGCAATGGGGACTGGTCAGAGTAAAGGAGCAAGGGGAATGATCTGTGTGAAGGAGCCAATGGAGACTGGTCAGAGTTGAAGTAGCAATGGGGACTGTTCAGAGTGAGGAGCAATGGGGACTGTCCAGATTGAAGGAGCAATGGGTATGGTCAGTGTGAAGGAGCAAGGGGACTGTCAGATTGAAGGAAGCATTGGGTTACTGGTCGAGTGAAGGAGCAATGGGGACTGTCAGAGTGATGAGCAATTGGGACTGGTCAGAGTGAAGGAGCAATGGGGACTGGTCAGAGTGAAGGAGCAATGGGGACTGTTCAGAGTGAAGGAGCAATGGGGACTGGTCAGAGTGAAGGAGCAATGGGGACTGGTCAGAGTGAAGGAGCAATGGGGACTGGTCAGAGTGAAGGAGCAATGGGGACTGGTCAGAGTGAAGGAGCAATGGGGACTGGTCAGAGTGAAGGAGCAATGGGGACTGGTCAGAGTGAAGGAGCAATGGGGACTGGTCAGAGTGAAGGAGCAATGGGGACTGGTTCAGAGTGAAGGAGCAATGGGGACTGTCAGAGTGAAGGAGCAATGGGGACTTGGTCAGAGTGAAGGAGCAATGGGGACTGGTCAGAGTGAAGGAGCAATGGGGACTGGTCAGAGTGAAGGAGCAATGGGGACTGGTCAGAGTGAAGGAGCAATGGGGACTGGTCAGAGTGAAGGAGCAATGGGGACTGGTCAGAGTGAAGGAGCAATGGGGACTGGTCAGAGTGAAGGAGCAATGGGGACTGTCAGAGTGAAGGAGCAATGGGGACTGGTCAGAGTGAAGGAGCAATGGGGACTGGTCAGAGTGAAGGAGCAATGGGGACTGTTCAGAGTGAAGGAGCAATGGGGACTGGTCAGAGTGAAGGAGCAATGGGGACTGTTCAGAGTGAAGGAGCAATGGGGACTGGTCAGAGTGAAGGAGCAATGGGGACTGGTCAGAGTGAAGGAGCAATGGGGACTGGTCAGAGTGA
Source organism: Squalus acanthias (assembly GCA_030390025.1). Lineage (NCBI taxonomy): Eukaryota > Metazoa > Chordata > Chondrichthyes > Squaliformes > Squalidae > Squalus > Squalus acanthias. The sequence continues at coordinate 20,636,634 of CM059452.1, read as the reverse complement.
AGGAGCAATGGGGACTGTTCAGAGTGAAGGAGCAATGGGGACTGGTCAGAGTGAAGGAGCAATGGGGACTGGTCAGAGTGAAGGAGCAATGGGGACTGGTCAGAGTGAAGGAGCAATGGGGACTGGTCAGAGTGAAGGAGCAATGGGGACTGGTCAGAGTGAAGGAGCAATGGGGACTGGTCAGAGTGAAGGAGCAATGGGGACTGGTCAGAGTGAAGGAGCAATGGGGACTGGTCAGAGTGAAGGAGCAATGGGGACTGGTCAGAGTGAAGGAGCAATGGGGACTGGTCAGAGTGAAGGAGCAATGGGGACTGGTCAGAGTGAAGGAGCAATGGGACTGGTCAGAGTGAAGGAGCAATGGGGACTGGTCAGAGTGAAGGAGCAATGGGGACTGGTCAGAGTGAAGGAGCAATGGGGACTGGTCAGAGTGAAGGAGCAATGGGGACTGGTCAGAGTGAAGGAGCAATGGGGACTGGTCAGAGTGAAGGAGCAATGGGGACTGGTCAGAGTGAAGGAGCAATGGGGACTGGTCAGAGTGAAGGAGCAATGGGGACTGTCAGAGTGAAGGAGCAATGGGGACTGGTCAGAGTGAAGGAGCAATGGGGACTGGTCAGAGTGAAGGAGCAATGGGGACTGGTCAGAGTGAAGGAGCAATGGGGACTGGTCAGAGTGAAGGAGCAATGGGGACTGGTCAGAGTGAAGGAGCAATGGGGACTGGTCAGAGTGAAGGAGCAATGGGGACTGGTCAGAGTGAAGGAGCAATGGGGACTGGTCAGAGTGAAGGAGCAATGGGGATTGGTCAGAGTGAAGGAGCAATGGGGACTGGTCAGAGTGAAGGAGCAATGGGACTAGTCAGAGTGAAGGAGCAATGGGGATTGGTCAGAGTGAAGGAGCAATGGGGACTGGTCAGAGTGAAGGAGCAATGGGGATTGTTCAGAGTGAAGGAGCAATGGTGACTGGTCAGAATGAAGGAGAATGGGGACTGTTCAGAGTGAAGGAGCAATGGGGACTGTTCAGTGTGAAGGAGCAATGGGGACTGGTCAGAGTGAAGGAGCAATGGGGACTGGTCAGAGTGAAGGAGCAATGGGGACTGGTCAGAGTGAAGGAGCAATGGGACTGGTCAGAGTGAAGGAGCAATGGGGACTGTTCAGAGTGAAGGAGCAATGGGGACTGGTCAGAGTGAAGGAGCAATGGGACTTGGTCAGAGTGAAGGAGCAATGGGACTGGTCAGAGTGAAGGAGCAATGGGGACTGGTCAGAGTGAAGGAGCAATGGGGACTGGTCAGAGTGAAGGAGCAATGGGGACTGTTCAGAGTGAAGGAGCAATGGGGACTGTTCAGAGTGAAGGAGCAATGGGGACTGTTCAGAGTGAAGGAGCAATGGGGACTGGTCAGAGTGAAGGAGCAATGGGGACTGGTCAGAGTGAAGGAGCAATGGGGACTGGTCAGAGTGAAGGAGCAATGGGGACTGGTCAGAGTGAAGGAGCAATGGGGACTGGTCAGAGTGAAGGAGCAATGGGGACTGATCAGAGTGAAGGAGCAATGGGGACTGGTCAGAGTGAAGGAGCAATGGGGACTGGTCAGAGTGAAGGAGCAATGGGGACTGGTCAGAGTGAAGGAGCAATGGGGACTGTTCAGAGTGAAGGAGCAATGGGGACTGGTCAGAGTGAAGGAGCAATGGGGACTGGTCAGAGTGAAGGAGCAATGGGGACTGGTCAGAGTGAAGGAGCAATGGGGACTGGTCAGAGTGAAGGAGCAATGGGGACTGGTCAGAGTGAAGGAGCAATGGGGACTGGTCAGAGTGAAGGAGCAATGGGACTGGTCAGAGTGAAGGAGCAATGGGGACTGGTCAGAGTGAAGGAGCAATGGGGACTGGTCAGAGTGAAGGAGCAATGGGGACTGTTCAGAGTGAAGGAGCAATGGGGACTGGTCAGAGTGAAGGAGCAATGGGGACTGGTCAGAGTGAAGGAGCAATGGGGACTGGTCAGAGTGAAGGAGCAATGGGGACTGGTCAGAGTGAAGGAGCAATGGGGACTGGTCAGAGTGAAGGAGCAATGGGGACTGGTCAGAGTGAAGGAGCAATGGGGACTGGTCAGAGTGAAGGAGCAATGGGGACTGGTCAGAGTGAAGGAGCAATGGGGACTGGTCAGAGTGAAGGAGCAATGGGGACTGGTCAGAGTGAAGGAGCAATGGGGACTGGTCAGAGTGAAGGAGCAATGGGGACTGGTCAGAGTGAAGGAGCAATGGGGACTGGTCAGAGTGAAGGAGCAATGGGGACTGGTCAGAGTGAAGGAGCAATGGGGACTGGTCAGAGTGAAGGAGCAATGGGGACTGGTCAGAGTGAAGGAGCAATGGGGACTGGTCAGAGTGAAGGAGCAATGGGGATTGGTCAGCGTGAAGGAGCAATGGGGATTGGTCAGAGTGAAGGAGCAATGGGGATTGGTCAGAGTGAAGGAGCAATGGGGACTGGTCAGAGTGAAGGAGCAATGGGGATTGGTCAGAGTGAAGGAGCAATGGGGATTGGTCAGAGTGAAGGAGCAATGGGGATTGGTCAGAGTGAAGGAGCAATGGGGACTGTTCAGAGTGAGGAGCAATGGTGACTGGTCAGAATGAAGGAGATTGGAGACTGTTCAGAGTGAATGAGCAATGGGGACTGTTCAGTGTGAAGGAGCAATGGAGACTGGTCAGAGTGAAGGAGCAATGGGGACTGTTCAGAGTGAAGGAGCAATAGGGACTGTTCAGAGTGAAGGAGCAATGGGGATTGGTAGGAGTGAAGGAGCAATGGGGACCGGTCAGAGTGAAGGAGCAATGGAGACTAGTCAGAATGAAGGAGCAATGTGGATTGGTCAGAGTGAAGGAGCAATGGGGACTGGTCAGAGTGAAGGAGCAATGGGGACTGTTCAGAGTGAAGGAGAAATGGAGACTGGTCAGAGTGAAGGAGCAATGGGGACTGTTCAGAGTGAAGGAGCAATAGGGACTGTTCAGAGTGAAGGAGCAATGGGGATTGGTAGGAGTGAAGGAGCAATGGGGACCGGTCAGAGTGAAGGAGCAATGGAGACTAGTCAGAATGAAGGAGCAATGTGGATTGGTCAGAGTGAAGGAGCAATGGGGACTGGTCAGAGTGAAGGAGCAATGGGGATTGTTCAGAGTGAAGGAGCAATGGTGACTGGTCAGAGTGAAGGAGCAATGGGGACTGGTCAGAGTGAAGGAGCAATGGGGACTGTTCAGAGTGAAGGAGCAATGGGGACTGGTCAGAGTGAAGGAGCAATGGGGACTGGTCAGAGTGAAGTAGCAATGGGGACTGGTCAGAGTGAAGGAGCAATGGAGACTGGTCAGAGTGAAGGAGCAATGGGGACTGGTCAGAGTGAAGTAGCAATGGGGACTGGTCACAGTGAAGGAGCAATGGAGACTAGTCAGAGTGAAGGAGCAATGGGGACTGTTCAGAGTAAAGGAGCAATGGGGACTGGTCAGACTGAAGGAGCAATGGCAATTGGTCAGAGTGAAGGAGCATAGGGACTGATCAGAGTGAAGAAGAAATGGGGACAGGTCAGAGTGAAGGAGCAATGGAGACTCGTCAGAGTGAATGAGCAATGGGGACTGTTCCGAGTGAAGGAGCAATGTGGACTGTTCAGAGTGAAGGAGCAATGGGGACTGTTCAGAGTTATGGAGCAATGGAGATTGGTCAGCGTGTAGGAGCAATGGGGATTGGTTAGAGTGAAGGAGCAATGGGGCCTGTTCAGAGTGAAGGAGCAATGGGGATTGTTTAGAGTGAAGGAGCAATGGGGACTGTTCAGAGTGAAGGAGCAATGGGGATTGTTAGAGTGAAGGAGCAATGGGGACTGGTCAGAGTTATGGAGCAATGGAGATTGGTCAGAGTGTAGGAGCAATGGGAATTGGTTAGCGTGAAGGAGCAATGGGGCCTGTTCAGATTGTAGGAGTAATGGGGACTGGTCAGATTGAAGGTGCAATGGTAACTGATCAGAGTGAAGGAGCAATGGGGACTGGTCAGAGTAAAGGAGCAATGGGGACTGATCAGAGTGAAGGAGCAATGGAGACTGGTCAGAGTGAAGGAGCAATGGGGACTGATCAGAGTGAAGGAACAATGGAGACTGGTCAGATTGAAGGAGCAATGGGTACTGGTCAGAGTGAAGGAGCAATGGGGCCTGGTCAGAGTGAATGAGCAATGGGGACTGTTCAGAGTGAAGGAGCAATGGGGACTGTTCAGAGTGAAGGAGCAATGGGGATTGGTTAGAGTGAAGGAGCAATGGGGGCTGTTCAGATTGAAGGAGCAATGGGGACTGGTCAGACTGAAGGAGCAATGGGGACTGGTCAGAGTGAATGAGCAATGGGGACTGTTCCGAGTGAAGGAGCAATGTGGACTAGTCAGAGTGAAGGAGCAATGGGGAGTAATCAGAGTGAAGGAGCAATGTGGACTGGTCAGAGTGAAGGAGCAATGGGGACTGGTCAGAGTGAAGGAGCAATGTGGACTGGTCAGAGTGAAGGAGCAATGGGGACTGGTCAGAGTAAAGGAGCATTGGGGACTGGTCAGAGTGAAGGAGCAATGGGGACTGGTCAGAGTGAAGGAGCAATGGGGACTGTTCAGAGTGAAGGAGCAATGGGGATTGGTCAGCGTGAAGGAGCAATGGGGATTGGTCAGAGTGAAGGAGCAATGGGGATTGGTCAGAGTGAAGGAGCAATGGGGACTGGTCAGAGTGAAGGAGCAATGAGGATTGGTCAGAGTGAAGGAGCAATGGGGATTGGTCAGAGTGAAGGAGCAATGGGGATTGGTCAGAGTGAAGGAGCAATGGGGATTGTTCAGAGTGAAGGAGCAATGGGGACTGGTCAGAGTGAAGGAGATTGGAGACTGTTCAGAATGTATGAGAAATGGGGACTGTTCAGTGTGAAGGAGCAATGGGAGACTGGTCAGAGTGAAGGAGCAATGGGGACTGGTCAGAGTGAAGTAGCAATGGGGACTGGTCACAGTGAAGGAGCAATGGAGACTGGTCAGAGTGAAGGAGCAATGGGGACTGTTCAGAGTAAAGGAGCAATGGGGACTGGTCAGACTGAAGGAGCAATGGCAATTGGTCAGAGTGAAGGAGCATAGGGACTGATCAGAGTGAAGAAGAAATGGGGACAGGTCAGAGTGAAGGAGCAATGGAGACTGGTCAGAGTGAATGAGCAATGGGGACTGTTCCGAGTGAAGGAGCAATGGGGACTGTTCAGAGTGAAGGAGCAATGGGGACTGTTCAGAGTTATGGAGCAATGGAGATTGGTCAGCGTGTAGGAGCAATGAGGATTGGTTAGAGTGAAGGAGCAATGGGGCCTGTTCAGAGTGAAGGAGCAATGGGGATTGTTTAGAGTGAAGGAGCAATGGGGACTGTTCAGAGTGAAGGAGCAATGGGGATTGTTTAGAGTGAAGTAGCAATGGGGACTGGTCAGAGTTATGGAGCAATGGAGATTGGTCAGAGTGTAGGAGCAATGGGGATTTGTTAGAGTGAAGGAGCAATGGGGCCTGTTCAGATTGAAGGAGTAATGGGGACTGGTCAGATTGAAGGTGCAATGGTAACTGATCAGAGTGATGGAGCAATGGGGACTGGTCAGAGTAAAGGAACAATGGGGACTGATCAGAGTGAAGGAGCAATGGAGACTGGTCAGAGTGAAGTAGCAATGGGGACTGTTCAGAGTGAAGGAGCAATGGGGACTGTCCAGATTGAAGGAGCAATGGGTACTGGTCAGAGTGAAGGAGCAATGGGGACTGGTCAGAGTGAATGAGCAATGGGGACTGTTCCGAGTGAAGGAGCAATTTGGACTGTTCAGAGTGAAGGAGCAATGGAGACTGTTCAGAGTGAAGGAGCAATGGGGATTGGTTAGATTGAAGGAGCAATGGGGGCTGTTCAGATTGAAGGAGTAATGGGGACTGGTCAGAGTGAAGGAGCAATGGGGACTGGTCCGAGTGAAGGAGCAATGGGGACTAATCAGAGTGAAGGAGCAATGTGGACTGGTCAGATTTAAGGAGCAATGGGGACTGGTCAGAGTGAAGGAGCAATGGGGACTGGTCAGAGTGAAGTAGCAATGTGGACTGGTCAGAGTGAAGGAGCAATGGGGACTGTTTAGAGTGAAGGAGCAATAGGGACTGTTCAGAGTGAAGGAGCAATGGGGATTGGTAGGAGTGAAGGAGTAATGGGGACCCGTCAGAGTGAAGGAGCAATGGAGACTAGTCAGAATGAAGGAGCAATGTGGATTGGTCAGAGTGAAGGAGCAATGGGGACTGGTCAGAGTGAAGGAGCAATGGGGTTGTTCAGAGTGGAGGAGCAATGGTGACTGGTCAGAATGAAGGAGATTGGAGACTGTTCAGAATGTATGAGAAATGGGGACTGTTCAGTGTGAAGGAGCAATGGGGACTGGTCAGAGTGAAGGAGCAATGGGGACTGGTCAGAGTGAAGTAGCAATGGGGACTGGTCAGAGTGAAGGAGCAATGGAGACTGGTCAGAGTGAAGGAGCAATGGGGACTGGTCACAGTGAAGGAGCAATGGAGACTAGTCAGAGTGAAGGAGCAATGGGGACTGTTCAGAGTAAAGGAGCAATGGGGACTGGTCAGACTGAAGGAGCAATGGCAATTGGTCAGAGTGAAGGAGCATAGGGACTGATCAGAGTGAAGAAGAAATGGGGACAGGTCAGAGTGAAGGAGCAATGGAGACTCGTCAGAGTGAATGAGCAATGGGGACTGTTCCGAGTGAAGGAGCAATGTGGACTGTTCAGAGTGAAGGAGCAATGGGGACTGTTCAGAGTTATGGAGCAATGGAGATTGGTCAGCGTGTAGGAGCAATGGGGATTGGTTAGAGTGAAGGAGCAATGGGGCCTGTTCAGAGTGAAGGAGCAATGGGGATTGTTTAGAGTGAAGGAGCAATGGGGACTGTTCAGAGTGAAGGAGCAATGGGGATTGTTTAGAGTGAAGGAGCAATGGGGACTGGTCAGAGTTATGGAGCAATGGAGATTGGTCAGAGTGTAGGAGCAATGGGATTGGTTAGCGTGAAGGAGCAATGGGGCCTGTTCAGATTGAAGGAGTAATGGGGACTGGTCAGATTGAAGGTGCAATGGTAACTGATCAGAGTGAAGGAGCAATGGGGACTGGTCAGAGTAAAGGAGCAATGGGGACTGATCAGAGTGAAGGAGCAATGGAGACTGGTCAGAGTGAAGGAGCAATGGGGACTGATCAGAGTGAAGGAGCAATGGAGACTGGTCAGAGTGAAGTAGCAATGGGGACTGGTCAGAGTGAAGGAGCAATGGGGACTGTCAGAGTGAAGGAGCAATGGGGACTGGTCAGAGTGAAGGAGCAATGGGGACTGGTCAGAGTGAAGGAGCAATGGGGACTGTTCAGAGTGAAGGAGCAATGGGGACTGTTCAGAGTGAAGGAGCAATGGGGACTGTTCAGAGTGAAGGAGCAATGGGGACTGGTAGAGTGAAGGAGCAATGGGGACTGTTCAGAGTGAAGGAGCAATGGGGACTGGTCAGAGTGAAGGAGCAATGGGGACTGGTCAGAGTGAAGGAGCAATGGGGACTGTTCAGAGTGAAGGAGCAATGGGGACTGGTCAGAGTGAAGGAGCAATGGGGACTGGTCAGAGTGAAGGAGCAATGTGGACTGGTCAGAGTGAAGGAGCAATGGGGACTGGTCAGAGTGAAGGAGCAATGGGGACTGGTCAGAGTGAAGGAGCAATGGGGACTGGTCAGAGTGAAGGAGCAATGGGGACTGGTCAGAGTGAAGGAGCAATGGGGACTGGTCAGAGTGAAGGAGCAATGGGGACTGTTCAGAGTGAAGGAGCAATGGGGATTGGTCAGCGTGAAGGAGCAATGGGGATTGGTCAGAGTGAAGGAGCAATGGGGATTGGTCAGAGTGAAGGAGCAATGGGGACTGGTCAGAGTGAAGGAGCAATGAGGATTGGTCAGAGTGAAGGAGCAATGGGGATTGGTCAGAGTGAAGGAGCAATGGGGATTGGTCAGAGTGAAGAAGCAATGGGGATTGTTCAGAGTGAAGGAGCAATGGGGACTGGTCAGAGTGAAGGAGATTGGAGACTGTTCAGAATGTATGAGAAATGGGGACTGTTCAGTGTGAAGGAGAAATGGAGACTGGTCAGAGTGAAGGAGCAATGGGGACTGGTCAGAGTGAAGTAGCAATGGGGACTGGTCACAGTGAAGGAGCAATGGAGACTGGTCAGAGTGAAGGAGCAATGGGGACTGTTCAGAGTAAAGGAGCAATGGGGACTGGTCAGACTGAAGGAGCAATGGCAATTGGTCAGAGTGAAGGAGCATAGGGACTGATCAGAGTGAAGAAGAAATGGGGACAGGTCAGAGTGAAGGAGCAATGGAGACTGGTCAGAGTGAATGAGCAATGGGGACTGTTCCGAGTGAAGGAGCAATGTGGACTGTTCAGAGTGAAGGAGCAATGGGGACTGTTCAGAGTTATGGAGCAATGGAGATTGGTCAGCGTGTAGGAGCAATGAGGATTGGTTAGAGTGAAGGAGCAATGGGGCCTGTTCAGAGTGAAGGAGCAATGGGGATTGTTTAGAGTGAAGGAGCAATGGGGACTGTTCAGAGTGAAGGAGCAATGGGGATTGTTTAGAGTGAAGTAGCAATGGGGACTGGTCAGAGTTATGGAGCAATGGAGATTGGTCAGAGTGTAGGAGCAATGGGGATTTGTTAGAGTGAAGGAGCAATGGGGCCTGTTCAGATTGAAGGAGTAATGGGGACTGGTCAGATTGAAGGTGCAATGGTAACTGATCAGAGTGAAGGAGCAATGGGGACTGGTCAGAGTAAAGGAGCAATGGGGACTGATCAGAGTGAAGGAGCAATGGAGACTGGTCAGAGTGAAGTAGCAATGGGGACTGTTCAGAGTGAAGGAGCAATGGGGACTGTCCAGATTGAAGGAGCAATGGGTACTGGTCAGAGTGAAGGAGCAATGGGGACTGGTCAGAGTGAATGAGCAATGGGGACTGTTCCGAGTGAAGGAGCAATTTGGACTGTTCAGAGTGAAGGAGCAATGGGGATTGGTTAGATTGAAGGAGCAATGGGGATTGGTTAGAGTGAAGGAGCAATGGGGACTGGTCCGAGTGAAGGAGCAATGTGGACTAGTCAGAGTGAAGGAGCAATGGGGACTAATCAGAGTGAAGGAGCAATGTGGACTGGTCAGATTTAAGGAGCAATGGGGACTGGTCAGAGTGAAGGAGCAATGGGGACTGGTCAGAGTGAAGGAGCAATGTGGACTGGTCAGAGTGAAGGAGCAATGGGGACTGTTCAGAGTGAAGGAGCAATAGGGACTGTTCAGAGTGAAGGAGCAATGGGGATTGGTAGGAGTGAAGGAGCAATGGGGACAGGTCAGAGTGAAGGAGCAATGGAGACTAGTCAGAGTGAAGGAGCAATGTGGATTGGTCAGAGTGAAGGAGCAATGGGGACTGGTCAGAGTGAAGGAGCAATGGGGACTGTTCAGAGTGAAGGAGCAATGGAGACTGGTCAGAGTGAAGGAGAAATGGGGACTGTTCAGAGTGAAGGAGCAATGGGGATTGGTAGGAGTGAAGGAGCAATGGGGACCGGTCAGAGTGAAGGAGCAATGGAGACTAGTCAGAATGAAGGAGCAATGTGGATTGGTCAGAGTGAAGGAGCAATGGGGATTGGTAGGAGTGAAGGAGCAATGGGGACCGGTCAGAGTGAAGGAGCAATGGAGACTAGTCAGAATGAAGGAGCAATGTGGATTGGTCAGAGTGAAGGAGCAATGGGGACTGGTCAGAGTGAAGGAGCAATGGGGATGTTCAGAGTGGAGGAGCAATGGTGACTGGTCAGAATGAAGGAGATTGGAGACTGTTCAGAATGTATGAGAAATGGGGACTGTTCAGTGTGAAGGAGCAATGGGGACTGGTCAGAGTGAAGGAGCAATGGGGACTGTTCAGAGTGAAGGAGCAATGGGGACTGGTCAGAGTGAAGGAGCAATGGAGACTGGTCAGAGTGAAGGAGCAATGGGGACTGGTCAGAGTGAAGTAGCAATGGGGACTGGTCACAGTGAAGGAGCAATGGAGACTAGTCAGAGTGAAGGAGCAATGGGGACTGTTCAGAGTAAAGGAGCAATGGGGACTGGTCAGACTGAAGGAGCAATGGCAATTGGTCAGAGTGAAGGAGCATAGGGACTGATCAGAGTGAAGAAGTAATGGGGACAGGTCAGAGTGAAGGAGCAATGGAGACTCGTCAGAGTGAATGAGCAATGGGGACTGTTCCGAGTGAAGGAGCAATGTGGACTGTTCAGAGTGAAGGAGCAATGGGGACTGTTCAGAGTTATGGAGCAATGGAGATTGGTCAGCGTGTTGGAGCAATGGGGATTGGTTAGAGTGAAGGAGCAATGGGGCCTGTTCAGAGTGAAGGAGCAATGGGGATTGTTTAGAGTGAAGGAGCAATGGGGACTTTTCAGAGTGAAGGAGCAATGGGGATTGTTTAGAGTGAAGGAGCAATGGGGACTGGTCAGAGTTATGGAGCAATGGAGATTGGTCAGAGTGTAGGAGCAATGGGAATTGGTTAGCGTGAAGGAGCAATGGGGCCTGTTCAGATTGTAGGAGTAATGGGGACTGGTCAGATTGAAGGTGCAATGGTAACTGATCAGAGTGAAGGAGCAATGGGGACTGGTCAGAGTAAAGGAGCAATGGGGACTGATCAGAGTGAAGGAGCAATGGAGACTGGTCAGAGTGAAGGAGCAATGGGGACTGATCAGAGTGAAGGAACAATGGAGACTGGTCAGAGTGAAGTAGCAATGGGGACTGTTCAGAGTGAAGGAGCAATGGGGACTGTCCAGATTGAAGGAGCAATGGGTACTGGTCAGAGTGAAGGAGCAATGGGGACTGGTCAGAGTGAAGGAGCAATGGGGACTGTTCAGAGTGAAGGAGCAATGGGGACTGTTCAGAGTGAAGGAGCAATGGGGACTGTTCAGAGTGAAGGAGCAATGGGGATTGGTTAGATTGAAGGAGCAATGGGGGCTGTTCAGATTGAAGGAGTAATGGGGACTGGTCAGACTGAAGGAGCAATGGGGACTGGTCAGAGTGAATGAGCAATGGGGACTGTTCCGAGTGAAGGAGCAATGTGGACTAGTCAGAGTGAAGGAGCAATGGGGAGTAATCAGAGTGAAGGAGCAATGTGGACTGGTCAGAGTGAAGGAGCAATGGGGACTGGTCAGAGTGAAGGAGCAATGTGGACTGGTCAGAGTGAAGGAGCAATGGGGACTGGTCAGAGTAAAGGAGCATTGGGGACTGGTCAGAGTGAAGGAGCAATGGGGACTGGTCAGAGTGAAGGAGCAATGGGGACTGTTCAGAGTGAAGGAGCAATGGGGACTGGTCAGAGTGAAGGAGCAATGGGGATTGGTCAGAGTGAAGGAGCAATGGGGATTGGTCAGAGTGAAGGAGCAATGGGGACTGGTCAGAGTGAAGGAGCAATGAGGATTGGTCAGAGTGAAGGAGCAATGGGGATTGGTCAGAGTGAAGGAGCAATGGGGATTGGTCAGAGTGAAGAAGCAATGGGGATTGTTCAGAGTGAAGGAGCAATGGGGACTGGTCAGAGTGAAGGAGATTGGAGACTGTTCAGAATGTATGAGAAATGGGGACTGTTCAGTGTGAAGGAGAAATGGAGACTGGTCAGAGTGAAGGAGCAATGGGGACTGGTCAGAGTGAAGTAGCAATGGGGACTGGTCACAGTGAAGGAGCAATGGAGACTGGTCAGAGTGAAGGAGCAATGGGGACTGTTCAGAGTAAAGGAGCAATGGGGACTGGTCAGACTGAAGGAGCAATGGCAATTGGTCAGAGTGAAGGAGCATAGGGACTGATCAGAGTGAAGAAGAAATGGGGACAGGTCAGAGTGAAGGAGCAATGGAGACTGGTCAGAGTGAATGAGCAATGGGGACTGTTCCGAGTGAAGGAGCAATGTGGACTGTTCAGAGTGAAGGAGCAATGGGGACTGTTCAGAGTTATGGAGCAATGGAGATTGGTCAGCGTGTAGGAGCAATGAGGATTGGTTAGAGTGAAGGAGCAATGGGGCCTGTTCAGAGTGAAGGAGCAATGGGGATTGTTTAGAGTGAAGGAGCAATGGGGACTGTTCAGAGTGAAGGAGCAATGGGGATTGTTTAGAGTGAAGTAGCAATGGGGACTGGTCAGAGTTATGGAGCAATGGAGATTGGTCAGAGTGTAGGAGCAATGGGGTTTGTTAGAGTGAAGGAGCAATGGGGCCTGTTCAGATTGAAGGAGTAATGGGGACTGGTCAGATTGAAGGTGCAATGGTAACTGATCAGAGTGAAGGAGCAATGGGGACTGGTCAGAGTAAAGGAGCAATGGGGACTGATCAGAGTGAAGGAGCAATGGAGACTGGTCAGAGTGAAGTAGCAATGGGGACTGTTCAGAGTGAAGGAGCAATGGGGACTGTCCAGATTGAAGGAGCAATGGGTACTGGTCAGAGTGAAGGAGCAATGGGGACTGGTCAGAGTGAATGAGCAATGGGGACTGTTCCGAGTGAAGGAGCAATTTGGACTGTTCAGAGTGAAGGAGCAATGGGGACTGTTCAGAGTGAAGGAGCAATGGGGATTGGTTAGATTGAAGGAGCAATGGGGGCTGTTCAGATTGAAGGAGTAATGGGGACTGGTCAGAGTGAAGGAGCAATGGGGACTGGTCCGAGTGAAGGAGCAATGTGGACTAGTCAGAGTGAAGGAGCAATGGGGACTAATCAGAGTGAAGGAGCAATGTGGACTGGTCAGATTTAAGGAGCAATGGGGACTGGTCAGAGTGAAGGAGCAATGGGGACTGGTCAGAGTGAAGGAGCAATGTGGACTGGTCAGAGTGAAGGAGCAATGGGGACTGTTCAGAGTGAAGGAGCAATAGGGACTGTTCAGAGTGAAGGAGCAATGGGGATTGGTAGGAGTGAAGGAGCAATGGGGACCGGTCAGAGTGAAGGAGCAATGGAGACTAGTCAGAATGAAGGAGCAATGTGGATTGGTCAGAGTGAAGGAGCAATGGGGACTGGTCAGAGTGAAGGAGCAATGGGGACTGTTCAGAGTGAAGGAGAAATGGAGACTGGTCAGAGTGAAGGAGAAATGGGGACTGTTCAGAGTGAAGGAGCAATAGGGACTGTTCAGAGTGAAGGAGCAATGGGGATTGGTAGGAGTGAAGGAGCAATGGGGACCGGTCAGAGTGAAGGAGCAATGGAGACTAGTCAGAATGAAGGAGCAATGTGGATTGGTCAGAGTGAAGGAGCAATGGGGACTGGTCAGAGTGAAGGAGCAATGGGGTTGTTCAGAGTGGAGGAGCAATGGTGACTGGTCAGAATGAAGGAGATTGGAGACTGTTCAGAATGTATGAGAAATGGGGACTGTTCAGTGTGAAGGAGCAATGGGGACTGGTCAGAGTGAAGGAGCAATGGGGACTGTTCAGAGTGAAGGAGCAATGGGGACTGGTCAGAGTGAAGGAGCAATGGGGACTGGTCAGAGTGAAGGAGCAATGGGGACTGGTCAGAGTGAAGTAGCAATGGGGACTGGTCAGAGTGAAGGAGCAATGGAGACTGGTCAGAGTGAAGGAGCAATGGGGACTGGTCAGAGTGAAGTAGCAATGGGGACTGGTCACAGTGAAGGAGCAATGGAGACTGGTCAGAGTGAAGGAGCAATGGGGACTGTTCAGAGTAAAGGAGCAATGGGGACTGGTCAGACTGAAGGAGCAATGGCAATTGGTCAGAGTGAAGGAGCATAGGGACTGATCAGAGTGAAGAAGAAATGGGGACAGGTCAGAGTGAAGGAGCAATGGAGACTGGTCAGAGTGAATGAGCAATGGGGACTGTTCCGAGTGAAGGAGCAATGTGGACTGTTCAGAGTGAAGGAGCAATGGGGACTGTTCAGAGTTATGGAGCAATGGAGATTGGTCAGCGTGTAGGAGCAATGGGGATTGGTTAGAGTGAAGGAGCAATGGGGCCTGTTCAGAGTGAAGGAGCAATGGGGATTGTTTAGAGTGAAGGAGCAATGGGGACTGTTCAGAGTGAAGGAGCAATGGGGATTGTTTAGAGTGAAGGAGCAATGGGGACTGGTCAGAGTTATGGAGCAATGGAGATTGGTCAGAGTGTAGGAGCAATGGGGATTGGTTAGCGTGAAGGAGCAATGGGGCCTGTTCAGATTGAAGGAGTAATGGGGACTGGTCAGATTGAAGGTGCAATGGTAACTGATCAGAGTGAAGGAGCAATGGGGACTGGTCAGAGTAAAGGAGCAATGGGGACTGATCAGAGTGAAGGAGCAATGGAGACTGGTCAGAGTGAAGGAGCAATGGGGACTGATCAGAGTGAAGGAGCAATGGAGACTGGTCAGAGTGAAGTAGCAATGGGGACTTTTCAGAGTGAAGGAGCAATGGAGACTCGTCAGACTGATGGAGCAATGGGGATTGGTCAGAGTGAAGGAGCAACGGGGACTGGTCGAAGTGAATAAGCAATGGGGACTGGTCAGAGTGAAGGAGCAATGGAGACTGGTCAGAGTGAAGTAGCAATGGGGACTGTTCAGAGTGAAGGAGCAATGGGGCCTGGTCAGAGTGAATGAGCAATGGGGACTGTTCCGAGTGAAGTAGCAATGGGGACTGTTCAGATTGAAGGAGTAATGGGGACTGGTCAGACTGAAGGAGCAATGGGGACTGGTCAGAGTGAATGAGCAATGGGGACTGTTCCGAGTGAAGGAGCAATGTGGACTAGTCAGAGTGAAGGAGCAATGGGGAGTAATCAGAGTGAAGGAGCAATGTGGACTGGTCAGAGTGAAGGAGCAATGGGGACTGGTCAGAGTGAAGGAGCAATGTGGACTGGTCAGAGTGAAGGAGCAATGGGGACTGGTCAGAGTAAAGGAGCATTGGGGACTGGTCAGAGTGAAGGAGCAATGGGGACTGGTCAGAGTGAAGGAGCAATGGGGACTGGTCAGAGTGAAGGAGCAATGGGGACTGTTCAGAGTGAAGGAGCAATGGGGATTGGTCAGCGTGAAGGAGCAATGGGGATTGGTCAGAGTGAAGGAGCAATGGGGATTGGTCAGAGTGAAGGAGCAATGGGGACTGGTCAGAGTGAAGGAGCAATGAGGATTGGTCAGAGTGAAGGAGCAATGGGGACTGGTCAGAGTGAAGGAGCAATGGGGATTGGTCAGAGTGAAGAAGCAATGGGGATTGTTCAGAGTGAAGGAGCAATGGGGACTGGTCAGAGTGAAGGAGATTGGAGACTGTTCAGAATGTATGAGAAATGGGGACTGTTCAGTGTGAAGGAGAAATGGAGACTGGTCAGAGTGAAGGAGCAATGGGGACTGTTCAGAGTGAAGGAGCAATAGGGACTGTTCAGAGTGAAGGAGCAATGGGGATTGGTAGGAGTGAAGGAGCAATGGGGACCGGTCAGAGTGAAGGAGCAATGGAGACTAGTCAGAATGAAGGAGCAATGTGGATTGGTCAGAGTGAAGGAGCAATGGGGACTGGTCAGAGTGAAGGAGCAATGGGGATTGTTCAGAGTGGAGGAGCAATGGTGACTGGTCAGAATGAAGGAGATTGGAGACTGTTCAGAATGTATGAGAAATGGGGACTGTTCAGTGTGAAGGAGCAATGGGGACTGGTCAGAGTGAAGGAGCAATGTGGACTGGTCAGAGTGAAGTAGCAATGGGGACTGGTCACAGTGAAGGAGCAATGGAGACTGGTCAGAGTGAAGGAGCAATGGGGACTGTTCAGAGTAAAGGAGCAATGGGGACTGGTCAGACTGAAGGAGCAATGGCAATTGGTCAGAGTGAAGGAGCATAGGGACTGATCAGAGTGAAGAAGAAATGGGGACAGGTCAGAGTGAAGGAGCAATGGAGACTGGTCAGAGTGAATGAGCAATGGGGACTGTTCCGAGTGAAGGAGCAATGTGGACTGTTCAGAGTGAAGGAGCAATGTGGACTGTTCAGAGTGAAGGAGCAATGGGGACTGTCAGAGTTATGGAGCAATGGAGATTGGTCAGCGTGTAGGAGCAATGGGGATTGGTTAGAGTGAAGGAGCAATGGGGCCTGTTCAGATTGAAGGAGTAATGGGGACTGGTCAGATTGAAGGTGCAATGGTAACTGATCAGAGTGAAGGAGCAATGGGGACTGGTCAGAGTAAAGGAGCAATGGGGACTGATCAGAGTGAAGGAGCAATGGAGACTGGTCAGAGTGAAGTAGCAATGGGGACTGTTCAGAGTGAAGGAGCAATGGGGACTGTCCAGATTGAAGGAGCAATGGGTACTGGTCAGAGTGAAGGAGCAATGGGGACTGGTCAGAGTGAATGAGCAATGGGGACTGTTCCGAGTGAAGGAGCAATGGGGACTGTTCAGAGTGAAGGAGCAATGGGGACTGTTCAGAGTGAAGGAGCAATGGGGATTGGTTAGATTGAAGGAGCAATGGGGACTGGTCAGAGTAAAGGAGCATTGGGGACTGGTCAGAGTGAAGTAGCAATTGGGACTGGTCAGCGTGAAAGAGCAATGGGGATTGGTCAGATTGAAGGAGCAATGGGGACTGGTCAGAGTGAAGGAGCAATGGGGACTGGTCAGAGTGAAGGAGCAATGGGGACTAATCAGAGTGAAGGAGCAATGTGGACTGGTCAGATTTAAGGAGCAATTGGGACTGGTCAGAGTGAAGGAGCAATGTGGACTGGTCAGAGTGAAGGAGCAATGGGGACTGGTCAGAGTAAAGTAGCAATTGGGACTGGTCAGCGTGAAAGAGCAATGGGGATTGGTCAGAGTGAAGGAGCAATGGGGACTGGTCAGAGTGAAGGAGCAATGGAGACTGGTCAGAGTGAATGAGCAATGGGGACTGTTCCGAGTGAAGGAGCAATGTGGACTGTTCAGAGTGAAGGAGCAATGGGGACTGTTCAGAGTGAAGGAGCAATGGGGACTGTTCAGAGTGAAGGAGCAATGGGGATTGTTTAGAGTGAAGGAGCAATGGGGACTGTTCAGAGTGAAGGAGCAATGGGGATTGTTTAGAGTGAAGGAGCAATGGGGACTGGTCAGAGTTATGGAGCAATGGAGATTGGTCAGAGTGTAGGAGCAATGGGGATTGGTTAGCGTGAAGGAGCAATGGGGCCTGTTCAGATTGAAGGAGAAATGGGGACTGGTCAGATTGAAGGTGCAATGGTAACTGATCAGAGTGAAGGAGCAATGGGGACTGGTCAGAGTAAAGGAGCAATGGGGACTGATCAGAGTGAAGGAGCAATGGAGACTGGTCAGAGTGAAGGAGCAATGGGGACTGATCAGAGTGAAGGAGCAATGGAGACTGGTCAGAGTGAAGTAGAAATGGGGACTTTTCAGAGTGAAGGAGCAATGGAGACTAGTCAGACTGATGGAGCAATGGGGATTGGTCAGAGTGAAGGAGCAACGGGGACTGGTCGAAGTGAATAAGCAATGGGGACTGGTCAGAGTGAAGGAGCAATGTGGACTGGTCAGAGTGAAGGAGCAATGTGGACTGGTCAGAGTGAAGGAGCAATGGGGACTGGTCAGAGTGAAGGAGCAATGTGGACTGGTCAGAGTGAAGGAGCAATGGGGACTGGTCAGAGTAAAGGAGCATTGGGGACTGGTCAGAGTGAAGGAGCAATGTGGACTGGTCAGAGTGAAGGAGCAATGGGGACTGGTCAGAGTGAAGGAGCAATGTGGACTGGTCAGAGTGAAGGAGCAATGGGGACTGGTCAGAGTAAAGGAGCATTGGGGACTGGTCAGAGTGAAGGAGCAATGGGGACTGATCAGAGTGAAGGAGCAATGGGGACTGGTCAGAGTGAAGGAGCAATGGGGACTGTTCAGAGTGAAGGAGCAATGGGGATTGGTCAGCGTGAAGGAGCAATGGGGATTGGTCAGAGTGAAGGAGCAATGGGGATTGGTCAGAGTGAAGGAGCAATGGGGACTGGTCAGAGTGAAGGAGCAATGAGGATTGGTCAGAGTGAAGGAGCAATGGGGATTGGTCAGAGTGAAGGAGCAATGGAGATTGGTCAGAGTGAAGAAGCAATGGGGATTGTTCAGAGTGAAGGAGCAATGGGGACTGGTCAGAGTGAAGGAGATTGGAGACTGTTCAGAATGTATGAGAAATGGGGACTGTTCAGTGTGAAGGAGAAATGGAGACTGGTCAGAGTGAAGGAGCAATGGGGACTGTTCAGAGTGAAGGAGCAATAGGGACTGTTCAGAGTGAAGGAGCAATGGGGATTGGTAGGAGTGAAGGAGCAATGGGGACCGGTCAGAGTGAAGGAGCAATGGAGACTAGTCAGAATGAAGGAGCAATGTGGATTGGTCAGAGTGAAGGAGCAATGGGGACTGGTCAGAGTGAAGGAGCAATGGGGATTGTTCAGAGTGGAGGAGCAATGGTGACTGGTCAGAATGAAGGAGATTGGAGACTGTTCAGAATGTATGAGAAATGGGGACTGTTCAGTGTGAAGGAGCAATGGGGACTGGTCAGAGTGAAGGAGCAATGTGGACTGGTCAGAGTGAAGTAGCAATGGGGACTGGTCACAGTGAAGGAGCAATGGAGACTGGTCAGAGTGAATGAGCAATGGGGACTGTTCAGAGTAAAGGAGCAATGGGGACTGGTCAGACTGAAGGAGCAATGGCAATTGGTCAGAGTGAAGGAGCATAGGGACTGATCAGAGTGAAGAAGAAATGGGGACAGGTCAGAGTGAAGGAGCAATGGAGACTGGTCAGAGTGAATGAGCAATGGGGACTGTTCCGAGTGAAGGAGCAATGTGGACTGTTCAGAGTGAAGGAGCAATGGGGGCTGTTCAGAGTTATGGAGCAATGGAGATTGGTCAGCGTGTAGGAGCAATGGGGATTGGTTAGAGTGAAGGAGCAATGGGGCCTGTTCAGATTGAAGGAGTAATGGGGACTGCTCAGATTGAAGGTGCAATGGTAACTGATCAGAGTGAAGGAGCAATGGGGACTGGTCAGAGTAAAGGAGCAATGGGGACTGATCAGAGTGAAGGAGCAATGGAGACTGGTCAGAGTGAAGTAGCAATGGGGACTGTTCAGAGTGAAGGAGCAATGGGGACTGTCCAGATTGAAGGAGCAATGGGTACTGGTCAGAGTGAAGGAGCAATGGGGACTGGTCAGAGTGAATGAGCAATGGGGACTGTTCCGAGTGAAGGAGCAATGGGGACTGTTCAGAGTGAAGGAGCAATGGGGACTGTTCAGAGTGAAGGAGCAATGGGGATTGGTTAGATTGAAGGAGCAATGGAGGCTGTTCAGATTGAAGGAGTAATGGGGACTGGTCAGAGTGAAGGAGCAATGGGGACTGGTCCGAGTGAAGGAGCAATGTGGACTAGTCAGAGAGAAGGAGCAATGGGGACTAATCAGAGTGAAGGAGCAATGTGGACTGGTCAGATTTAAGGAGCAATGGGGACTGGTCAGAGTGAAGGAGCAATGTGGACTGGTCAGAGTGAAGGAGCAATGGGGACTGGTCAGAGTAAAGGAGCATTGGGGACTGGTCAGAGTGAAGTAGCAATTGGGACTGGTCAGCGTGAAAGAGCAATGGGGATTGGTCAGATTGAAGGAGCAATGGGGATTGGTCAGAGTGAAGGAGCAATGGGGACTGGTCAGAGTGAAGGAGCAATGAGGATCGGTCAGAGTGAAGGAGCAATGGGGATTGGTCAGAGTGAAGGAGCAATGGGGATTGGTCAGAGTGAAGAAGCAATGGGGATTGTTCAGAGTGGAGGAACAATGGTGACTGGTCAGAATGAAGGAGATTGGAGACTGTTCAGAATGTATGAGAAATGGGGACTGTTCAGTGTGAAGGAGAAATGGAGACTGGTCAGAGTGAAGGAGCAATGGGGACTGTTCAGAGTGAAGGAGCAATGGGGATTGGTAGGAGTGAAGGAGCAATGGGGACTGTTCAGAGTGAAGGAGCAATGGAGACTAGTCAGAATGAAGGAGCAATGTGGATTGGTCAGAGTGAAGGAGCAATGGGGACTGGTCAGAGTGAAGGAGCAATGGGGATTGTTCAGAGTGGAGGAGCAATGGTGACTGGTCAGAATGAAGGAGATTGGAGACTGTTCAGAATGTATGAGAAATGGGGACTGTTCAGTGTGAAGGAGCAATGGGGACTGGTCAGAGTGAAGGAGCAATGGGGACTGGTCAGAGTGAAGTAGCAATGGGGACTGGTCACAGTGAAGGAGCAATGGAGACTGGTCAGAGTGAAGGAGCAATGGGGACTGTTCAGAGTAAAGGAGCAATGGGGACTGGTCAGACTGAAGGAGCAATGGCAATTGGTCAGAGTGAAGGAGCATAGGGACTGATCAGAGTGAAGAAGAAATGGGGACAGGTCAGAGTGAAGGAGCAATGGAGACTGGTCAGAGTGAATGAGCAATGGGGACTGTTCCGAGTGAAGGAGCAATGTGGACTGTTCAGAGTGAAGGAGCAATGGGGACTGTTCAGAGTTATGGAGCAATGGAGATTGGTCAGCGTGTAGGAGCAATGGGGATTGGTTAGAGTGAAGGAGCAATGGGGCCTGTTCAGAGTGAAGGAGCAATGGGGATTGTTTAGAGTGAAGGAGCAATGGGGACTGTTCAGAGTGAAGGAGCAATGGGGATTGTTTAGAGTGAAGGAGCAATGGGGACTGGTCAGAGTTATGGAGCAATGGAGATTGGTCAGAGTGTAGGAGCAATGGGGATTGGTTAGAGTGAAGGAGCAATGGGGCCTGTTCAGATTGAAGGAGTAATGGGGACTGGTCAGATTGAAGGTGCAATGGTAACTGATCAGAGTGAAGGAGCAATGGGGACTGATCAGAGTGAAGGAGCAATGGGGAATGGTCAGAGTGAAGGAGCAATGTGGACTGTTCAGAGTGAAGGAGCAATGGGGACTGTTCAGAGTGAAGGAGCAATGGGGACTGTTCAGAGTGAAGGAGCAATGCGGACTAGTCAGAGTGAAGGAGCAATGGGGACTGGTCAGAGTGAAGTAGCAATGGGGACTGGTCAGAATGAAGGAGCAATGGGGACTGTTCAGAATGTATGAGAAATGGGGACTGGTCAAAGTGAAGGAGCAATGGGGACTGGTCAGAGTGAAGGAGCAATGGGGATTGGTCAGAGTGAAGGAACAATGGGGATTGCTCAGAGTGAAGGAGCAATGTAGACTATTCAGAGTGAAGGAGCAATGGGGACTGGTCAGAGTGAAGGAGCAATGGGGACTGGTCAGAGTGAAGGAGCAATGGGGACTGGTCAGAGTGAAGGAGCAATGTGGACTGGTCAGAGTGAAGGAGCAATGGGGACTGGTCAGAGTAAAGGAGCATTGGGGACTGGTCAGAGTGAAGTAGCAATTGGGACTGGTCAGAGTGAAGGAGCAATGGGGACTGGTCAGAGTGAAGGAGCAATGGGGACCGGTCAGAGTGAAGGTCAATGGAGACTGGTCTGAATGAAGGAGCAATGTGGATTGGTCAGAGTGAAGAAGCAATGGGGATTGTTCAGAGTGGACGAGCAATGGGGAATGGTCAGAATGAAGGAGCAATGGAGACAGTTCAGAATGTATGAGAAATGGGGACTGTTCAGTTTGAAGGAGCAATGGGGACTGGTCAGAGTGAAGGAGCAATGGGGACTGGTCAGACTGAAGGAGCAATGTGGACTGGTCAGAGTGAAAGAGCAATGGGGACTGTTCAGAGTGAAGGAGCAATGGGGACTTGTCAGAGTGAAGGAGCAATGGGGACTGGTCAGAGTTAAGGAGCAATGGAGATTGGTCAGAGTGTAGTAGCAATGGGGACTGGTCAGAGTGAAGGAGCAATGGGGATTGGTCAGAGTGTAGGAGCAATGGGGATTGGTTAGAGTGGAGGAGCAATGTGGACTGGTCAGAGTGAAGGAGCAATGCGGACTGGTCAGAGTGAAGGAGCAATGGGGACTGGTCAGAATGAAGGAGCAATGGGGACTGGTCAGTGTGAAGGAGCAATGGGATTGGTCAGAGTGAAGGAACAATGGGGATTGCTCAGAGTGAAGGAGCAATGGGGACTGGTCAGAGTGAAGGATCAATGGGGACTGGTCAGACTGAAGGAGCAATGTGGACTGGTCAGAGTGAAGGAGCAATGGGGACTGGTCAGAGTGAAGGAGCATTGGGGACTGGTCAGAGTGAAGTAGCAATGGGGACTGGTCAGAGTGAAGGAGCAATGGGGACTGGTCAGAGTGAAGGAGCAATGGGAACTGTTCAGAGTGAAGGAGCAATGGGGACTGGTCAGAGTGAAGGAGCAATGGGGACTGGTCGGAGTGAAGGAGCAATGGGGACTGTTCAGTGTGAAGGAGCAATGGGGACTGGTCAGAGTGAAGGAGCAATGGGGACTGGTCTGAGTGAAGGAGCAATGGGGACGGGTCTGAGTGAAGGAGCAATGGGGACTGGTCAGAGTGAAGGAGCAATGAGGACTGGTCAGTGTAAAGGCGCAATGGGGATTGGTCAGAGTGAAGGAGCAATGGAGACTTTTCAGAGTGAAGGAGCAATGGAGACTGGTCAGATTGCATACAAATAGGGACTGCTCAGAGAGAAGGAGAAATGGAGAGTGGTGAGAGTGAAGGAGAAATGGAGACTGGGAGCTTTAATGAATCAATGGGGTCTCAGCTCTGTGAAGGAGAAATGATGACTGGTCAGAGTGATAGAGGAATGGGAACTGAGAACGTGTGTTTGAAATGGGGATTGGAGCGAGCAGCGTGCAATTTGGATTGAGCAGGTTTAATATGCAATGAAAAATGTCCAGGGTGAAGGTGCAATGAAGATTGGGGCGGTTATATGTGTAATGGGATTTGGGCAGGACAATGTTAGAATGAGGGCTGGGCCGGTTAAAATTACAATAGGGACTGTGCAGCATGAAGAAACAATAAGGACTGGACGGGGTGAAGGAGTAATGGGAACTGGGAAGGATGAAGGTTCAATGGGACTGTGCGGGATGAAGGTGAAATGGAGAGTTGGAAGTTTGAATCTGCGATGTCAGCTGGGCCAGGTGAAGGTTCAATGGACTGTGCGGTGTGAAGTTGAAATGGGGACTGGAATGTAATTAGGTGCAATGGGCAGTGGGAAGTTTGAAGCTGAGATGGGGACTGGGAGGGCTGATGGTGCATTGGGTAAACTGGCGTAGGCATAAGCAGTTTAGGTAGGTGATCACGTGGCTGAGGGAGTGATGTGGGAAAGAGCGATTTGATTTCATGGGACATTGAACATTTGGGACGGACTCCAGCTGAACCTGGATGCGAACAGGATCCCAGCGGAAATTATGAATATGGCGGTCACACAGGCATTCAATTATTAACTGCCGGAGGCGGGGCGGGGGCGGGGTGGGGCGTTGGTTAGTACCGGGGTGGGGGGCTCAGGTGGAAAATGGTGGATACATTATCGATCTAAAACAAACGAAAGGGAAGAGATTTGTGTAATCGTCAGAAATTGTGCTTTAGGCACTGCGGGTGAAGTAAAAACCAAAAGTTTGGAGGTGATGGAACACCATCACCTCCACGTTCCCTTTAAGTCAGACACCATCCTGACTGGGAAATATATCGCCGTTCCTTCATCGACGCTGGGCCAAAATCCTGGTACTACTCCCGAACAGCACCTTGGGAGTACCTTCACCATATGGACTGCAGTGGTTCAAGAATGTGGCTCACCACCGCCTTCTCAAGGGCAATTAGGGAAGGGCAATAAATACTGTCCTTGCCCACATCCCATGAACGAATAACAAAAATGTGGCAGAAAACAACACCAGAGCAAAAGGACAGGTTAGGGTGTGTGGGACAAATTCCCGTTCTTCATACAACCTCACGGAGTATCAGCAACACATTGAATGAATTGCGCAAATTCAACTTAGAGGGTCCGTCATAGTAGCCATTACTGAGACATGGCTGCAAGATGGTCAGCACTGGGAACTGAAGGTAAACAGGTTTAAAGTCCCACAGGAAGGATAGGGAAAGTGCTACAGTGGGGAGCAGTAGCCATAGTGATTAAGCATGAAATTACTTACATGATAAGAGGAGATATACAGAGAGGTAAGCATACAATGGAGAGGTTATTAGCAGGATTTGGAAATAGAAAATGACTTAAGACTTTAGTGGGAGATGTACATAGGCTCCCTGGCAGCATCAGTGAAGTTGCACTTTGTGAAAATGCAGAGATTAGACAAGCATGTAGTAAAGATAGAGTTGTTTTAATGGGAGATTTTAACTTTCATATCGATTGGGATAAATAAAATAGCTCATTTCAAAATGGTAGAGAATTTCTTCAGTATGTTCAAAATAATTCTCTGCAACAATATTTTCAAGAAGCAGCAAGGGGGAAGAACGCATCGTGAGTACTAAGTACGCTGTACTAAATTGCAAGAAGTACCAGTAAATCGCTGTTTCACCTGGAAAGAGCGCTCCGGGCCCTGAACGGTGGGAAGTAAGTAAGTGAAAGGCCAGGTGTTGCATCTCCTGAACTTGCACTGGCAGTTGCCGTGGGAAGGGGAGAGGTGTTGGGGGTGATTGAGGGGTGTGCCAGGTTGTCGCGGAGTGAGTGGTCACTTCAGTGTGCTAACACGAAAGGGTAGGGGAAGATGTGTTTGGTGGTGGAATCTTGCTGCTGGTGGTGGAAATGGCGGTGGGTGATGTAAATTGAATGTGAAGGCTGGTAGGGTGAAAGGTGAGGACAAGGGGTACTCTATCTTGGTTCTGGGATGGAGGTGCAGCGGTGTGGTTAGAAGTGCGGGAAATGGAACCTCACGGTCGAGGGCTCAGTAAACTGGGTGGAGGGGAGTCCTCGGTTGAGAGGAAAAGCAAGACTTTGGTATGGAATGTGACACCATCACAACAGATGCGATGGAGACGTAGAATCAAGGAGAATGGAATAGAGTCCTTCCGTGAAGCGGTGTTGGAGGTTATCAGTGTCAGTGGGCTTATATTGTTAATTGGTCGATAGCCTCTCCCCAGGAATGGATCAGTGAAATCGAGGAGGGGAAGGGAAGAGTCGGAGGTGGACTGTGTGAAAGCAGGGAGCAGTGGATATTTTCCATCAAACACCTTCTATTATGAGGAAGTGAGTGGAGTCAAAAGAGAAGTTGTTCAAATTTAGAACAAGTTTAGCCAGGCGGAGGAGGGGAGGTGGATAGGGACTGGTTGGGCCTCTTTTCAAGGAAGAAGAGGAGCATCCTCAGGCCTTCCTCGTGGGGGATGGAGGTGTGGACCGATTGGACGTTCATAGTGAAGAGTACAGCATTCCTGAAATTCCATAATAATATTGAATCATGGATGCGGCCACAACAAAATTAACATAATCAAAATAATAGTAATAAAGAAAATAATGGCAATAAAGAGTGACAAATCCCGAGGAGTGGATGGTTTCCATTCCAGCAATTTAAAGGAAGCAGGTTGGAACATTGCAGATGTCCTAAGTATGACTTTCTAAATTTCTCTCGATTAGGGAACCTATCCTCTAAATTGCAAAATTGCACATTTCATTCCACTATTTAAGAAAGTACAATATCGAAGTTTGCAGTTGACACAAAGACAGGGGGAATTGTAAGCAGTGTAGATGGAAGCATAAATTACAAAGATATATTAATAGATTAAGTGAATGGAAAAACTATGTAAAATAGATTTCAATGTAAGCAAATGTGAGGCCATCCACTTTGACCAAAACGGAATAGATAAGAGAACATTCTAAGTGGTGAAAAGTTAGAAACAGTGGATGTCCAAAGAGACTGTGGGTTCCATGTACATAGATCATTAAGATGTCATAGACAGGTACAGAAAATAATCATACTGGCCTTTATATAGAGAACTAGAATATAAGTGGGTGGTTATGCTGCAGCTATACAAAGTCCTGGCTAGATTACACCTGGAGTAATGTGTTCCATTCTTGCAACAATCCTTAGGAAGGGTATATTGGCCTCAGAGGGAGTGCAGCGTAGATTTACCAGCATTATTCCTGGATTCCAAGTGTAAAATTACGAGAATAGATTACACAAACTAAGTTTGTATTCCCTGGAATTTAGAAGATTGAGGGGTGATTTGATCGAAGTTTTCAAGATATTAAGAGGAACTGAGAGTAGATAGAGAAAAACTGTTTCCGGTTGTTGCGGAGTATATGACAAAGGGAAATAGACTACATTTTAGAGACAGATCATTCAGGAGTGAATTCAGGAATGACTTCTACAGCCAAAGGCTGTCTTCCATAAACGCCAGCTGATGCTAGTTCAATTGTTAATTTTATACCTGAGATTTCTAAATTTGTGTTAACCAAAGATGTTAAAGGATATGGGGCAAACGCGTGTATATGGAGTTAGGTGAGAGATCAGCGATGATCTCAATGCTGGCAGAAAGAGCTCGAGAGGCTAAATGGCCTACTCCTGTTCCGATTTTCCAATGAACGTACAATGTGGAGTGGACTGAGTACAGGGCAACGGGGACTGGACAGAGCGAATTTGAAATGGTGACTGGGCAGGGTGAACGTGCAATTGGAATAGGTGGGGTGGATTTTCAATCGGGACTGGGCTCTACAGGGTGCAGTTACAATGTGGACTGGACAGGGATAAGTTTCAATTCGAACATATGATTCCACTGGTTTAAAGTAAGGTTTTGGTTACTGCGAGCAGGCTAGTGCATTACAGAAACATGAGGAGGTGCCACTGATTGATAAACCTGTAGAAGAGCTCGGTGTGGTCGAGAAGCGAGAAAAATGTAATGAATTGTTGAATGTGTTGCATTATAATGACCCAGTTAGATTTAGACCCAGTCGGATATAGGCTGGAGCCAGATGACCTGAACAGCATCGCCTGAACGGAAGCCAGCATCAGAAAGGGCATACGACAGAGGCTTGGACAGACGAGTCCCCATAAGGGAGGCGCCGGTGGCATTGAGGCCGAGTTATTTTTTACATTCACCTGTGCGCAGTCACTGAATATGGTGTTGGTGTTGGCACCCTATTGCTCTCTGTTTGATATCAATTATATTGTTGCTGTTGATCATAGAGACTGCGCTCAGCATGGATAGGTTTTGCATAAAGAAAGGTCGATATCCATATAAAGAGAAATTAACTGAACGAAGCAAAACGTTATATTCTTACAACAACAACAAGTTATACTGAAATAAATTGCATTGGATCTACAAGTTCCAGCAATTCATTCCACTCAATTATACAAAGAAACATCCATTAAATTATCAAGATAATTATTGACTGAATTAGCAACTCATTAATCAATGAAATAGCCAAAGAATTGTTCTCTGAAATATCTATTTAATAATCTACCGAATTAAATATTGAAATATCCAAAGAAATGTCATTTATTTACTGATTTAACCACCGAATTAAGCACTGAAATACCCAAAAGATTAAACATTGATTATCCATTCAATTATCCTCTCAATTATCACCGAATTAAATTTCAAAAGAAATATCTTTCCGATTGTGCACCCAATGGTTTAGCGAGTTAAAATAAAATTTCCCAAAAATTATCCACTCAAATAGCTACTGAATTAAATACTGAAACATCAATAGAATCATTTACTGAATTATACAATGTAATAAACACTGAAATATTCAAAGAATTAAACACTTAATTACCTACAGAATTAAACACGGAAATATCCAATTAATTTTCCCTTCAGTTATCTGGTGAATTAAACACTAAAATATCCAAATAATTTCGCTTTGAATTAGCCACTGCACTATCCAAATACAGCCTCTGTTTGAGCTCCTATTGATTGCCACGTTGAGGATTCATACGTTTCAGTACTGAACTGACCGTGCCTTGATAAAACACAGAATTAGCGAAGTCCACAGCCGTTTAGTTTCAACATGCGTTGCACAATAGCAACACATTTTTCTATGGCTCCTTTCAGTTTCTGAGGATATTCCTAAGCGCCAATGAATTTCTGAACAGTTGTCACTGTTGTTGCAGCCAAGGCGCAACCGAACGGGATTCAATGAACAGCAATTTTGATTTTGATGATTTAAGGCAGTCACGCTGGAAACAACAACGGGAGAACTCCGAGAACAATCCCACCTACACACCTCTGACAAAGCAGCACTACCTACATGTGAACGGTGTAAATATCAGAATTAGACTTGAACACTCAACTTTCTGAATTAGATGCCGGAACGCTGGAAACAAAGTCAATACATACATATTGGATCAGAGCTTTTAATGAAAACTTGTAACTACAGTGGGAGTCGTTTCAATAATGAAACAGTGTAAAGTTAAAAGATAGATTTTTATTCAATAATAAGATGCACGACTTCCTAATTGGGAAAATATAGGAGCACGAGCAGAGCCACTGCTGGCGCTGATGGCCTGCAAGTAACATGCTAATGTAGGACTCCCAATGATACACGGGAACTTGTCACTGTAGACAATTCAAAAGACATTTCGCTGAAATAGAAATAAAATGATTGGTAGTGCGTCCTTTCCTTCCAACACCACGATAATCATTAATATATATTGTTAGTTATTTACAAGGTACAGAGGTTAACTCAGGCGACCCAAAATCGCACTTGATAATGACGATTGATCCGGAGACCAGATTGTAAGATATTCAGGTCAGAAAAAGCTTGGTAACATAACTAGAATCTAGAGTGGGAAAGAAGACACCACATTAATTAAACAGGGAACACCAGGGTGAAACTGGCACCACAGCTTACATAGCAAGAGAGGAATAAGAAAATCTGCTGCTTTGTCAGATCGCAGCATGAGAAGCCATGTAGTAAACACAGATGTGGACGATTAGTATTTGTGTATAACCACTCACCAGGAACACCAACGGCTGCGAGAATAAGGTAGTAAATAGCTTCTACTTGATGAAGTATCGGGACGCCCATTTACTCTGAGATGCGATGATTCCTGTTGTGATGGATACATCAAGCTCGGTGGAAACTGTGAAGTGATACATTGAAAGCAGGCCTTATTTATACGACAGTGAAACCTCCAGTGTACAGTTCTGTCCCCGGGCAACAGGTATTAATTACAGTAATTTGAACAAACAGTTTGCGTCAGCCGCTTTACTGCCAGCTTAATAGTAAAGATTTTTTGCACTTTAACCAGTAATTCTGTAGCGTTTTTATAGTATAGAGACAATAACTATGCACAGTTCTCTAAGTGAGACAAGTCGTATACAACTTTAACACAAATTACAATGTATTTACAGCACAGCGACAGGCCAATCGGCTCACAATGTCCATGTCGGTGTTTGTGCTCCACACGAGCCTCCTCCCACCCTCCTTCATCTAACCCAGTCACAATATTCTTCTATTCCTTTCTCCCTCATGTGCTTATCTCGCTTCCCCTTAATTGTATCTATTCTATTTACACCAACTACTCCTCGTGGTAGCGATTTCCACATTCTGACCACTCCCTGAGTTAAGAGGTTTCTGCTGAATTCCCTATTGGATTTATTTATGACAATTTTGAATCTATGGCCCAGAGTTCTGGTCTCTCCCGCAAGTGGAAACGCCTGCACTACATCTACCCTATCAAACCCTTTCATATTCTTAAAGAACTCTAGCTGATCATCCCTCAGTCTTCTCTTTGCTAAATAAATGATCCCCAGACTGTTCAATCTTTCCTGATAGGTATAACCTCTCAGTTCTGGCATCATTCCAGTAAATCCTTTTTGCATCTTCTCCAGTGCCTCTGTGCCCATTTTATATGATGGCGACCAGAAATGTTCGCAATACTCTAAGTGCGTTCTAACCAAGGTCCTATACAAGTTTAACATAACTTCCTGCTTTTCAATTCTATCCCTCTAGAAATGAACCGTAGTGCTTTCTTTGTTTTTATGGCCGTATTAACATGTGTCACTACATTTAGTTACTTATGTATCTGTACCCTCGCGTCTCTCTTCTCCACAACCCCATTGAGACACTCATTTTTCAAGTATTATGTGACCTCCTCATTCTTCCTATTAAAATGGCCTCTCTCACACATCTCTAATGAAATTCCTTTGCCAATTAGAAGCCCATTCTGCAACTTTATTAACGTTTTCCTGTATTCTGTCGCTGTCTTCCTCTGTATTAACTATAAACCCCATTTTGGTGGCATCCACAAAATGTTAAATTGCCTTTCCGATTCAGAAGTCCAAATTGTTTCTGTAAATGGTGAACAAGAGTGGTCCCAGCACCGATCCTTGTGGAACACCACTTCCCACCTTTTGCCAAGTTCACTACTTTTGAATTCTATAGCCTAAGAAATAAACCCCAGTTCATTGGTAGCATTTTAATTGCTTTGCTGACCTGTGATACTGATTTTAATTATTTGTTCACCTGTAACCCGAGATCCCTTTGTTCTTCTGCCCCATTCAGTTTCTTATTGTCTAAATTGCAGGTGATTATAGAATCACAGAATGATACAGCGCTGAATGTGCCCATTCGGCCCATCCTGCCTGTGCCTGCTCTTTGGTAGAGGGTCCCAATTAATCCCACTCCTCTGCTCTTTCCCCGGTATTTTTTACATCAAGTATATTTTCCAAATCCCTTTTGAATGTTACTTTTGCAACTGCTTTCACCACGCCTTTCAGGCAGTGCATTCCAGATCACAACAACTCGCTTTGTAAATAAAAAAGCCTCCTCATGTCGTCTCTGGTTCTCTTGCCACTCACATTGAATCTGTGTCCTCTGGTTAACGACCTATCTGCCACTGGAAACAGATACTCCTTATTTACACTGTCAAATTATTTTAAGATTTTGAACACCGCTATCAAATCTCCTCTTCACCTCCTCTGCTCGAAGAAGAACAAACCCAGCTTCTCCAGTCTCTCCACATAACTGAAGTTCCTCATCCCTGGTACCATTCTGCTCAATCTCTTCTGCTCACGCTCCAGGGCCTTGATATCTTTCCTAAAGTTTGGTTACCAGAATTGAACACAATACTCCCACTGAAGCCTATAAAGTTTTAGCATGAATTCCTTGCTTTTGTTCTCTATTGATCTATTAATAAAGACAATGGCCCGAAAATTAGACCTAATACGCGAGTACGCACTGTGTACTCTCGCGTTTTAGGTCTCCAATTGCCGGTTTCCAGCATGCACTGCGCATGCGCGGAAAACCGGCACTTCGTGAACTCAAAAGGGGGCGGTTCCTAAGTGAACCGCGTGCGCGCTACAGGCTGCGCGCACGCAGTGCACTTAGTGCTTTGAACGCGCAGGTAGTCATGGAAGATTTTGCACATAAAGAAAGGAGGCGTAAGACCCTCTTTTAACAAGGTAAGTAGTTAATTAAGTATTATTTTAAATTTTTTTCAACAGGTTTATCTTTTTTAGAGACTTTAAAGAAAGGTAAGTTTATTTTTATAACTTTTAAAAAGATTTTAAATTTTTTCAAAAATTTAATTTTTTGTTTAAAGTGGTTAATTTATTTAACTATACTTATTTTATTAATGTGATGGCTTTTTTTAAATTTAATTGAGGTTTAGCTGTTCTTTTGGGGGGGTATAGATTCATAGCTTTGACAGCCCTTGCTGTCAAAACTATGAATGAAAGATGGTGTGCTGCCATTGGCTCTAACTGAATCACGTGATCCCAGAGCTCGCACGAACTAACTCCGTCTCTGGGTCACGCACACACTGCACAGCTGCAGCCTTGAAACTAAAGTTCGTGTGAGCTCGGAGCGAAAAGGTATGCGCGCAGTGCGATATCGCGGGGAAGCCTTAACCGCGCAGGAGCGCTCCGTCTTTAATTTCTGGGACAATGATCCCATATGCTTTTTTAACAGCTTTCTCAACTTGTCCTGCCACCTTCAAATATGTGTGTACATACACCTCAGGTCTCTTTGACCAACACTCACTTAAAAATTGTACCATTTATGTCATATTGCATTTCCCCATTCATCCTACCAAAATGCCTCACTTCACAATTCTCTGTGTTAAATTTAGTCTGCCATATGTCTGCACATTTGAATCAGAGTTCGGTTTATGTTGTAAGCGAAGGAATTGGTTTGGAAAGAAACTCCATCGGGGAAGCGCAGCATCAGGTCACGGACATCATAAATCTCTCGGACCCTCCAGCCTGAGGAACATTTTATGAGGGTCAAGACCCAGACAAATTTACTTCATAGGATCTGTTTCACGGGGGATTTAGTGTCTGTTTTAGGTTCCACTGATATTTTATTCTGTTAATGCAAAATATACCAGAAAACTGAGTAAGGAGATAACTGTACATGCAGGAATGAGGGTCTGTTAGAAAATGTTACATGAATGTGTTTTTAAACAAAGTTCAGCCATGAACGTATTGAATGGCGGAGCAGGCTCGAAGTCCCGAATGGCCTGCTCCTGCTCCTATTTCTTATGTTCTTATTTTGCCCAGTCAGTCTATGCCCTCCTGAAGTCTGTTACTGCCCTCCTCATTGTGTACTGGATTTCCGAATTTCGTTTCATTTGCAAACTATAAAATGACGATTTGCTTACTCAACTCTAGGTCAGTAATATGTATCAAAAAGAGCAGTACTCTAATAGCTACCCCTGGGGTACACCACTGTATACCTCCCTCCAGTCTGAAAAACAACTTGTCACCAATACTCTCTGCTTTCTGTCTCTTAGCAAATTTGGTATCCATGCTGCCCTGTCCCTTTAATCCAAAGGGCTATAATATTATGAACAAGTCCATTACGTGGTATTTTATCAAACGCCTTATGAAAGTTCATATACACAACGTCAACGACACTACCCTCATGATATTCTATTTTCCTACAAAACTGCATCAACGCGCATTCATCTATGTTAAACTCCACTTGCCATTTAACAGCCCAGTCTGCAAGTTTTCTAATGTGTATTATAACATGTCCTTCAGAGAAATCTGTCTTCCATATTTGAAGAGAAGCATCAGTTCTATTGAATAAACACAAATAATAATTAATAAACTTAGACATCTACAACTGTTTGAGGTTTTGGAATTTTATCAGAAAATCTGAAGATTTATTGCAGAATAAACTCCTTGCTTGTCACTTTGTACCACTGCTTTTCGAAGAAGTGTCTGAAGTTATTATTTATTTCAACTAACAGATCCGCGATCCTGTTTGTTCCAGCCTCTCATTACGACTTTCGGTATCTATTTATGCATCTAACATCCTAAGCAACTCCTCAACCCGACCTTTAATCCTCAGCTCCTGCCCACCCCACATAAAATCCTCAGCCCCTCGCCACCCCGCCAATTATCCTCAGCTCCTCATCACCACACCTAGTATCCTTTGCTCCTCAGCATCCTACCTAATATCCTCAGCTTATCCACACGCCAACTAACATCCTCAGCTCCTCCCCACTCCTAACATACTCAGCTCCTCCCCACCCCACCTAATAACTTCGGCTCCTCCCCAAACCCACCTAATATCCGCAGTTCAAAACCTCCCAACAAATTATACTGAAATCCCCACCATCGAAACTAATATCCTCAGATCCTTCCCACCCCACCGAATATCAATCGTTCCTCCATTGCTCACCTGATATCTTCAACTCCTCCCCAGACAAACCCAACATTCTCAGATCCTCCACATCCATCTAATATTCTCAGCAGCACCCCACCTCCACCTAACACCCTCAACATTTCTCCACTTATCTCTGCATAGAGTCTGCACCTGTCAATCACAGACTCTCTGCCCGCGAACTGTCAGGGAATTTCGGCACGTATTTATAGCTTCAGTCTGAAGCTATCAATCTTGTGGGTACGATGTGCTATCACAGGTTATCAATCAGAAGGAACAAGAATGACGTCCTGTCAATTCTTTGCAATTTGATGTACGAGCAGGAATCACCTGATGTTTCCTGGAGGAGAGAGATTGGCAACTGCAGACTGTGTGCAGAGAGATCAGTGCAGGAAGTTCTCTGACTGTTCCCGGGAGGAGAGTGTATTATAAAATATTTACAGTACTGAAATAAACCTTTCAACCCAAAAGGTCCATGCCGGTGTTTATGCTCCACTCGAGCCTCCTCCTACCCTTCTTCTTCTTCTATATCCATCAACATATCCTTTTATTCGTTTCTCCACCATGTGTTTGTCTAACATCCCCTTAAATGTGTCTATGTTATTTGGTTCAACTACTCCTTGTGAACGCGTCATCCACCGCAGGGAAAAGGACAACTTCGGGCGGCCATGTTTGAATTAGCTACAGACGGCCATGTTTGTGTCACCGACAGACCGCCATGTTTGTGTCACCTGCAGACGGCCATGTTTATGTCAACTACAGACGGCCATATTTGTGTGACCTACAGACGGCCATGTTTATGTCACCTACAGACGGCCATGTTTATGTCACCTACAGACGGCCATGTTTATGTCACCTACAGACGGCCATGATTGTGTCACCTACAGACGGCCATGTTTGTGTCACCTACAGACGGCCATGTCTGTGTCACCTACTGACGGCCATGTTTGTGTCACCTACAGACGGCCATGTCTGTGTCACCTACAGACGGCCATTTTTATGACACCTACTGACGGCCATGTTTGTGCTACCTACAGAATGCCATGTTTGTGTCACCTACAGACGGCCATGTTTGTGTCACCTACAGACGGCCATGTTTGTGTCACCTGCAGACGGCCATGTTTATGACAACTACAGACGGCCATGTTTGTGTCACCTACAGACGGCCATGTTTGTGTCACCTACAGACGGCCATGTTTGTGTCACCTGCAGACGGCCATGTTTATGACACCTACAGACGGCCATGCTTGTGTCACCTACAGAAGGCCATGTCTGTGTCACCTGCAGACGGCCATGTTTATGACATCTACAGACGGCCATGTTTGTGTCACCGACAGACGGCCATGTTTGTGTCACCTGCAGAAGGCCATGTCTGTGTCATCTGCAGACAGCCATGTTTGTGACACCTACAGACGGCCATGTTTGTGTCACCTACAGACGGCCATGTTTTTGTCACCTGCAGACGGCCATGTTTATGACACCTACAGACGGCCATGTTTGTGTCACCTACAGACGGCCATGTTTGTGTCGCCTGCAGACGGCCATGTTTGTGTCACCTGCAGACGGCCATGTTTGCGTCACCTACACACGGCCATGTTTGTGTCACCTACAGACGGCCATGTTTGTGTCACCTGCAGACGGCCATGTTTGTGTCACCTACAGAAGGCCATGTTTGTGTCACCCACTGACGGCCATGTCTGTGTCACCCACTGACGGCCATGTTTGTGTCACCTACAGACGGCCATGTTTGTGTCACCTGCAGACGGCCATGTTTGTGTCACCTACAGACGGCCATGTTTGTGTCAGCTACAGACGGCCATGTTTGTGTCACCCACTGACGGCCATGTTTGTGTCACCCACTGACGGCCATGTTTGTGTCACCTACAGACGGCCATGTTTGTGTCACCCACTGACGGCCATGTTTGTGTCACCTACAGACGGCCATGTTTGTGTCACCTACAGACGGCCATGTTTGTGTCACCTACAGACGGCCATGTTTGTGTCACCTACAGACGGCCATGTTTGTGTCACCTACAGACGGCCATGTTTGTGTCACCTACAGACGGCCATGTTTGTGTCACCTACAGACGGCCATGTTTGTGTCACCTACAGACGGCCATGTTTGTGTCACCTACAGACGGCCATGTTTGTGTCACCTACAGACGGCCATGTTTGTGTCACCTACAGACGGCCATGTTTGTGTCACCTACAGACGGCCATGTTTGTGTCACCTACAGACGGCCATGTTTGTGTCACCTACAGACGGCCATGTTTGTGTCACCTACAGACGGCCATGTTTGTGTCACCTACAGACGGCCATGTTTGTGTCACCTACAGACGGCCATGTTTGTGTCACCTACAGACGGCCATGTTTGTGTCACCTACAGACGGCCATGTTTGTGTCACCTACAGACGGCCATGTTTGTGTCACCTACAGACGGCCATGTTTGTGTCACCTACAGACGGCCATGTTTGTGTCACCTACAGACGGCCATGTTTGTGTCACCTACAGACGGCCATGTTTGTGTCACCTACAGACGGCCATGTTTGTGTCACCTACAGACGGCCATGTTTGTGTCACCTACAGACGGCCATGTTTGTGTCACCTACAGACGGCCATGTTTGTGTCACCTACAGACGGCCATGTTTGTGTCACCTACAGACGGCCATGTTTGTGTCACCTACAGACGGCCATGTTTGTGTCACCTACAGACGGCCATGTTTGTGTCACCTACAGACGGCCATGTTTGTGTCACCTACAGACGGCCATGTTTGTGTCACCTACAGACGGCCATGTTTGTGTCACCTACAGACGGCCATGTTTGTGTCACCTACAGACGGCCATGTTTGTGTCACCTACAGACGGCCATGTTTGTGTCACCTACAGACGGCCATGTTTGTGTCACCTACAGACGGCCATGTTTGTGTCACCTACAGACGGCCATGTTTGTGTCACCTACAGACGGCCATGTTTGTGTCACCTACAGACGGCCATGTTTGTGTCACCTACAGACGGCCATGTTTGTGTCACCTACAGACGGCCATGTTTGTGTCACCTACAGACGGCCATGTTTGTGTCACCTACAGACGGCCATGTTTGTGTCACCTACAGACGGCCATGTTTGTGTCACCTACAGACGGCCATGTTTGTGTCACCTACAGACGGCCATGTTTGTGTCACCTACAGACGGCCATGTTTGTGTCACCTACAGACGGCCATGTTTGTGTCACCTACAGACGGCCATGTTTGTGTCACCTACAGACGGCCATGTTTGTGTCACCTACAGACGGCCATGTTTGTGTCACCTACAGACGGCCATGTTTGTGTCACCTACAGACGGCCATGTTTGTGTCACCTACAGACGGCCATGTTTGTGTCACCTACAGACGGCCATGTTTGTGTCACCTACAGACGGCCATGTTTGTGTCACCTACAGACGGCCATGTTTGTGTCACCTACAGACGGCCATGTTTGTGTCACCTACAGACGGCCATGTTTGTGTCACCTACAGACGGCCATGTTTGTGTCACCTACAGACGGCCATGTTTGTGTCACCTACAGACGGCCATGTTTGTGTCACCTACAGACGGCCATGTTTGTGTCACCTACAGACGGCCATGTTTGTGTCACCTACAGACGGCCATGTTTGTGTCACCTACAGACGGCCATGTTTGTGTCACCTACAGACGGCCATGTTTGTGTCACCTACAGACGGCCATGTTTGTGTCACCTACAGACGGCCATGTTTGTGTCACCTACAGACGGCCATGTTTGTGTCACCTACAGACGGCCATGTTTGTGTCACCTACAGACGGCCATGTTTGTGTCACCTACAGACGGCCATGTTTGTGTCACCTACAGACGGCCATGTTTGTGTCACCTACAGACGGCCATGTTTGTGTCACCTACAGACGGCCATGTTTGTGTCACCTACAGACGGCCATGTTTGTGTCACCTACAGACGGCCATGTTTGTGTCACCTACAGACGGCCATGTTTGTGTCACCTACAGACGGCCATGTTTGTGTCACCTACAGACGGCCATGTTTGTGTCACCTACAGACGGCCATGTTTGTGTCACCTACAGACGGCCATGTTTGTGTCACCTACAGACGGCCATGTTTGTGTCACCTACAGACGGCCATGTTTGTGTCACCTACAGACGGCCATGTTTGTGTCACCTACAGACGGCCATGTTTGTGTCACCTACAGACGGCCATGTTTGTGTCACCTACAGACGGCCATGTTTGTGTCACCTACAGACGGCCATGTTTGTGTCACCTACAGACGGCCATGTTTGTGTCACCTACAGACGGCCATGTTTGTGTCACCTACAGACGGCCATGTTTGTGTCACCTACAGACGGCCATGTTTGTGTCACCTACAGACGGCCATGTTTGTGTCACCTACAGACGGCCATGTTTGTGTCACCTACAGACGGCCATGTTTGTGTCACCTACAGACGGCCATGTTTGTGTCACCTACAGACGGCCATGTTTGTGTCACCTACAGACGGCCATGTTTGTGTCACCTACAGACGGCCATGTTTGTGTCACCTACAGACGGCCATGTTTGTGTCACCTACAGACGGCCATGTTTGTGTCACCTACAGACGGCCATGTTTGTGTCACCTACAGACGGCCATGTTTGTGTCACCTACAGACGGCCATGTTTGTGTCACCTACAGACGGCCATGTTTGTGTCACCTACAGACGGCCATGTTTGTGTCACCTACAGACGGCCATGTTTGTGTCACCTACAGACGGCCATGTTTGTGTCACCTACAGACGGCCATGTTTGTGTCACCTACAGACGGCCATGTTTGTGTCACCTACAGACGGCCATGTTTGTGTCACCTACAGACGGCCATGTTTGTGTCACCTACAGACGGCCATGTTTGTGTCACCTACAGACGGCCATGTTTGTGTCACCTACAGACGGCCATGTTTGTGTCACCTACAGACGGCCATGTTTGTGTCACCTACAGACGGCCATGTTTGTGTCACCTACAGACGGCCATGTTTGTGTCACCTACAGACGGCCATGTTTGTGTCACCTACAGACGGCCATGTTTGTGTCACCTACAGACGGCCATGTTTGTGTCACCTACAGACGGCCATGTTTGTGTCACCTACAGACGGCCATGTTTGTGTCACCTACAGACGGCCATGTTTGTGTCACCTACAGACGGCCATGTTTGTGTCACCTACAGACGGCCATGTTTGTGTCACCTACAGACGGCCATGTTTGTGTCACCTACAGACGGCCATGTTTGTGTCACCTACAGACGGCCATGTTTGTGTCACCTACAGACGGCCATGTTTGTGTCACCTACAGACGGCCATGTTTGTGTCACCTACAGACGGCCATGTTTGTGTCACCTACAGACGGCCATGTTTGTGTCACCTACAGACGGCCATGTTTGTGTCACCTACAGACGGCCATGTTTGTGTCACCTACAGACGGCCATGTTTGTGTCACCTACAGACGGCCATGTTTGTGTCACCTACAGACGGCCATGTTTGTGTCACCTACAGACGGCCATGTTTGTGTCACCTACAGACGGCCATGTTTGTGTCACCTACAGACGGCCATGTTTGTGTCACCTACAGACGGCCATGTTTGTGTCACCTACAGACGGCCATGTTTGTGTCACCTACAGACGGCCATGTTTGTGTCACCTACAGACGGCCATGTTTGTGTCACCTACAGACGGCCATGTTTGTGTCACCTACAGACGGCCATGTTTGTGTCACCTACAGACGGCCATGTTTGTGTCACCTACAGACGGCCATGTTTGTGTCACCTACAGACGGCCATGTTTGTGTCACCTACAGACGGCCATGTTTGTGTCACCTACAGACGGCCATGTTTGTGTCACCTACAGACGGCCATGTTTGTGTCACCTACAGACGGCCATGTTTGTGTCACCTACAGACGGCCATGTTTGTGTCACCTACAGACGGCCATGTTTGTGTCACCTACAGACGGCCATGTTTGTGTCACCTACAGACGGCCATGTTTGTGTCACCTACAGACGGCCATGTTTGTGTCACCTACAGACGGCCATGTTTGTGTCACCTACAGACGGCCATGTTTGTGTCACCTACAGACGGCCATGTTTGTGTCACCTACAGACGGCCATGTTTGTGTCACCTACAGACGGCCATGTTTGTGTCACCTACAGACGGCCATGTTTGTGTCACCTACAGACGGCCATGTTTGTGTCACCTACAGACGGCCATGTTTGTGTCACCTACAGACGGCCATGTTTGTGTCACCTACAGACGGCCATGTTTGTGTCACCTACAGACGGCCATGTTTGTGTCACCTACAGACGGCCATGTTTGTGTCACCTACAGACGGCCATGTTTGTGTCACCTACAGACGGCCATGTTTGTGTCACCTACAGACGGCCATGTTTGTGTCACCTACAGACGGCCATGTTTGTGTCACCTACAGACGGCCATGTTTGTGTCACCTACAGACGGCCATGTTTGTGTCACCTACAGACGGCCATGTTTGTGTCACCTACAGACGGCCATGTTTGTGTCACCTACAGACGGCCATGTTTGTGTCACCTACAGACGGCCATGTTTGTGTCACCTACAGACGGCCATGTTTGTGTCACCTACAGACGGCCATGTTTGTGTCACCTACAGACGGCCATGTTTGTGTCACCTACAGACGGCCATGTTTGTGTCACCTACAGACGGCCATGTTTGTGTCACCTACAGACGGCCATGTTTGTGTCACCTACAGACGGCCATGTTTGTGTCACCTACAGACGGCCATGTTTGTGTCACCTACAGACGGCCATGTTTGTGTCACCTACAGACGGCCATGTTTGTGTCACCTACAGACGGCCATGTTTGTGTCACCTACAGACGGCCATGTTTGTGTCACCTACAGACGGCCATGTTTGTGTCACCTACAGACGGCCATGTTTGTGTCACCTACAGACGGCCATGTTTGTGTCACCTACAGACGGCCATGTTTGTGTCACCTACAGACGGCCATGTTTGTGTCACCTACAGACGGCCATGTTTGTGTCACCTACAGACGGCCATGTTTGTGTCACCTACAGACGGCCATGTTTGTGTCACCTACAGACGGCCATGTTTGTGTCACCTACAGACGGCCATGTTTGTGTCACCTACAGACGGCCATGTTTGTGTCACCTACAGACGGCCATGTTTGTGTCACCTACAGACGGCCATGTTTGTGTCACCTACAGACGGCCATGTTTGTGTCACCTACAGACGGCCATGTTTGTGTCACCTACAGACGGCCATGTTTGTGTCACCTACAGACGGCCATGTTTGTGTCACCTACAGACGGCCATGTTTGTGTCACCTACAGACGGCCATGTTTGTGTCACCTACAGACGGCCATGTTTGTGTCACCTACAGACGGCCATGTTTGTGTCACCTACAGACGGCCATGTTTGTGTCACCTACAGACGGCCATGTTTGTGTCACCTACAGACGGCCATGTTTGTGTCACCTACAGACGGCCATGTTTGTGTCACCTACAGACGGCCATGTTTGTGTCACCTACAGACGGCCATGTTTGTGTCACCTACAGACGGCCATGTTTGTGTCACCTACAGACGGCCATGTT
Source organism: Squalus acanthias (assembly GCA_030390025.1). Lineage (NCBI taxonomy): Eukaryota > Metazoa > Chordata > Chondrichthyes > Squaliformes > Squalidae > Squalus > Squalus acanthias. The sequence goes on along the minus strand of CM059452.1, from coordinate 20,595,632 downwards.
TGTGTCACCTACAGACGGCCATGTTTGTGTCACCTACAGACGGCCATGTTTGTGTCACCTACAGACGGCCATGTTTGTGTCACCTACAGACGGCCATGTTTGTGTCACCTACAGACGGCCATGTTTGTGTCACCTACAGACGGCCATGTTTGTGTCACCTACAGACGGCCATGTTTGTGTCACCTACAGACGGCCATGTTTGTGTCACCTACAGACGGCCATGTTTGTGTCACCTACAGACGGCCATGTTTGTGTCACCTACAGACGGCCATGTTTGTGTCACCTACAGACGGCCATGTTTGTGTCACCTACAGACGGCCATGTTTGTGTCACCTACAGACGGCCATGTTTGTGTCACCTACAGACGGCCATGTTTGTGTCACCTACAGACGGCCATGTTTGTGTCACCTACAGACGGCCATGTTTGTGTCACCTACAGACGGCCATGTTTGTGTCACCTACAGACGGCCATGTTTGTGTCACCTACAGACGGCCATGTTTGTGTCACCTACAGACGGCCATGTTTGTGTCACCTACAGACGGCCATGTTTGTGTCACCTACAGACGGCCATGTTTGTGTCACCTACAGACGGCCATGTTTGTGTCACCTACAGACGGCCATGTTTGTGTCACCTACAGACGGCCATGTTTGTGTCACCTACAGACGGCCATGTTTGTGTCACCTACAGACGGCCATGTTTGTGTCACCTACAGACGGCCATGTTTGTGTCACCTACAGACGGCCATGTTTGTGTCACCTACAGACGGCCATGTTTGTGTCACCTACAGACGGCCATGTTTGTGTCACCTACAGACGGCCATGTTTGTGTCACCTACAGACGGCCATGTTTGTGTCACCTACAGACGGCCATGTTTGTGTCACCTACAGACGGCCATGTTTGTGTCACCTACAGACGGCCATGTTTGTGTCACCTACAGACGGCCATGTTTGTGTCACCTACAGACGGCCATGTTTGTGTCACCTACAGACGGCCATGTTTGTGTCACCTACAGACGGCCATGTTTGTGTCACCTACAGACGGCCATGTTTGTGTCACCTACAGACGGCCATGTTTGTGTCACCTACAGACGGCCATGTTTGTGTCACCTACAGACGGCCATGTTTGTGTCACCTACAGACGGCCATGTTTGTGTCACCTACAGACGGCCATGTTTGTGTCACCTACAGACGGCCATGTTTGTGTCACCTACAGACGGCCATGTTTGTGTCACCTACAGACGGCCATGTTTGTGTCACCTACAGACGGCCATGTTTGTGTCACCTACAGACGGCCATGTTTGTGTCACCTACAGACGGCCATGTTTGTGTCACCTACAGACGGCCATGTTTGTGTCACCTACAGACGGCCATGTTTGTGTCACCTACAGACGGCCATGTTTGTGTCACCTACAGACGGCCATGTTTGTGTCACCTACAGACGGCCATGTTTGTGTCACCTACAGACGGCCATGTTTGTGTCACCTACAGACGGCCATGTTTGTGTCACCTACAGACGGCCATGTTTGTGTCACCTACAGACGGCCATGTTTGTGTCACCTACAGACGGCCATGTTTGTGTCACCTACAGACGGCCATGTTTGTGTCACCTACAGACGGCCATGTTTGTGTCACCTACAGACGGCCATGTTTGTGTCACCTACAGACGGCCATGTTTGTGTCACCTACAGACGGCCATGTTTGTGTCACCTACAGACGGCCATGTTTGTGTCACCTACAGACGGCCATGTTTGTGTCACCTACAGACGGCCATGTTTGTGTCACCTACAGACGGCCATGTCTGTGTCACCTACAGACGGCCATGTTTATGTCACCTACAGACGGCCATGATTGTGTCACCTACAGACGGCCATGTTTGTGTCACCTACAGACGGCCATGTCTGTGTCACCTACAGACGGCCATGTTTATGACACCAACTGACGGCCATGTTTGTGCTACCTACAGAATGCCATGTTTGTGTCACCTACAGACGGCCATGTTTGTGTCACCTACAGACGGCCATGTTTGTGTCACCTGCAGACGGCCATGTTTATGACACCTACAGACGGCCATGTTTGTGTCACCTACAGAAGGCCATGTCTGTGTCACCTACAGACGGCCATGTTTGTGTCACCTACAGACGGCCATGTTTGTGTCACCTACAGACGGCCATGTTTGTGTCACCTACAGACGGCCATGTTTGTGTCACCTACAGACGGCCATGTTTGTGTCACCTACAGACGGCCATGTTTGTGTCACCTACAGACGGCCATGTTTGTGTCACCTACAGACGGCCATGTTTGTGTCACCTACAGACGGCCATGTTTGTGTCACCTACAGACGGCCATGTTTGTGTCACCTACAGACGGCCATGTTTGTGTCACCTACAGACGGCCATGTTTGTGTCACCTACAGACGGCCATGTTTGTGTCACCTGCAGACGGCCATGTTTGTGTCACCTACAGACGGCCATGTTTGTGTCACCTACAGACGGCCATGTTTGTGTCACCTACAGACGGCCATGTTTGTGTCACCTACAGACGGCCATGTTTGTGTCACCTACAGACGGCCATGTTTGTGTCACCTACAGACGGCCATGTTTGTGTCACCTACAGACGGCCATGTTTGTGTCACCTACAGACGGCCATGTTTGTGTCACCTACAGACGGCCATGTTTGTGTCACCTACAGACGGCCATGTTTGTGTCACCTACAGACGGCCATGTTTGTGTCACCTACAGACGGCCATGTTTGTGTCACCTACAGACGGCCATGTTTGTGTCACCTACAGACGGCCATGTTTGTGTCACCTACAGACGGCCATGTTTGTGTCACCTACAGACGGCCATGTTTGTGTCACCTACAGACGGCCATGTTTGTGTCACCTACAGACGGCCATGTTTGTGTCACCTACAGACGGCCATGTTTGTGTCACCTACAGACGGCCATGTTTGTGTCACCTACAGACGGCCATGTTTGTGTCACCTACAGACGGCCATGTTTGTGTCACCTACAGACGGCCATGTTTGTGTCACCTACAGACGGCCATGTTTGTGTCACCTACAGACGGCCATGTTTGTGTCACCTACAGACGGCCATGTTTGTGTCACCTACAGACGGCCATGTTTGTGTCACCTACAGACGGCCATGTTTGTGTCACCTACAGACGGCCATGTTTGTGTCACCTACAGACGGCCATGTTTGTGTCACCTACAGACGGCCATGTTTGTGTCACCTACAGACGGCCATGTTTGTGTCACCTACAGACGGCCATGTTTGTGTCACCTACAGACGGCCATGTTTGTGTCACCTACAGACGGCCATGTTTGTGTCACCTACAGACGGCCATGTTTGTGTCACCTACAGACGGCCATGTTTGTGTCAAATACAGACGGCCATGTTTGTGTCACCTACAGACGGCCATGTTTGTGTCACCTACTGACGGCCATGTTTGTGTCACCTGCAGACGGCCATGTTTGTGTCACCTACAGACGGCCATGTTTGTGTCACCTACAGACGGCCATGTTTGTGTCACCTACAGACGGCATGTTTGTGACACTACAGACGGCCATGTTTGTGTCACCTACAGACGGCCATGTTTGTGTCACCTACAGACGGCCATGTTTGTGTCACCTACAGACGGCCATGTTTGTGTCACCTACAGACGGCCATGTTTGTGTCACCTACAGACGGCCATGTTTGTGTCACCTACAGACGGCCATGTTTGTGTCACCTACAGACGGCCATGTTTGTGTCACCTACAGACGGCCATGTTTGTGTCACCTACAGACGGCCATGTTTGTGTCACCTACAGACGGCCATGTTTGTGTCACCTACAGACGGCCATGTTGTGTCACCTACAGACGGCCATGTTTGTGTCACCTACACGGCCTACAGCAGGCTCCATTGTTTGTGTCACCTACAGACGGCCATGTTTGTGCACCTACAGACGGCCATGTTGTGTCACCTACAGACGGCCATGTTTGTGTCACCTACAGACGGCCATGTTTGTGTCACCTACAGACGGCCATGTTTGTGTACCAACAGACGGCCATGTTTGCTGTCACCTACAGTCGGCCCTGTTTGTGTAACCAACAGACGGCCATGTTTGTGTAACCAACAGACGGGCCTTGTTTGCGTCAGCCTACAAACTGGCCATGTTTGTGTCACCAACAGACGGCCCATGTGTGTGTCACCAACAGACGGCCATGTTTGTGTAACAACAGACGGCCATGTTTGTGTCACCTGCAGACGGCCATGTTTTGTGTCACCTTCAGACGGCCATGTTTGTGTCACCAACAGACGGCCATGTTTGTGTCACCTACAGACGGCCATGTTTGTGTCACCTGCAGACGGCATGTTTGTGTCACCTACAGACGGCCATATTTGTGTCACCTACAGACGGACATGTTTGTGTCACCTAGCAGCCGGCCATGTTTGTGTCACCTACAGACGGCATATTTGTGTCACCTACAGACGGCCATGTTTGTGTCACCTAACACCGGCCATGTTTGTGTCACCTACAGACGGCCATGATTGTGTCACCTACAGACGGCCATGTTTGTGTCACCTACAGACGGCCATGTTTGTGTCACCTACAGACGGCCATGTTTGTGTCACATAAAGACGGCCATGTTTGTGTTCCCTACAGACGGCCATGTTTGTGTCACCTACAGCCGGCCATGTTTGTGTCACCTACAGACGGCCATGTTTGTGTCACCTACAGACGGCCATGTTTGTGTCACCTACAGACGGCCATGTTTGTGTCATTGCAGACGGCCATGTTTGTGTCACCTACAGACGGCCATGTTTGTGTCACCTACAGACGGCCATGTTTGTGTAACCAACAGACGGCCATGTTTGCGTCAGCTACAAACGGCCATGTTTGTGTAACCAACAGACGGCCATGTTTGTGTAACCAACAGACGGACATGTTTGTGTCACCTACAGACGGCCATGTTTGTGTCACCTACAGACGGCCATGTTTGTGTCACCTACAGACGGCCATGTTTGTGTAACCAACAGACGGCCATGTTTGTGTCACCTGCAGACGGCCATGTTTGTGTCACCTACAGACGGCCATGTTTGTGTCACCTACAGACGGCCATGTTTGTGTCACCTACAGACGGCCATGTTTGTGTCACCTGCAGACGGCCATGTTTGTGTCACCTACAGACGGCCATATTTGTGTCACCTACAGACGGCCATGTTTGTGTCACCTAACACCGGCCATGTTTGTGTCACCTACAGACGGCCATGTTTGTGTCACCTACAGCCGGCCATGTTTGTGTCACCTACAGACGGCCATGATTGTGTCACCTACAGACGGCCAAGTTTGTGTCACCTACAGACGGCCATGATTGTGTCACTTACAGACGGCCATGATTGTGTCACCTACAGACGGCCATGTTTGTGTCACCTACAGACGGCCATGTTTGTATCACCTACAGCCGGCCATGTTTGTGTCACCTAAAGACGGCCATGTTTGTGTTCCCTACAGACGGCCATGTTTGTGTCACCTACTGACGGCCATGTTTGTGTCACCTAAAGACGGCCATGTTTGTGTTCCCCACAGATGGCCATGTTTGTGTCACCTACAGACGGCCATGTTTGTGTCACCTACAGACGTCCATGTTTGTGTCACCTACAGACGGCCATGTTTGTGACACCTACAGACGGCCATGTTTGTGTCAACTACAGACGGCCATGTTTATGACACCTACAGACGGCCATGTTTGCGTCACCTACAGAGGGCCATGTTTTTGTCACCTACAGACGTCCATGTTTGTGTCACCTACAGACGGCCATGTTTGTGTCACCTACAGACGGCCATGTTTGAGTCACCTACAGACGGCCATGTCTGTATCACCTACAGACGGCCATGTCTGTGTCACCTACAGACGGCCATGTCTGTGTCACCTACAGACGGCCATGTCTGTGTCACCTACAGACGGCCATGTCTGTGTCACCTACAGACGGCCATGTCTGTGTCACCTACAGACGGCCATGTCTGTATCACCTACAGACGGCCATGTTTGTGTCACCTACAGACGGCCATGTTTGTGTCACCTACAGACGGCCATGTTTGTGTCACCTACAGACGGCCATGTTAGTGTCACCTACAGACGGCCATGTTTGTGTCACCTACAGACGGCCATGTCTGTTTCACCTACAGACGGCCATGTCTGTGTCACCTACAGACGGCCATGTTTGTGTCACCTACAGACGGCCTTGTTTGTGTCACCTAAAGACGGCCATGTCTGTATCACCTACAGACGGCCATGTCTGTATCACCTACAGACGGCCATGTCTGTATCACCTGCAACGGCCATGTTTGTGTCACCTACAGACGGCCATGTCTGTATCACCTACAGACGGCCATGTCTGTATCACCTACAGACGGCCATGTCTGTATCACCTACAACGGCCATGTTTGTGTCACCCACTGACGGCCATGTCTGTATCACCTACAGACGGCCATGTCTGTATAACCTACAGACGGCCATGTTTGTGTCACCTACAGACGGCCATGTTTGTGTCAACTTCAGACGGCCATGATTGTGTCCCCTACAGACGGCCATGTTTGTGTCACCTACAGACGGCCATGTTTGTGTCAACTTCAGACAGCCATGTTTGTGTCACCTACAGACGGCCATGTCTGTGTCACCTACAGACGGCCATGTCTGTGTCACCTACAGACGGCCATGTTTGCGTCAGATACAGATGGCCATGTTTGTGTCACCTACAGACGGCCATGTTTGTGTCAGCTACAGACGTCCATGTTTGTGTCACCTACAGACGGCCATGTTTGTGACACCTACAGACGGCCATGTTTGTGTCAACTACAGACGGCCATGTTTATGACACCTACAGACGGCCATGTTTGCGTCACCTACAGAGGGCCATGTTTATGTCACCTACAGACGTCCATGTTTGTGTCACCTACAGACGGCCATGTTTGTGTCACCTACAGACGGCCATGTTTGAGTCACCTACAGACGGCCATGTCTGTATCACCTACAGACGGCCATGTCTGTGTCACCTACAGACGGCCATGTCTGTGTCACCTACAGACGGCCATGTCTGTGTCACCTACAGACGGCCATGTCTGTGTCACCTACAGACGGCCATGTCTGTGTCACCTACAGACGGCCATGTCTGTATCACCTACAGACGGCCATGTTTGTGTCACCTACAGACGGCCATGTTTGTGTCACCTACAGACGGCCATGTTTGTGTCACCTACAGACGGCCTTGTTTGTGTCACCTACAGACGGCCATGTCTGTATCACCTACAGACGGCCATGTCTGTATCACCTACAGACGGCCATGTCTGTATCACCTGCAACGGCCATGTTTGTGTCACCTACAGACGGCCATGTCTGTATCACCTACAGACGGCCATGTCTGTATCACCTACAGACGGCCATGTCTGTATCACCTACAACGGCCATGTTTGTGTCACCCACTGACGGCCATGTCTGTATCACCTACAGACGGCCATGTCTGTATAACCTACAGACGGCCATGTTTGTGTCACCTACAGACGGCCATGTTTGTGTCAACTTCAGACGGCCATGATTGTGTCCCCTACAGACGGCCATGTTTGTGTCACCTACAGACGGCCATGTTTGTGTCAACTTCAGACAGCCATGTTTGTGTCACCTACAGACGGCCATGTCTGTGTCACCTACAGACGGCCATGTCTGTGTCACCTACAGACGGCCATGTTTGCGTCAGATACAGACGGCCATGTTTGTGTCACCTACAGACGGCCATGTTTGTGTCACCTACAGACGGCCATGTTCGTGTCACCTACAGACGGCCATGTTTGTGTCACCTACAGACGGCCATGTTTGTGTCACCTACAGACCGCCATGTTTGTGTCACCTACATACGTTCATGTTTGTGTCACCAACAGACGGCCATGTTTGTGTCACCAACAGACGGCCATGTTTGTGTCACCTACAGACGGCCATGTTTGTGTCACCAACAGACGGCCATGTTTGTGTCACCTACAGACGGCCATGTCTGTATCACCTACAGACGGCCATGTTTGCGTCAGCTACAGACGTCCATGTTTGTGTAACCAACAGACGGCCATGTTTGTGTCACCAACAGACAGCCATGTTTGTGTCACCTACAGACGGCCATGTTTGTGTCACCTACCGACGGTCATGTTTGTGTCACTTACAGACGGTCATGTTTGTGACACATACAGGCGGCCATGTCTGTGTCGCCTGCGGACGGCCATGTTTGTGTGACCTACTGACGGCCATGATTGTGTCACCTACAGACGGCCATGTTTGTGTCACCTACTGACGGCCATGTTTGTGTCACCTAAAGACGGCCATGTTTGTGTCACCTACAGACGGCCATGTTTGTGTCACCTACAGACGGCCATGTTTGTGTCACCTACAGACGGCCATGTTTGTGTCACCTACAGACGGCCATGTTTGTGTCACCTAGAGACGGCCATGTTTGTGTGACCTAGAGACGGCATGTTTGTTTCAACTACAGACGGCCATGTTTGTGTCACCTACAGACGGCCATGTTTGTGTCACCTACTGACAGCCATGTTTGTGTCACCTACAGACGGCCATGTTTGTGTTTTTTGTTTATTTGAACATATCAGGTTTTTTTAATAGCTTTCCGTGTAATTTATTTACTATGAATGGATTAGTGAAACGCTTTAATAAAAATATTAATTAAACACACTGTGTTCAGGCTCTTTTTTCTGATTTCCTTTCCAATTTTCTTTTTGCTGACTTAGTATCCAGGAATGATTAAGTTTGAGGTGCGTCGATGCCCAGGTAATGATTCTGTTTTGGACGGGCAATGTGCTGCAAATGATTCCATTTTAGAGCGGTCAGATCAGAGGAAATTATTCTATTTGGGATGGTTCATTAACCAGGTAATGATTCTTTTTCAAATTAGTCAGTTTCCAGGTAGTGACTCAGTTTGATTCTGTTTGGGAGGGGTCAGTGTCCAGGTAATGATTTTGTTTGGTAATGGGTCAGTGCACAGGTAATGATTCTGTTTAGCAGGGTCATTGCGCAGGTAATAATTCTGTTCGGGAGAATTCAGTGCCCAGGTAATGATCCTGTTTGGGGGGTGGGGGTCAGTGTCCAGGCAATGATTCTATGTGAGAGGGGGTCAGTGCCCAGTTAGTGATTCTGTTTGGGAGGGGTCAGTGCCCAGGTAGTGATTCTGTTTGGGAGGAATCAGTGCCCAGGCAGTGATTCTGTTTGGGAGGGAGCAGTGCCAATAAAATCATTACGTTTGGGATGAGTCAGTGCCCAGATAATGATTCTGCTTGGGAGGGGTCATGCCCAGGTAATGATTATGTTTGGGAGGGGTCAGTGCCCAGGTAATGATACTGTTTGGGAGGGGTCAGTGCCCAGGTAATGATTCTGTTTGGGAGGGGTCACTGCCCAGGTAATGATCCTGCTTGGGAGGGGTCAGTGCCCAGATAATGATTCTGTTTGGGAGGGGTCACTGCCCAGGTAATGATCCTGTTTGGGAGGGGTCCGTGCCCAGGTAATGATTATGTTTGGGAGGGGTCAGTGCCCAGGTAATGATCCTGCTTGGGAGGGATCAGTGCCCAGATAATGATTATGTTTGGGAGTGTTCAGTGCCCAGATAACGATTCTGTTTGGAAGGGGTAATTGCCCAGGTAATGATTCTGTTTGGGAGGGGTCAGTGCCCAGGTAATGATTCTGTTTGGGAGGGGTCAGTGCCCAGATAATGATTCTGTTTGGGAGGGGTCAGTGCCCAGATAATGATTCTGTTTGGGAGGGGACAGTGCCCAGGTAATGATTCTGTTTGAGAGGGGTCAGTACCCAGATAATGATTCTGTTTGGGAGGGGTCAGTGCCCAGATAATGATTCTGTTTGGGAGGGGACAGTGCCCAGGTAATGATTCTGTTTGAGAGGGGTCAGTGCCCAGGTAATGATCCTGTTTGGGAGGGGTCAGTGCCCAGGTAATGATTCTGTTTGGGAGGGGTCAGTGCCCAGGTAATAATCCTGTTTCGGAGTGTTCAGTGCTCAGTAAATGATACTGTTTGGGAGGGGTCAGCGGGCAGGAAATGATTCTGTTTGGGAGGGTTCAGTGGTCAGGAAATGATTTTGTTCGGAAGGAGATAGTGCCCAGGTAATGATTCTGTTTCGGAGGGATCAGTGTCCAGGTAATTATTATACTTGGGAGGGGTCAGTGCCAAGGTAATGATCCTGTTTGGGAGTAGTCAGTGCACAGGTAATGATTCTGTTTGGGAGGAGTCATTTCCCAGGCAATGATTCTCTTTGTGATGGGTCAGTGCCAAGGTAATCATTCTGTTTCGGAGGGGTCAGTGCCCAGGTAGTGATACTGTTTGGGAGGGGTCATTGCCCAGGTAATGGTTCTGTTCGGGAGGAGTCATTTTCCAGCTAATAATTCTGTTTTGGTGGGGTCAGTGCACATGTAATGATTCTCTTTCGGAGGGGTCAAAGCCCAGGTTATGATTATGTTTGGGCGGGGTCAGTGCCCAGGCAATGATCCTGTTTGGGAGGGTTGGTGCCTAGGTAATGATTCTGTTTGGGATGAGTCAGTGCCCAGGTAATGATTCTGTTTGGGATGAGTCAGTGCCCAGTAATGATTCTGTTTCGGAGGGTTCAGTGCCCAGGTAATGCTTATGTTTCGGAGGGGTCAGTGCCCAGGTAATGCTTATGCGTGGGAGGGTTCAGTGTCCAGCCAATTATTCTGTTTGGGGAAGCCAGCAATCCTATACAATGCAATGGCCCTCTCCTTTTGCTGCCGAGTATACAAGTCAAAGTCTATGAACTCAGAAGACCTGCGGAATATGGCATCTGTGACCTGATGAATGCAGGCCCTCGTGCACTCTGGGAGATTTTTGAAATGTCACCGGTGAATGCCTGAAATGACCCACATGCAAAGAAGTTCAGCGCTGTGGTTACCTTCACGGACACTGACAAGCCAGTGCGGGTCTTCGAGCGTGTTTGAAGGCCGTCCTTTAACATGTCACGTAGTCGGCCGATTGCCTCTTTAATAAAGTGCAGCGTCCTCACACAGAACTTCTCTGACATCTTCTCAAAAGTGAGAAATCGCACAACACCAGGTTGTAGTCCAACAGTTTTATTTGAAATCATAAGCTTTCGGAGCGCTGTTTCTTCGTCAGCGCTCCGAAAACTTGTGATTTCAAATACAACCGTTGGACTATAACCTGCTGTTGTGCGAATTCTCACATTTGTCCACCCTAGTCCAACACCGGCATCTCCACATCATCTTCTCAAAAGACAGCCTCTCCCTGTACACTCTCTGGGTGGGTAGTAGTTCCTCCTGATCAGGCGGCGGTCATGGTTCCTCAATCTGCTTTTTTGTTCCCTGGCGTTTTCGATTCTATGATCCAGAATCACATAGAAGTTCGGGGCAAACTCTTCATGAGGCATGATTCTCCCTCACAGGTTTCCTCTTTAAAAAGATGCAGTACCTGTAGGGAAAAAATGGAAAGAGTTGTTAAAGTCATATTAATAAAGTGAGTGGGTAGAAATTCACGTCGGGCGGTGGTGCGACATGGGCGGTATCGGATCGGCCGCCTGGCATACCCGCCTGATCAATGTCACCGTCCCAGACCAATTTATAGGAATGTAATTTTTTTTTAAAATTCATCCATTACAATTTTGAACAGCATATAAATGTGAACATTTAAAACATTCATATGTTCTGGCATAATTATTTAAAAAATTAGTGAAAGTGAGAAAATCATTTTTTAAAAAGTCATTTGCAAGTTAAAAAAATAAATCTAATTGAATAGAATGCTTTCCTTGTCCACAGCAAAAGTTCCTCTGTAAAATACCTACACTCCTCAGGACACCCCAATGCCTCTCTTTGAGATCCAAAAGCACTAAAATATTTAAAATTAATAATAAAAGTTGTTAAAAACTGAAATCAGGGTTTGTCCTACACACTTTGCTAAATTTCAAAGCTAAAACAGTTCCGTTTCCGGTTCACCCCCTGACTTCCAGCACTTCTTCCTGCTGTTTCTTTGTCCACAATGCAGGCTGTACGCCTGTTTTTTCTACTATAGCAGTTTCGTGCAGGACTGCTGGGCTTTATTTGGGCAAATAGACCAATCCTGCGCTAGCAGTGTTTCATTCCCCGGGGATGCGGTCAAGAAGATTTGAACATAAGAAATAAGTGCAGGAGTAGGCCATACGACCCCGAGAGCCTGCTCCGCCAGTCAATAAGATCATGGCTGACCATCGACCTTAACTACACTTTCCTGCCCGATCTCCATATCCCTCGATTCCCCTAGTGCCCAAAAATCTATCTATCTCAGCCTTGAATATATTCAAAGACTCAGCATGCACATCTCTCTGGGGCAGAGAATTCCAAAGATATACAACCCTTTGAGTGAATAAATTCCTTCTCACCTCAATCTTAAATGGCCTAACCCTTCTTCTGATACTATACCCCCTAGTTATCGACACTCCAGCCAGGGGAAACAACCTCTCAGCATCTACCCTGTCAATCCTCTTCAGAATCTTGCATGATTCAATGAGATCACCTCTCATTCTTCTAAACTCCAGAGAGTGTAGGCCCATTCTACACAATCTCTCATCATAGGACAGCCCTCTCATCCCAGAAATCAATCTAGTAAACATTATTTGCACCGCCTCCAAGGCAAGTATATCCTTCCTTAGTTAACGAGACCAAAACTGTACACAGTACTCCAGGTGTGATCTCTCAAAGGCCCTGTACAATTGTAGCAAGACTTCCTTACTCTTATACTCCAACCCCCTTGCAATAAAGGCCAACATGCCATTGCCTTCCTTATTGCTTGCTGTACCTGCATGCTATCTTTCTGTATTTCTTGCAGGAGGACATCCACATCTACCTGAACACCAACATTTGAAAGTTTCTCACCATTTAAAAAATATTCTGTTATTCTATTCTTCCTACAAAGTCTATTCTTCCTACCCTATTCTTGACGGATCGCAAGTTCCGGCTTTCCGTGCATGTGCAGAAAATCCGGGCCATGTTTTTAACCAAAGGCATTAAGGGATATGGGGCGAAGACGGGTAAATGTTAGTTCACAGATCAGCCATGATCCCATTGAATGCCGAAACATGCTCAAGGGGCTAAATGGGCCTATTATTCCTCTGTTCCTATACATTATTTTTCCCATCCAATAAAGTGGTGTCACGTTGTTCTGTCGGCAGACGTTAAGCCCGTATTGGCACACTGAGCTCAAAAAGACTTGCACTAGACAGGGTGTAGAGGAGGTTTTCGAGGATGTTGCCAGGAGTGGAGAATCTTAGCTATGAGGAAAGATTGGATAGGCTGGGGTTGTTTTCTTTGGAACAGAGGAGGCTGAGGAGAGACTATATTGAAGGATATAAAATTATGAAGGGCTTAGATAGAGTGGATAGAAAGGACCTATTTCAATTAGGAGAGAGGTCAATAACAAGGCATCATAGATTAAAGTAATTAGTAGAAGGAGTAGAGGGGAGTTGAGGAGACCCTTTTCACCCAGAGGGTGGTGGGATTCTGGAACTCACTGCTTCAAAGGCTGGTAGAGGCGGAAACACTCATCATATTTGAAAAGTACTTGGAAATCACTTGAAGTGTGGTAACCTACAAGGCTATGGACCAAGAGCTGGAAAGTGGGATTAGGCTGGTAAGCTCTTTTTTGGCCTGCACATACACGATGAGCTGTAAATTCTTTGTCTGAGATGGACTGAACGAAAATATAATCTTTATTTGCAAATATTAGTTGAGAGAGAAGCCCATCGATTAAAGAGACGTTGGGCTGAAACGAAATTGGTCAGGGACAGAAAACAGAGAGCTGTGGTGAGTAGTTGTTTTTCAGACTGGAGGGCAATGTGCAGTTGTGACCCCCAGCGGCCGGTTTGGGGCCATTGCTCTTCTTCATATTTAATTATTGCCCTGGATTTGGGTATACAGAGCAAAATGCAAAGAGGCACGAAACTAGGAAATGTAATAAACAATGAGGAGGCTACTAACAGACTTCAGAAGGACATAGATAGAGTTTTAAAATGGGGAGATACATGGCCGATGAAATTTAAGGCAGTGAAGTGTGAAGTGATTAATTTTGGTAGGAAAAGTGAGGGGAGGCAATACAAAAGAAATTGTAAATTTTAAAGGGTGCAGGAACCTATACCGACACAAGTCTTTAAAGATTACAGGACAAGTTGAGATTGCTGCTAAAAAGACATACGGTCCTTGGCTTTATAAGTAGCGGCATGGCCTTGAAATGTGTCTCGGGCGGTGGAACAAAACGGGCGGTATCGGGTCGGTCGCCCGTTACACGCAGCGCCTGATATTCAGTTCCAGTCAGTTCACTGCATTAAAATGGCTGGAGCCAGCAAGGTGTGTTTGTGCTTTGCTGCGGTTAACGCAGATCAGTTAGAAGGACTGCACTGTGCCTCCACATATAAACAACAACCTCCTGAGCAAGTGTTATCTTTCCCGCCAGGTGGGTGCGGGGGAACTGCTGGCACTCGCCAGGCAGAGGCGGAGACGGCGCCAGGGAGCGCGCTGTTCTGACCTGAATCACTGTTAATCGACTTAACAAGATTATTATTAGAACACGCGGAGGCGGGGCTGCAATGGTCGGCGTGGATGGCAATGACTGGACAAAACAGGTTAAGCATCTGGGCAGGTCAAAAAACAGCAATTACAAGATCTTGTTAATTCAAATCTATATAAAAATAATCAGTTCTACCGAACTTCTGACCGACTCCAAAATAAAATCACAGGTCAGTTTCTGGGCTCCACATATATAGCTCAGACTGGAAGCGGGGCGGAACAGTTTGTGCGTTTATTCTAAGCAAGATTTTACAAAGTTTACCCTCGATTCTGTCGCACCGATAATCTGATCTTTACTTTCCTGGAAATCTGTGAATTTAAATTAGATTAAAAGTTATAACTAACTTTGTTCACAGTGGACGTAGCAGAGAATTGCCAAGTCGCTTCGATTTGATTTGACCAGAAAGGCTGTTCCCTGTTGTGAAGCAAATGAGGAATGTTTGAGTTGAAATCCACCCTGGGGGCAGGCAGCAGATTTCACACAGAGGGCGGAGTTCTGAGTCTCACAGAACAAGGATCAGATCAAATTCACAATTTGTGACTGGCTGAAATCAAACCAGGAACTTCTACTTGATGGTTTGTGGTGAAATAACAAGGATGTAACTCGCAAAATCTACACAGAAATAGAGACAGAAAATCCTTGGGGGATCAAGGTAAGGTTAATGCAGCTTCTAAGATTGATTTTGTTTTTCATTATGACTTTCTCCCCTTCCTCTTTCTTTTTAAAGGCGATTTTCCGCGGTCAGATATGCTCCCCGGAGCCGGGAGCTCTTTGTTCCTCACAGGTGTAACAATTCTGTGAGTGTTCACTAAGACCGTGACTGAAGGTAGCCCATTCTGCACCATGGATTTCAGGGCTGGTCCCACCACTGATCTCCCCCAGTCTCCGACAGACACATTTTAAAGCGGCTGCGGGACAGAAAGCAGGAACACGAACTCTGGGAATTTACCCCATTGTGTCCCAGCGGCGCCTTCTCCCTATTGTAGAATTCACAGTTTAGACAGACAGGGCTGGGAACCTGTGGCTCTAACTCCATATAGTTTTATTTTAAATGGATATTTTCACTCATTGAACCGCGTGGTGCCAAGTACAGTTTTATTTCACTGATCAAAGGCGGGAGCAGAAATTCAGACTAAACACATAGTTCAGCTCAGTAAAGGTTTCAACCATTCGCACTGGCCGATTATCGCTCTGTGCCGAGCAGCTGGAATATAAGAACATAAGAAATGGGAGCAGGAGTCGGGCATTTGGCCCTTCGAGCCTGGTCCGCCATTCAATAAGATCATGGCTGACCATCTACCTCATCATCCCTTTTCTGCACAATCCCAATATCCCTTGTACCCTTAATATTCAAAAATCTATCGATATCTGTCTTGAATATACTCAACGATTGAGCCTCCACAGCCTTCTGGGGTAGAGAATTCCAAAGGTTCACCACCCTCTGAGTGAAGAAATTTCTCCTCATCTCAGTCATAAATGGCCGACCCCTTATTCTGACACTGTGACCCCTGGTTCTAGACTCTCCAGCCAGGGGAAGCATCCTCCCTGTATCTACCCTGTCAAGTCCAGTAAGTATGTTGTATGTTTCAATGAGATCACCTCCCATTCTTCTAAACTTTAGAGAATATAGACCTCGTCTACTCAATCTCTCCTCATAGGACATTCCCCCCACCCCAAGAAGCAGTCTAGTGAACCTTCGTTGCACTCCCTCTATTGCAAGTATATCCTTCCTTAGGTAAGGAGACCAAAACATGTAGATAATGCTCCTGATTTGGTCTCACCAGAGCCCTATATAATAGCATTAAGACATCTTTACTCTTATACTCAAATCCTCTTGTAATAAAGGCCAAAATACCATTTGCTGTCCTCATTGCTTGCTGTACCTGCATGTTAATTTCAGTGATTCTTGTATAAGGACACCAAGGTTCCTCTGAACACCAACATTTCCCACTCTCTTCATATAGGGTGTAAAAGAGGAGGGGGTGTCGCAATATTAATCAAGGAGTCAATTATTGCTGTAAGGAGGGATGATATCTTAGCAGGTTCCTCTAATGAGGCCACATGGGTAGAGCTTAAAAACAAAAAGGGGACAAGCACTTTGTTGGGAGTGTACTATAGGCCCCCAAACAGTCAGGGGGAGACAGAGGAACAGATATGTAGGCAAATCTCACAGAAGTGTAGAAATAATAGGGTAATAATAGTAGGGGATTTGAACTTCCCCAATATTAACTGGGATAGTCAGAGTGTGAAAGGTTTAGAGGGTGCGGAATTATTAAAGTGGATCCAGGAGAGCTTTTTGAGCCAGCATGTAGAAAGTCCTACAAGAGAGGGGGCGGTACTGGACCTAATTCTAGGGAATGTAGCCGGGCAAGTGGTAGAAGTGTCAGTCGGAGAGCATTTTGTTGACAGTGACCATAATTCGGTGAGATTAAATGAAGTCATGGGAAAGGAAAAAGATGGACCGGAAATAAAGAATCTAAATTCGGTGAAGGCCGATTTTAATATGATAAGGCAGGATCTGGCCAAAGTAGACTGGGATCAGCTACTTGTAGGAAAATCCACATCAGAGCAGTGGGAATCTTCCAGAGAGAAAATAGAGAGAGTACAACACCAACATATTCCCGCAAAGGTCAAGGGTGTGACCAACAAACCCAGGGAACCCTGGATGTCAAGGGATATACAAGAATGGATTAGGAAAAAAAGGGAGGCTTTTTGCAGGTACAAAGAACTAAAAACAGTGGAAGCCCTAGAGCAGTATAGAAAGTGCAGGGGGGTACTTAAAAAATAAATTAGGAGAGCGAAGAGGGGACATGAAAAAATACTGGCGGGCAAAATAAAGAAAATCCCATGGTGTTTTATAAGTATATTAAGGGCAAGAGGATAACCAGGGAAAGAGTAGGGCCCATTAGGGACGAAAGTGGCAATCTGTGTGTAAAGCCGGAAGATGTGGGTGAGGTTTTAAATGCATATTTTGCATCTGTGCTCACTATGGAGAAGGGTGTTGTTGGCAACGAAATCAGGCAGGGGGATTGTGATATACTTGAACAAATTAGTATTGAGAGGGAGGAGATACTAGCGGTTTTAGCGGGCTTAAAATTGGATAAATCCTCAGGCCCTGACGAGATGTATCCCAGGCTGCTGTGTGAGGCAAGGGAAAAGATTGCAGGGGCTCTGACACAAATGTTCAGATCCTCTCTGGTCACAGGAGAGGTGCCAGAGAACTGGAGAAATGCTAACGTAGTACCATTGTTCAAGAAGGATAGTAGGGATAAACCAGGGAATTACAGGCCAGTGATCCTTACATCAGTGATAGGGAAATTAGTGGAAACAATTCTGAGTGACAGAATTAGTCTCCAATTGGTGAGGCAAGGATTAATCAAGCATAGTCAGCATGACTTTGTCAGGGGGAGATCATGTCTAACCAATTTGATTAAATTTTTCGAGGGGGTGACTAGGTGTGTGGATGTGGGTAGTGCAGTTGATGTATTCCACATGGACTTCAGTAAGGCTTTTGACAAAGTCCCGCATGGCAGACTGTTCAAGAAGGTAAGAGTGCATGGGATCCGGGGCGATTTGTCACATTGGATCCAAAATTGGCTTAGGGACAGGAGGCTGAGGGTGATGGTCGAAGGTTGTTTTTGTGACTGGAAGCCAGTGGTGTACCACAGGGATCGGTGCTGGGTCCTTTGCTGTTTTAGTGTACATTAATGATTTAGATATGAATGTAGGAGGTATGATCAGTAAGTTCGCAGATGACACAAACATTGTTGGAGTGGTAAATAGCGAGGAGAGAATCCACAGGCTACAGGACGATATAGACGGGTTGGTTAGATGGTCAGAACAGTGACAAATAGAATTTAACCCTGAAAAGTTTGAGGATGATGCATTTTGGGAGCACTAACAAGGCAAGGGAATACACAATGTATGGTAGGACCCTAGGAAGGACAGAGGATCAGCGGGACCATGGTGTGCATGTACATAGATCCCTGAAGGCAGCAGGCCAGGTAGATAAGGTGATTAAAAAGCATATGGGATACTTGCATTGATTAGCCGAGGCATAGAATATAAGAGCAGGGAGGTTATGATGGAGGTGTACAAAAGGCTAGTTAGACCACAGCTGGAAAACTGTGTACGGTTCTGGTCGCCACACTATTCGAGGGATGTGATTGCTTTGGAGAGGGTGCAGAGGAGGTTCACCAGATTGTTACCTGGGCTGGAGCGCTTCAGCTTTGAGGAGAGACTGGACAGGCTGTGGTTGTTTACCTTAGAACAGAGAAGGCTGAGGGTGGACCTGATTGAGGTGTAACAAATTATGAGGGGCATAGATATGATAGATAAAAAGGAACTTTTCCCCTTAGTAGAGGGTTCAAAAACTAGGGGGCATAGTTTCAAGGTAAGGGGCAGGAGGTTTAGTGGGGACTTGAGGAAAGATTTTTCACCCAGAGAGTGGTTGGAAACTGGACCTCACTGCCTGAAAGGGTGGTAGAGGCAGGAACCCTCACAACATTCAAGAAGCATTTAGATGTGCAATTGAAACGCCATAGCATACAAGGCTACGGACCAAGTGCTGGAAAATGGGCTTAGAATAAACAGGGCTTGATGGCCGGCGCGGACACGATGGACCGAAGGGAATCTTTCTTACAGTATTGCTCTATGACTGTCAATTCCCTGTCTGATAGAGGCAAGAGAGTCAACTTTATTCAAATGAAGAGTGAGCGTATCTTGCCTCAACCCTTCAACCTGCTGCATCTGTGTTTCGATGTAATCCGTTGTGTTGAACATCTTGCTGCTTCTCCCATCTGCTCTGTAGTATCAGGTTGGTGTCTGGCTGTGAAACGACAGTGATCTGTACCTGGCACCTGGAGACAAAGAGGCGCTGTGCAGCAACGCAGGGTCCATACCCTGCCCTTCTACTAGCTGACACAGCCCAAGTTCCTCCTCCTCCTCCTTCACCACACTTACTGCTCCCACTGCATCTGTAACCCCTTCCCCAATGCCCTCTGCAGCCGCAGACTCAACGCACTGGTCATCCCGTGTGTGAGAAGGAAGCTGTCCACCTGTGGGAAGGAAACAGTAAACATTTACAGGTCTGCCACAACACAGAACCTGATATTTTATACACACCTAACGGTTTTAAACATATAGCTGGGCAGACCAACACACCTTTCCTTATCCAAATGTCTGATTGGTCAGTGAACAGCAACTACTGATTCCAAGCAATTGCGTGACCATTTCCTCTTGCTCCGATAACTCCTTCAGAGTGACAACACCAGCGCCTGTCAGGGCACGCTCTCTGGCGTTGATTAAATTTTACTCTGAAATGAAAACAGAAAATAAAATTAAATTTCAGTTTTTCCTGCGGAGACCACCCACCTGCCTTTGAGAGAGGACCACGTGCTGCTTTGGAGACAGACTGCTTCCTATCAGAATCATTACCTGGGCACTGACCCCTCCCAAACAGAGTCATTATCTGGGCACTGACACCTCCCGAACAGAATCATGAACTGGGCCCTGACCCCTCCTAAATAGAATCATTACCTGGGCACTGACCCCTTCAAAAGAGAATCATTACCTGGGCACTGAACCCTCTTAAACATAATAATTACATCGGAACTGACAATCCCAAACAGGATCATTATCTGGGCACTGACTCCTCCCAAACAGAATCATTACCTGGGCACTGATTCCTCCAAAACATAATCATTACCTGATCAATGACCCTCCCAAACAGAATCATTACCTGGCCACTGACTCCTCCTGAACAGAATCATTACCTGATCAGTGACCCTCGGAAACAGAATCATTACCTGGGCAGTGTCATCTGTGAAACAGAATCATTACATGGGCTCTGACCCCCTCCCAAACATAATGATTACCTGATCAATGACCCTCCAAACAGAATCATTACCTGGGCACTGACTCCTCCCAAACATAATCATTACCTGATCAATGATCCTCCCAAACAGAATCATTACCTGGGCTCTGACCCCTCCCAAACAGAATCATTACCTGGGCACTGACTACTCCCGAACAGAATCATTACCTGATCAATGACACTCGCAAACAGAATCATTACCTGGGCACTGACATCTCCCAAACAGAGTCATTACCTGGGCACTGATTCCTCCCAAACAGAATCTTTACCGGGCCACTGACTACTTTTGAAAATAATCATTACCTGATCAATGACACTCCCAAACAAAATCATTACCTGGGCACTGACATCTCCCAAACAGAATCTTTACCTGGGAACTGATCCCTCCCAAACAGAATCTTTACCTGGGCACTGACTCCTCCCGAACAGAATCATTACCTAATCAATGACCCTCCCAAACAGAATCATTACCTGGGCACTGACCCCTCCCAAACAGAATCATTACCTGGGCACTGACTCCTCCCAAACTGAATCATTACCTGGGTAGTGACCCCTCCCAAACAGAATCATTAACTGGGCACTGACTCATCCCAAACAGAATCATTACCTGTCCACTGATTCCTCCCAAACAGAATCATTACCTGGGCAGTGCTCCCTCCCAAACAGAATCATTACCTGGGCACTGCTCCATCTCAAATAGAATCATTACCTGGGCACAGACCCCTCCGAAACTGAATCATTACCTGGGCACTGACCCATTACCAAACAGAATCATTACCTGTGCACTGATATCTCCCAAACAGCATCATTACCTGGGCACTGACCCTCTCCCAAACAGAATCATTACCTGTCCACTGATTCCTCCGAAACAGAATCATTACCTGGGTAGTGACCCCTCCCAAACAGAATCATTAACTGGGCACTGACTCATCCCAAACAGAATCATTACCTGGGCTTTGACCCCTCCCACACAGAATCTTTACCTGGCACTGACTACTCCCGAACAGAATCATTACCTGATCAATGACCCTCGCAAACATAATCATTACCTGGGCACTGTTATCTCCCAATCAGAATCATTACCTGGGCACTGATTCCTCCCAAACAGAATCATTACCTGGGCACTGCTCCATCTCAAATAGAATCATTACCTGGGCACAGACCCCTCCGAAACTGAATCATTACCTGGGCACTGACCCATTACCAAACAGAATCATTACCTGTGCACTGATATCTCCCAAACAGCATCATTACCTGGGCACTGACCCTCTCCCAAACAGAATCATTACCTGTCCACTGATTCCTCCCAAACAGAATCATTACCTGGGCAGTGCTCCCTCCCAAACAGACTCATTACCTGGGCTCTGACACCTCCCAAACAGAATGATTACCTGTGCACTGACTCCTCCCAAACAGAATCATTACCTGGCCACTGACCCATTACCAAACAGAATCATTACCTGGGCACTGACCCCTCCCAAACAGAATCATTACCTGGGCATCGACCCACCCCAAACAGAATCAGTCCCGGATACTGAGTCAACAAAAAGAGAATATTACCTGTGCATTGACCCCTCCAAAACAGGACCATAATCAGTCCACTGATTGCTCCCACACAGAATCATTACCTCCGTATTACCGCTCTTAAAGGGGGTCATCACCTCGTCATTAACACTCACAATGAGAATCATTATCCGGGAACTGAAGCTGCTCAAACGAGACCATTACCTGAATACTGACCCACTTCCGCATAAACAGCTGTAGACTGGCACTGGTCGCCTTCTGAAAGTGAATTTTAAATGACAGAATTGGAGGCTCCTCAGTTCCATTGAGCCTGAATGACCGATTCCCGAAACTCCGAAGAGGAAAACTAAATCAAATTTGCCCCAGGAAACGGGACTGTGGGTGCCCTCCCTCATTTTCATGAGTTTTAACTCCTGCAAGTGCGATGTAGGAGGAGGGGGAGCACTTGTGGAAGATGAAACATTTTCGGCTGGAAATTCTTGATTTTTTTTCATTCCTTTTTCTGCTTTAGAATGTTGGAGAATTCGACCCGTCTGACTGTTGCAGAAACAACATAAAGAAGATCGGTAATACTGATCATTCCCACAGAGAGCAATGAGAATGTTTGATAAGAGAGGTGCTTAATGTTAGTTTGTGTCAGTGTGATTGAGCAATGGAAGATTTGAGTTACTGTTTAAAACATGTTGTTTCTTCATTTAATTCTTTATTCTTTCTATTCAAGGCTCAGTTCCATCTTTTCCACATTCTGCAGAATTCCAGGGGGTGAATTTCATATCATCGAGAGGGGGAGGGGAAATAAATATCCTGAAATATATTTGAAATGCAACACACCGAGCGCCCCGCCCTGTGTCTATGGACATTAAAGAGTTAAGAATCGCAACTTCACCTGTTTTTAGTATTTTTGCTTAGAATCCAAATCAGGGTAGACTTCAATCACAGATTTTACATTTTAAGAGCCCTGGATTCAGGTGTCAACTTGATGTGGCCAGGATTGTGGACCGCATTCCTTCCCCAATAATAGTCTTGTTATTAAATCAGTAAAGAGTGTGTCAGGCGAGCACAACCCTCTCCTTGGCGCTGATTTAGCGACCACGCCTCTGGCCGGCGGCGCTCAGCAATTCCAATCAGCATTGTTTGTGTACAGGCCAAAACTTGCACAAGTATTTGATGGGAATTGTAGAATGCCGCCCTTCAGACGTTGCTGCCAAGAACTTGAACCGCAGCAATGCACAGATACACCGAGCTGGCTCCATGGATTACATTTGTGTCATTTTGCCGAGCTATGCCCGCCTGTCCAGGACATTTCTCTGGTTTGCCTCTGCGTTAAGCCAATAATGGGAGGGAGCTTCGCAGCCTCGCTGTTCTTTCTCGGCACTTGCTTCGTTCCATTGCTCTTTTCTGGTGTCCCTTCCTAAATACAATCAAGGAGTTGCTGAAGTTTTAAACTGGAGCGGGCTGTGCTGTTGATCAGGGCTGAAAAGTATTGAGGTGAGTGAGTTTAGAATCCTCTGTGGTTATTGCTTTCATCAGATGTTTCTTTTCTCCTCAACTATAACTCTATCTCCGAGCGTCTTCCTGACAGGCTGCTCACACACTGCGATGTGGGAGCCCTTCCCTTGTCCGCTCTCGGTGAACTCCATCTCCCAAACCCTTTCTGACAATGTTGCCCACTCACTGCGGACTAGATCCGTTGGCTCGTCGGTCTGGGAAAATATCATTTCGCTCTCGTTGTAGGACTGGGTAAATGGCGTGTCGCTGTAGGGCTGGGTCAGTGCGGTTTCGGTGTAGAGCTGGGCCAGTGGGTTTTCAGTGTAAGGCTGGGTCAGTGGGGTGGCGGTGTAGGGCTGGGTCAGTGGGTCTTCAGTGTGGGGCTGGGTCAGTGGGGTGGCGGTGTGGGTCTGGGTCAGTGGGGTGTTGGTGTGGGGCTGAGTCAGTGGGGCTTGGGTGTGAGCCTGGGTGAGTGAGATGTGAGTGTGTGTCTCGGTAAGTGGGGTGTCTGTTTGGGGTTGGGTCTGTGGGGTGTGGGACGGGGTCAGTGAGATGTGGGGTCTGGTCAGTGGGGTGTGGGGCTGTGACAGTGGGGTGTTTTGTTCGGTCAGTGGGGAGTGAGGCTGGATAACTCTGGTGTGGGGCTGTGTCACTGGGGTGTGGGGCTGTATCACTGGGGTGCGGGGCTGGGTCAGTGGGGTGCGGGGCTGGGTCAGTGGGGTGTGGGGAGGGTAAGCAGGGTGTGGGGCAGGGTCAGTGGAGTTTGAGTATGGGTCAGTGGGGTGCGGGGCTGAGTCAGTGGGGTGTGAGGCTTGGGCAGTGAGGGTGTCGGAGCTGGGTCAGTGGGGTGTGGTGCTGAGTCAGTGGGATGTGGGGCTGGGTCAGTGGAATCTAGGGCTGAGTCAGTAGGGTGTGGGTCTTGGTCAGTGGGGAGTGGGACTGGGTCAGTGAGGGTGTCGGAGCTGGGTCAGTGGGGTGCGGGGCTGGGTCAGTGGGGTGTGGGTCTGGGTCAGTGGGGTGTGGGGCTGGGTCAGTGATGTGTGGGGCGGGGCAGTGGCAGTGGATGTGGTGCTGTGTCAGTGGGGTGTGGGGCTGGGTCAGTTGGGTGTGGGGCTGGATCAGTTGGGTGTGGGGCTGGGTCAGTGGGATGTGGGGCTGGGTCTGTGGCGTGTGGGGCTGAGTCAGTGGGGTGTGAGGCTTGGTCAGTGAGGCTGTCGGAGCTGGGTCAGTGGGGTGTGGGGCTGAGTCAGTGGGGAGTGGGGCTGGATCAGTGGGGTGTGGGGCTTGGTCAGTTGGGTGTGGGGCTGGGTCAGTGGGGTGCAGGGCTGGGTCAGTGTGGTGTGGGGCTGGGTCTGTGGGGTGTGGAGCTGGGTCAGTGGTGTTTGGGTCTGGGTCATTGAGGTGTAGGGCTGGGTCAGTGCGGGGTGGGGCTGGATCAGTGGGGTGTGGGGTGGGTAAGTCGGGTGTGGGGCACGGTCAGAGGAGTTTGAGTCTGGGTCAGAGGGGTGCGGGGCTGTGTCAGTGGGGTGTGAGGCTTGGTCAGTGAGGGTGTCGGTGCTGTGTCAGTGGGGTGTGGGGCTGGGTCAGTGGGATGTGGGTCTGGGTCAGTGGGTTGTGGGGCTGAGTCAGTGAAGGTGTCGGAGCTGGTTCAGTGCGCTCTGGGGCTTGGTCAGTGGGGTGTGGGTCTGGGTCAGTGAGGTGTGGGGCTGGGTCAGTGGGGGGTGGGGCTGGATCAGTGGGGTGTGGGGCTGGGTCAGTGGGGTGTGGGTCTGGGTCAGTGAGGTGTGGAGCTGGAACAGTGGGGTGCGGGGCTGGGTCAGTGGGATGTGGGGCTGAGTCAGTGGGATGTGGTGCTGAGTCAGTGAAGGTGTCGGAGCTGGTTCAGTGGGGTGTGGGGCTGGATCAGTGGGTCAGTGGGGTGGGTATGTCGGGTGTGGGGCAGGGTCAGAGGAGTTTGAGTCTGGGTCAGTGGGATGTGGGGCTGAGTCAGTGGGGTGTGGGTCTTGGTCAGTGAGGTGTGCAGCTGGGCCAGTGAGGGTGTCGGAGCTGGGTCAGTGGGATGTGGTGCTGAGTCAGTGAAGGTGTCGGAGCTGGTTCAGTGGGGTGTGGGGCTGGATCAGTGGGGTGTGGGTGTGGGGCTGGGTCAGTGGGGTGTGGGGCTGGGTCAGTGGGGTGTGGGGCTGAGTCAGTGGGGTGCGGGGCTGGGTCAGTGGGGTGTGGGTGTGGGGCTGGGTCAGTGGGGTGTGGGGCTGGATCAGTGGGGTGTGGGTGTGGGGCTGGGTCAGTGGGGTGCGGGGCTGGGTCAGTGGGGTGTGGGTCTGGGTCTGGGTCAGTGGGGTGCGGGGCTGGGTCAGTGGGGTTTGGGGCTGGGTCATTGAGGTGTGGGGCTGGATCAGTGGGGTGTGGGGCTGGGTCAGTGGGGTGTGGGGCTGGGTCAGTGGGGTGTGGGTCTGGGTCAGTGAGGTGTGGGGCTGGATATGTGAGTTGTGGGGTTGGGTCAGTGGAGTGTGGGGCTGGATCAGTGGGGTGTATGGCTGGGTCAGTGGTGTGTGGGTCTGGGTCAGTGAGGAGTGGGGCTGGATCAGTGGGGTGTGGGTGTGGGGCTGGGTCATTGGGGTGTGGGTGTGGGGCTGGGTCAGTGGGGTGCGGGGCTGGGTCAGTGGGGTTTGGGTGTGGGGCTGGATCAGTGGGGTGTGGGGCTGGGTCAGTGGGGTGTGGGGCTGGATCAGTGGGGTGTGGGTGTGGGGCTGGGTCAGTGGGGTGCGGGGCTGGGTCAGTGGGGTGCGGGGCTGTGACTGCGGGGTGTCAAAGAGCATGTAAGCCCTGCTCACCGATCATGATTTTACTTGCAAACCTACATTGTCTCCCGGTCCCCCAGCACCTCTAAATTAATACTCCCATCGTCGTTTAATTCCCTTCTTGGTCTAGTCCCTTCCTGTCTCTGTAACCTCCTCCAGCCCTACAATCCCCACCACCAAGATCTCTCTCTTCCTCCGACTCTGGCCTCTTGTGGCATTTCATCCTCTCCTCCCCCCATCTATGGCGGCTGTGCCTTCGGCTGTCCCGGCTCAATGTTCATCAATTCCCCACCTAAACCTCTCCAGCTCCCTCCTCCTTTAGAACCCTGGAGAATTGTGATTGTAAAACAGCAGGCAAATGTACCACTTGTATATTTATGATCATTTCTGAGATTGAACAGTCTTGTGAAATTATTCCACACATTACCTCATTGATTAAAGGTACATGATTCACAACATTATACAGTAGTGTTAATATTAGTGGAACAGCAGTAAATGTCCTCACCTCCTACAGTGCTCATTAGTCAGGAGCTGACACCATGAGAGATATGGTGAATATATTCAAACCGAAGCACTAACCAGGACACATCTCCACGATCACATGGACAATGTCACTGCCCATAGAGACCAGAGCGATCACACCCAGCATGTGGATATATATTATATTCATAAAGTATCAGCATTTAACATCAAAACTCGAATCAAAATTAATAAATACAAATATGCGAATAAAAAATACATTTTTGCAACACTATGTAAAACTGAATGAAGGATCATTTAATTCATCAATGATCACCCGCTCCTTATTTCCCTGCAGAATATTCAACACCTCAGGAATTAGGCTGGTTTGGTCAGCAACGTATGAATAAATCTCTCCAATGGGCGCTCCCAGTGCAGATTCTCGGCCGACGCGAGCCCGTCTAGCACTCGGTTCTGGAGATCACTGGATTTCACTGCGCAGCTGTCTGTGTTACACCTGATGTGGAGAGTTGATCATAACAATCGGGAAATGTTCGATCCCAGAGCTAACAGCTGTTGTACTGATGGGGGAGGAGGGACTTGATATCATGTTTAACAAGGCAACGTTCTCCTTCTCATTTTAATATTTCCATCTAACCCTACTATTTATATTATATTTATTACAGAGCATCAGAAGCTGGGAACGCCTGTCGCCACCATGACTGAAGTTCCAAACAGGGGAGAAGATCCAACATCTTCAACAAGAATGAAAATGGACACAGGTAAGAACGCACAATCTTATTTACAATATAATTACTGTCCTGACAAATGGTACATATCTCATGCAAAAACCTGCAGCTCATATCGGAAGGGGGACTGAGTAGAAAGAGGGAAGTGAGTGACATCTAGAGGGGAATCACATTCAGAGGTGGAGGGAGCCTCTGCGTACTGCAACTGTCCAATAGATATTCGGTATTGTGGACTTTAAGGTGGATAGAGGCAGTGACTCAGAGGATGGTCTTCCTGAGCAGGAGTGTGACTCCAGGAGCAGGAGGCCTTCCCGAATATGGCGAGGGTCAGAGGAGAATGATAGAGATATCTGATTCCAGAGGGAAGAACATCTTTGAACGGCTGGGAACTTTTCTGTGAAGGCAAGAAGAGCAGAAAATTGTCCCGGTCAAAACCAGAAACACAACTAGAAATATATATATATTTTTAAATAATTTTCGGGAGTGTGTTTCGCTGGCAAGGCCAGCATTTATTGCCCACACCATGTCGCCATTCCATAGGTGATGGTGGGCCACCTTCTTGAATCGCTGCAGTACATGTGGTGAAGGTGCTTCCTCAGTGCTGTTAGGTTGGGAGTTCCAAGGTTTTGATCCAGCGACAATGAAGGAGAGGTGATGTATGGCCATGTTAGGATTGTATCTGACTTTAAGGAGAACTTGTAGGCGAATGTGTTCCCACGCACCAGGTGCCCTTGTCCTTCTAGGTGGTGGATGTAGTGGGTATGGGAGGCGCTGTCGAAGAGGCCTTGCTGAATTAATGGAGGGCATCTTGTAGACAGCAATCTGCAGCCATGGTAAGCCAATGGTGGAGGGAGTCAATGTTTAACCCAATGGATGGGGTGCTGATCAAGCATAATGCTTTGTCCTGGATGGTGTTGAGCATCTTCAGTGTTGTTGCAACTGCACTTGTCCAGACAAATGGAAAGTGTTCCATTGCACTCCTGACGTGTGTTGTAGGTGGGGAGAGAATTAGGGGAGTCACGAGGTGAGCCACTCGCCACAGAATACTCAGCTTCTGACATGCTCCAGTAGACACGGGGGATGTATGTGGCTGGTCCCGTTCTATTTTGGTTAATGTGGGGGACTTGGTGATGGTAATGCCATTCACTGTCATGGCATATGGCTATGCTCACTCTTGTTGGAGATGGTCATTGCCTGACACTTGTGTGGTGCGAATATTATTTGCCACATATCAGGTAAAAACTGGATGTTACGATGTATTGCTGCATGCAGGCATTATTGGAGGACTTGCGAATGGAGCCGAAGAAACTGCAACCATCAGCGAGCAGCCCCACTTCTAACCTTATGATGGAGCGAAGGTCACTGATGAAGCAGCTGGAAGTAGTTGAGTCTAGGACGCTGGCCTGGTTTGAGGTCTATATTGAGGGAATTTAAAGTCAGGCAATGGAATGTAAAACAAAGCATCAAGGTGGTGATCTCTGGCTGTAGAGTGGGGGCGGGGTGGTTAAAAGGGAATTAGGTTCAAGGCCAGTGGATAATATAAAAAGTCAGGGTTTATGAGAAGTAAAGCAATAATTCGAGGTCCTATCACTGGGGATGAAGGGAAATCTAGTTGTGGAGGATGACGTTTTTAGAGGGTATCAAACATTTCCAACAGTTTCATAAATGATGGTGGTAGTGCGAATGTAGGTGGAGTAGAGGAGGAGGTGTGGTCATAGTTGGAGTTAAATGTAGGGAAGGATTTGGAGCTGAAAAAATAGTCAAGGTTGATAAGTGACTGGGCCCAGAGATAACACACTCCAGGCTGTTAAATCAAATCACAGAGGAGGGAGCACAGACTCTCCACAATTGTTCAATCCGTTTTAGACATAAACAATACACTTGTGCACTGAAGGAGCCCAAGTAAAGTCTCTGTTCAACAATGGAGGAGAAGGGTTAAATCGGGTAACTAAAACAGTTAGTCTACGGCAGTTATGGGCAGAATGCTCGAGTCCATAATTTAAGGTTGAATTAGTCAATGTTGAGATAAAGCGGATGATCACGGGAGGTTGGAATAGAATAGGTGTAGCCAAGATGTGTTTGACAAATTTGAACTCTTTTATAATTTGTCCACCCCAGTCCAACACCGACATCTCCATATCATGGCTTATAAAGAATGGACTGTATAGATCGATGGCATGCATCATCTGCGGTGTGTATGGGTTTTGAGAAGGTATTTGATAAGGCGGCTCACAGGAGGTTTCAGCCGTTTCGTATAAGAGGAGTTTTCTCCATTTGTGTTCACAGAACCGAACTCTACAATTACTGAGTTCTTGATAAAGTGCGACGATTACCAGCTGTTCCAGTTGACGAAATTCTACCGGGACAGACTGGAACAGGCGATTGAACGAGGGGTGGATGGAGTCAGCTCATTGTTAACATACGAGTGGCATTTCGGTGGACAAGAACATCGGTTAAGTGGGAGGGACAAAGAATTAGTTTGGATTATTTAAACATCACAGGACTGACAGGATATCAGATCTTAGAATCATAGAATGTTACAGAAGAGAAACAGGCCAAATACGAAAGAAAGGGTTAAATCTTTTGACGTTGTAAATCTGAAACAACAGCACAGATATGAAAATACCCAGCGGATCCGTCAGTCTCTGTACAAAGAAAGGACAGGGTACCGGGTACGATATAACCCTTCGTGGGCTGAAGTCAAAGTGAACCAATAAAATTATTAGCACTGGGAAACAGGCGGGAAACAACTGACGGGATTTGGAAGGAAGTTCATGAGTTGACTGACCTACAAACTACTTAAAGTAAATCAAGGAACTGTTAGAAGATAACAATTATTTGCGTGGTAAAGGACATATATTTATTTTAGAAAATGCTAAACCAGTGAACAAGTATTGGACCCAAACAGCGCAAACAACCCAACAAAGAACCTATGGGGAGTGTTGGATCAACCGAATAGATTTATCCAAATTATATTGACGCAGATAACAGAGCTAAATCAACTTGTTGGTTCTATGAAGATTCTTATGATGTTCAAGCGAATTATACAGCTATACTTAGTAGAATCACAGAAACATATAGCACAGAAGGCGGCCATTTGACGCGCCGTGGCTCTGCAGACTCTTTGAAATAACAGTCCTGCTTAGTCCCGAATTCCAACTTTTTGTCCAAAGCCCTGTAACTTCCTCATCCTCAAGTACTTGTCCAACTCTCTGTAACATCATTTGTGGAATCAGCTTCCACCATCATTATAGGTAGAGCGTTCCTTATCCTGACAACACTGAGTGAAAACAATTCTCCTCTAGATCTTTTTCAGTGATTTTAAATCGATGACCTCTGGGAATAGTTTTTCACTATTTACTCTATCAAAACCTCTCATCATCTTTAAAACCCCTATTACGTCACCTCCTTTGTGCCAAGGGGAAGGCTCCTAACGTTTCCAACCTAGTAGTAGGAAAGCTTGGAGTCTGAATACTAACCAATCCAGACAAGTTCTCAGCACGGGATACCAAAGAATTACTGAAAGTCTCCCTATTTTTCGACCCTAGATCAGGGGTGTCAAATAGACCGCGCCATCGGTCCATGTAACTGAAGTCACTCATCCCTGGAGCTGTCTGTAATTTATAAACCCATGTCTTTCCAAGTGACAGTTTTGTCCTGTATGATTGTCTAAAGTTTCCCCAACAATGACATTAGGCCGGCTGGCCTGTAGTTGTTGGGTTTATACCTCCTTTTTTGAACAGGGGTGTGACATTGGCAACTCTCCAGTCCTTTGGCACCACTCACATGTCCAAGGAGGATTGGAAGATTGTGGCTAGAACAACTAAACTTTCCACCCTTACTTCCCTCAGCAACTGAAGATGCATTTCATCCGGACAGGGTGCCTTTTATACTTTGAGACCTGCCAATATTTTAAGTGCCTCCCTTTACCTATTTACATCTTGTCCAATTTCTCTATCTCTTCCTTTACTGTGACATTGGCAGCACCCTTTTCCTTTGTGAAGACAGATGCAAAGTATTAATTTAGTACCTCAGCTGTGCCCTCTGCCACCACAAAAAGATATTTTTAGTTATTAATCGATCCCACCGTTCGTTTGATTAACCTTTCACTATTTAAATATTTATAAATGAATACATTGTTCCCCTTTATGTTAACTGATGATATTTTCTCATAAATCTCTTTGTCCCTCTTATTTCTGTTTTCAGTTCTCCTCTGCACTTCTTGTATTCTTCTGGATTCTCTCTATTGTATTATGAATATGACATTTATGATAAGGCAACTTTTTCTGTTTAATTTTAACCTCGATATCTTTAGTCACCCAGGGAGCTCCAGCTTTGGATGCCATTCCTTCTCCCTCATAGGAACGTGTCTGGTCTGTACCTGTGTTATGTCCTCTTTGAAGCCTCCCATTACTCATTTACAGTTTCACCTGCCAATCTTAGTTTCCAATTCAACTGATTCGTTTACAGCTCACTGATGTAAGCCCTCTTTCAGTTGAGCATCTTCACGTTAGGTTGTTCATTGTCCCTTTCCATTTCTACTCGAAACCTAATGATATTATGATCGCTGTTCCCCAAATGCTGTCCCACTGAAACATGCTCCAGTTTCCCCACATCATTTCCCATAACTAGATCGAGCACTGCTTCCTTCCTTGTTGGGTTTGAAATGTATTCATCAAGAATGTTCACCTCTACACATTTCAGGAATTCCATCCCTGCTTAGCATTTACTCTGCGTTTCCCCCAGGCTACTGTCACCCTCTCCCATCCCACTATCTTTCTTCCCTATTCCCTCTGAACACTTTGTATCCAGGAATGCTAATTTCTGATTCCTCCCCTTGTTTGAGCCAGGTCTCCATATTGCTATTATATCATAACCTGATAGCTTAACAATATCATTAATCACGCCCCGTGCATTGATGCACATGCACTCCAGACACGTCTTAGTCTGATTAGCAATTCTCCCCTGTCTGATTCCTCCTATTTCTGGATTGTTCCATATTCTAGCGCTATTTGTCTCTCGTAATGCTCGATGCAACTTGTTTATCTTCTCTAATTCTTCATCCTGGTTCCCATCCCCCTACCAAATTTGGTTAAACACTCCCATTCATGGCCAATAGTTGCTGGGGCATTGCTGAGGCCATTGCTGAGCAGGATTGAGCCCCCTAACATCAGAATGGACGAATAATGGAGAATGGGGTCAGAGTAGGGCAGACCGGATCATACTTGGCCCGAGGACCTTCCATTATAAAACACAGTCACCGAGCGGAATTTATCGCCTTACAGGAAAAAAAAGAGATGAGGGGAACATGATCCGGGTCTTATGAATGCTTGAAACGATAAAACAATCGAACTGTAGATAGTAATGTGGACCTTGGAACGTAAGCACTAAACCAGTCACATGATATAAGTCTCAGACGAGACCAATGGTCACCCCCAATTCACATTGAATTGAATGTGTAGCAGCCCGTCCAGTATCAATAGCATTAATGTGTCCAAAAAATCTCTCAAAAAATTGGTGTTAATTGAATACAACTGTAGATTATCGAAATAAGAATAGAGTGAAAAGAATCAAAAATACTGAAGGGGACACAATGTTAATGCAGCAGAAGAAATAAGTAGAAATAATCAAACTGCAGTTAATTAGTGGAGATGTCAACGAGCAGATATTCAGGATTCCCCTTGACAGCATTTGATGGAGTCAGACAGCTGTGTTCAGATTAATGTGGGCAGATTGAGGTGTGGAGATTAAATACATGAAGTACAGTCCCTGGTGGGGTGGGGTCTACTTGATCTTAGCAGGAGCAGGCATTCAAGGTAAAATGGCCTGACATATTCCCATGGAAAAGCGATTTATCCCACCGCTGTAAATCCCTGCACGAATCATTGACATTTCATGGACCTCACAGTATCTGCATTTCCTGAGAAGGAGTAAAATTCTTGTGTGTGAATATTTAGAACCTGCTGCGCAATATTCTGCTGAACAGCGTCATTGACCCATTGAAAACAGACTGGCGAAGTTAGTGTCAACAGATTAACCAATCGGTAACTAATATTCACTTCAATGAAATAACTTACCATGCCCCTACTGTTGAACGGAATCAAAAGTATCGAATTCAATAAACTTGGTGAATATGGGGTGAAATTGATCTTATTGTGAAACGGGCTCAGAGCGAATCAGCGCTTATTTTACACTGTGCCCGATTTTCATTTCCATTGATGAGCCAGTGTCAGGGTGAACTCAGCAACAACAAGAACAGTGTCTGTGTTCAAACTGCTCAAGATGGTCGGTGATTCTACACATTGTTCCGAGATTGGTTGTAGATATTTGAAAGAAAACAACGCACAGTTGTGCCAGAGACAGGTGTGGTGGGGTTGGGCGGGGAATGGGGGGGGGGGGGGGTGGAGAGGGGGAGGGAGAGTATTGTGATAGTGTATCGGGCCGAAAGCAGGCAGGCTCTGTTAACAGCAGGAAAACAACGCCGCCCTGTTTTCCTCTTCCTGTTCCACCCAGGCTGTCCTCTCGCCCAAGTGCAATAAGAGGAAAATCACTTCCAGTTCATTATCCCGACAGTCCCTTCACTCCGCTCATCAAAATATTCATTATTATTCTTTACAGAAAGTCACTGAGCTCGCGGAGAAGGGAAACCGAGCGGACAGTTCCAAACTTCTCCTAAATCTGGTGATGGAGAAAGGCTCTCGTGCTCGAAGGACGATGTGGGGATCCTTTGTGAAAATGCGCCATGGGGTGCCAAAGCTGGACAAAATACTGAAAGAAATACAGGAACTTGGTACGGTAAAATCACCCACTGAATTCAACTTCACATCTAAAATTACATATTTTACCAAAGTAGTGCACAGATATGCTTTCATGAAAACTAATTTATTTAAACAGGTTTCTTGAGATTTAATGAGATGAAAGTCACAGAATGTTTATCCGAAGTTCCCAGTCAGCTGAAAGGTAGGTGATGGGCTGAAGATTTCAAACAGATTATTTCGGTTCTGATTATCAGAGACTTTAACTCTGACAATTGGTTTAGAGATTTCCAAAATCTGGGGGTGAGAAGTTCAAGAGCTGGGCAAACAGAATTCAACTTCATTTTCACTTGTCACTGATTCTGAAATGTGTCATTGAAATTTGTGGGATGAAGTTACAATTCACACCAGACTTGGGATTATCTGTAAACTTGCAGGTGTTGCCATTACTCCAGTAGTTTTTCCAGCTGTTCATGTGAATGGCCTTTGCTGCCAGTGGACGTCACTGCCCGGGATAAAACATCAAACTCCCAGTGGTCAGTCGATCTAATACTGCGATTAATCAGCAGAGAAAATTAATTTATTGGGGCTTCCCTGGATGAGTCAAATGGATGATGTCGCAATGGACGTAATACTTAGCCATAGGCCGAGATATTCAATCGCGCACTGCCGGTTTTTCGGAAAGTAGGGAATGTGTTCGCAACGGTCTTGTGAGGTGTTTGAGAATGTGCCTGTCATTTTGGAACAGCTGGTATGCAGCGTGTAAGATGTCTTATTTGGGGTGTGTGACTTTGTGGAGAAGGATATATAGTGAAGGGTGGTGCAGTGATTGTAGGAGGGTGAAGTGAAGTTGGTAGGGGAGTATTATAAGTATAGTGAGTAGTGAGGCTGGAGATGGGGAAGCTGTGAGCAGAGAGTAAGAGAGCGGTATTCTTACCTTGACCACTCCAATGAGTTGAATACTGACTGCAGCCATGTCCTGGGAGCTAAGATCCATCACTGATAAAATTATGAGGCAGGTGTATAAAATTATGAGGGGCCTAGATAGAATGGATAGGAAGGACCTATTTCCCCTAGCAGTGTGGTCAATAATCAGGGGGCGTAGATTTAAAGTAATTGGTAGAAGGATTAGGGGGGAGTTGAGGAGAACTTTTTACACCCAGATGGTGGTGTGGCTCTTGATCTCACTGCCTGAAAGGGTGGTAGAGGCAGACACCCTCTACTTGGATATTTACTTGAAGTGCTGTAAACTACAGGGCTATGGAAGAAGAATTGGGAAGTGAGATTAGGCTAGAGAGCTCTTTTTCGGGCAGCGTAGGCACGGTGGGCCAAATGGCCTCCTTTTGTGCCGTAAAGGTCGATGGTTTGTGACTTGCTCGGCCACCTCTTCCCACTGTGGCTGGAGTTGATGACTGGAGGTTTTCTTGGCCACTATGGGACAGAGAATGTCCCTCGTCCTGTCCACTGCCTCTACCAGGGACTCCAGGGCAGCGTTTGTGAATCTAGGGCAAGATCTGTAGCTCTAGCAGCCATTTAACCAATTCTCAATTGTCTCCCTATTGTCTGTACCCAGAGAGTACCTTTACAAGGTGATGGTTGCCTTTTAACTGGCGTCAGGGAGGCCCGATATCCAACACACACCCCCGCTCACAGGAAAACACAGGCGCATAGCCAGTGAATAGCACGGGTAGCGCTAACTGCACCACCGGCTCATTACAATCAGCACAAATCATACCTGCTGCCTGAGTCGACGCTAAGAGGCATGTGCAGTGCACGCTCCGTTCACTGCACGCCATTTTTCAGGCCCGATCAAATTCTAGGTCATGCAGTCTGTATGTGCAACACCACTCAAACACTGTTAGTATTTTCTGAAACAAAAATACAGCAGGAACATTCTTTGAAACAGAATAAATCCACTTGACCCAAACATGTCTGTCTCTGTAACAGTGAAGATCTCACCTGCCCATCTGTTCAGTGTCTCCACAGAAACTTATCGAATTGTCGCTCGGTCCCATTTACACTCCCCCAAATGTAACGTGATCCCGTATTCTATTACCCTTTGGGTGAAATAATTGAAGCTCAATTCCATCTTAATGTTTACCTCCTTATTGGAACTTTCTGTTAGCACCTGATTCCCTTCTCAGTGAGCCTGGTTCCTGCAGCAATGTTGGTAATTCCATCAGAAATCAGAATCACTTCAATATCAGGAATCTGAAGTCTCTTCAGTAAAAGAAACTGATCCAATTTCCTCGACCATTCCTCATCTTAATTTCCTGATGCTCTTAATCATCTTTCTTAATTCCATTCCATTCCTATTCATCCAATCGTAGCAAGAGAATGAAATCGCCTACATTGGCTTCTCTACCCGCTCTCGCACTGTTACCTCTGGTATCCTCCAAGGATCTTTCCTTGGCCCCTCCTATTTATCATCTACATGCTGCCCCTTGGCGAGATCATCCGCAAGCACAATGTCAAATTCCACTGAGGAGACTCAGCTCTACCGCACCACCATCTCTCTCACATCCTCCACTGTCTCTGATGCGTCACGCAGCTTGTCCGACATCATGTATCGGCTGAGGAAACACTTCCTCCTGTTAAATATTGGGCAGACCAAAGACATTATCTTTGGTCGCGGCCAAAAACACCATTCCCTAGCCATGGACTCCATCCCTCTAATTGGAAACTGTGTGAGTCTGAACCAGAATGTTTGCAACCAATGCATCCTATTAGATCCTGAGCTGACCTTTCACTCCCATACCCTCTCCATCAACAAGACACCTACTTCCAAATCCGTAACATTCTCTGTCTGCGCCCCTGCCTCAGCCCATCTAATGCTGAAATCCTCATCTATGCCTTTGTTATCTCCAGTCTCAGTTATTCCAACACGCTAAGGCTTGTCAACCAATAACGTTCCATCCTCTGTAAATTTGAGCTTATCCAAAACTCAGCTGCTCCTATCGGAATTCACACCGAGTCCCGTTCACACATCACCCATGGGCTCGCTGACCTATTTTAACTCCCTGCCTTGCAAAGCCTTGATTTTGAAAATAACATTCTTGTTTTCCATCTCTCCAGGACCTCACCCATCCCTATCTCTGTCATCTCCTCCAGGCCTACGACCCTCCGAGATCTCCGCACTCCTCAATTTTTGCCTTTTGCGTATCACTAATTTTCACCCCTCCATTTTTGGCGGCTGTGTTCTCAGCAACCTCGGCCCTGAACTCTGGAATTCCCTCTCCAACACTATCCGCCTCTACTTATCGCCTTTTCACTCTTAAAATTATATCTCTTCAACTAAGCATTTGGCTGCCGTTCTAATATCTCTTTATTTGGCTCGGTGTTTCATTTTGTCTGATGACACTACAATTAAGCGTCTTGGGACGTTATTACAACGTTAAAGGGGATATATAAATAAAAGTTGTTTATGGTAATCCAGCTTTTACCTTCACAATAACATAAACATCTCGGTGTGACATGTTAACTGGAACTGTATAGAATTTCCAAAGGGCAAACCCAAGACCTGATCAAATAATTGGGGAACATCAGTACATTGAGAGCCTGTCCCTCACTCAATGCTGCCCAATCAGCACATTGTGAGCCTGTCCCTCTCCCAGTGCTGCCCAATCAGTACATTGTGAGCCTGTCCCTCTCTCAGTGCTGCCCAATCAGTACATTGTGAGCCTGTCCCTCACTCAGTGCTGCCCAATCAGTACATTGTGAGCCTGCCCCTCACTCAGTGCTGCCCAATCAGTACATTGTGAGGCTGTCCCTCTCTCAGTGCTGCCCAATCAGTACATTGTGAGGCTATCTCTCTCTCAGTGCTGCCCAATCAGCACATTGTGAGCCTGTCCCTCTCAGTGCTGCCCAATCAGTGCATTGTGAGCCTGTCACTCTCAATGTGCTGCCCAATCAGTACATTGAGAGCCTGTCCCTCACACAATGCTGCCCAATCAGCACATTGTGAGCCTGTCCCTCTCCCAGTGCTGCCCAATCAGTACATTGTGAGCCTGTCCCTCTCTCAGTGCTGCCCAATCAGTACATTGTGAGGCTGTCGCTCTCTCAGTGCTGCCCAATCAGTACATTGTGAGCCTGCCCCTCACTCAGTGCTGCCCAATCAGTACATTGTGAGGCTGTCCCTCTCTCAGTGCTGCCCAATCAGTACATTGTGAGGCTGTCTCTCTCTCAGTGCTGCCCAATCAGCACATTGTGAGCCTGTCCCTCTCAGTGCTGCCCAATCAGTGCATTGTGAGCCTGTCACTCTCAATGTGCTGCCCAATCAGTACATTGTGAGCCTGTCCCTCTCTCAGTGCTGCCCAATCAGTACATTGTGAGTCTGTCCCCCTCTCAGTGCTGACCAATCAGTACATTGTGAGCCTGTCCCTCTCTCAGTGCTGCCCAATCATTACATTGTGAGACTGTCCCTCTCTCAGTCCTGCCCGATCAGTACATTGTGAGTCTGTCCCTCTCTCAGTGCTGCCCAATCAGTACGTTGTGAGCCTATCCCTCTCTCAGTGCTGCCCAATCAGTACATTGTGAGCCTGTCCCTCTCTCAGTGATGCCCAATCAGAACATTGAGAGCCTGTCCCTCTTTCAGTGCTGCCCAATCAGTACATTGTGAGCCTGTCCCTCTCTCAGTGCTGCCCAATCAGTACATTTTGAGCCTGTCGCTCTCTCAATGCAGCCCAATCGGTACATTGTGAGTCTGTCCCTCTCTCAGTGCTGCACAATCAGAAATATGTGAGTCTGTCCCTCTCTCAGTGCAGTCCAATCAGTACATTGTGAGCCAGTCCCTCTCTCAGTTCTGCCCAATCAGTACATTATGAGCCTGTCCCTCTCTCAGTGCTGCCCAATCAGTACATTGTGAGTCTGTCCCTCTCTTAGTGCTGCCAATCAGAAATATGTGAGTCTGTCCCTCTCTCAGTGCTGCCCAATCAGTACATTGTGAGCCTGTCCCTCTCTCAGTGCTGCCCAATCAGTACATTTTGAGCCTGTCCCTCTCTCAGTGCTGCCCAATCAGTACATTGTGAGCATGTCCCTCTTTCAGTGATGCCCAATCAGTACATTGTGAGCCTGACCCGCTCTCAGTGCTGTCCAATCAGTACATTGTGAGCCTGTCCCCCTCTCAGTGCTGGTCAATCAGTACATTGTGAGCCTGTCCCTCTCTCAGTGCTGCCCAATCAGTACATTGTGAGCCTGTCCCTCTCTCAGCGCTGCCCAATCAGTACATTGTGAGCCTGTCCCTCTCAGTGCTGCCCAATCAGCACATTGTGAGCCTGTCCCTCTCTCAGTGCGATCCAATCAGTACATTGTGAGCCTTTCCTTCTCAGTGCTGCCCAATCAGTACATTGTGAGACTGACCCTCTCTCAGTGCTGCCCAATCAGTACATTGTGAGGCTGTCGCTCTCTCTGTGCTGCCCAATCAGTACATTGTGAGCCTGTCCCTCTCTCAGTGCTGCCCAAACAGTACATTGTGAGCCTGTCCCTCTCTCAGTGCTGCCCAATCAGTACATTGTGAGACTGTCCCTCTCTCAGTGCTGCCCGATCAGTACATTGTGAGTCTGTCCCTCTCTCAGTGCTGCCCAATCAGTACGTTGTGAGCCTATCCCTCTCTCAGTGCTGCCCAATCAGTACATTGTGAGCCTGTCCCTCTCTCAGTGATGCCCAATCAGAACATTGAGAGCCTGTCCCTCTTCAGTGCTGCCCAATCAGTACATTGTGAGCCTGTCCCTCTCTCAGTGCTGCCCAATCAGTACATTTTGAGCCTGTCGCTCTCTCAATGCAGCCCAATCAGTACATTGTGAGTCTGTCCCTCTCTCAGTGCTGCACAATCAGAAATATGTGAGTCTGTCCCTCTCTCAGTGCAGTCCAATCAGTACATTGTGAGCCAGTCCCTCTCTCAGTTCTGCCCAATCAGTACATTGTGAGCCTGTCCCTCTCTCAGTGCTGCCCAATCAGTACATTGTGAGTCTGTCCCTCTCTTAGTGCTGCCAATCAGAAATATGTGAGTCTGTCCCTCTCTCAGTGCTGCCAAATCAGTACATTGTGAGCCTGTCCCTCTCTCAGTGCTGCCCAATCAGTACATTTTGAGCCTGTCCCTCTCTCAGTGCTGCCCAATCAGTACATTGTGAGCATGTCCCTCTTTCAGTGATGCCCAATCAGTACATTGTGAGCCTGACCCGCTCTCAGTGCTGTCCAATCAGTACATTGTGAGCCTGTCCCCCTCTCAGTGCTGGTCAATCAGTACATTGTGAGCCTGTCCCTCTCTCAGTGCTGCCCAATCAGTACATTGTGAGCCTGTCCCTCTCTCAGCGCTGCCCAATCAGTATATTGTGAGCATGTCCATCTCTCAGTGCTGCCCAATCAGCACATTGTGAGCCTGTCCCTCTCTCAGTGCGATCCAATCAGTACATTGTGAGCCTTTCCTTCTCAGTGCTGCCCAATCAGTACATTGTGAGACTGACCCTCTCTCAGTGCTGCCCAATCAGTACATTGTGAGGCTGTCGCTCTCTCTGTGCTGCCCAATCAGTACATTGTGAGCCTGTCCCTCTCTCAGTGCTGCCCAAACAGTACATTGAGAGCCTGTCCCTCTCTCAGTGCTGCCCAATCAGTACATTGTGAGGCTGTCGCTCTTTCAGTGCTGCCCATTCAGTACATTGTGAGCCTGTCCCTCACTCAGTGCTGCCCAATCAGTACATTGTGAGCCTGTCCCTCTCTCAGTGCTGTCCAATCAGTACATTGTGAGTCTGTCCCTCTCTCAGTGCGATCCAATCAGTACATTGTGAGCCTTTCCTTCTCAGTGCTGCCCAATCAGTACATTGTGAGCCTGACCCTCTCTCAGTGCTGCCCAATCAGTACATTGTGAGGCTGTCGCTCTCTCTGTGCTGCCCAATCAGTACATTGTGAGCCTGTCCCTCCCTCAGTGCTGCCCAAACAGTACATTGAGAGCCTGTCCCTCTCTCAGTGCTGCCCAATCAGTACATTGTGAGGCTGTCCTCTCTCAGTGCTGCCCAATCAGTGCATTGTGAGCCTGTCCCTCTCAATGTGCTGCCCAATCAGTACATTGTGAGCCTGTCACTCTCTCAGTGCTGCCCAATCAGTACATTGTGAGTCTGTTCCCCTCTCAGTGCTTCCCAATCAGTACATTGTGAGCCTGTCCCTCTATCAGTGCTGCCCAATCAGTACATTGTGAGCCTGTCCCTCTCTCATTACTGCCCAATCAGTACATTGTGAGATTGTCCCTCTCTCAGTGCTGCCCAATCAGTACATTGTGAGCCTGTCCCTCTCTCAGTGCTGCCAATCAGTACATTGTGAGTCTGTCCCTCTCTCAGTGCTGCCCAATCAGTACATTGTGAGCCTGTCCCTCTCTCAGTGCTGCCCAATCAGTACATTGTGAGCCTGTCCCTCTCTCAGTGCTGCCCAATCAGTACATTGTGAGCATGTCCCTCTTTCAGTGCTGCCCAATCAGTACATTGTGAGCCTGACCCGCTCTCAGTGCTGTCCAATCAGTACATTGTGAGCCTGTCCCTCTCTCAGTGCTGCCCAATCAGTACATTGTGAGCCTGTCCCTCTCTCAGCGCTGCCCAATCAGTATATTGTGAGCATGTCCATCTCTCAGTGCTGCCCAATCAGCACATTGTGAGCCTGTCCCTCTCTCAGTGCGATCCAATCAGTACATTGTGAGCCTTTCCTTCTCAGTGCTGCCCAATCAGTACATTGTGAGACTGACCCTCTCTCAGTGCTGCCCAATCAGTACATTGTGAGGCTGTCGCTCTCTCTGTGCTGCCCAATCCGTACATTGTGAGCCTGTCCCTCTCTCAGTGCTGCCCAAACAGTACATTGAGAGCCTGTCCCTCTCTCAGTGCTGCCCAATCAGTACATTGTGAGGCTGTCGCTCTTTCAGTGCTGCCCATTCAGTACATTGTGAGCCTGTCCCTCACTCAGTGCTGCCCAATCAGTACATTGTGAGCCTGTCCCTCTCTCAGTGCTGTCCAATCAGTACATTGTGAGTCTGTCCCTCTCGCAGTGCGATCCAATCAGTACATTGTGAGCCTTTCCTTCTCAGTGCTGCCCAATCAGTACATTGTGAGCCTGACCCTCTCTCAGTGCTGCCCAATCAGTACATTGTGAGGCTGTCGCTCTCTCTGTGCTGCCCAATCAGTACATTGTGAGCCTGTCCCTCCCTCAGTGCTGCCCAATCAGTACATTGTGAGCCTGTCCCTCTCTCAGTGCTGCCCAATCAGTACATTGTGAGTCTGTCCCTCTCTCAGTGCTGCCCAATCAGTGCATTGTGAGCCTGTCCCTCTCAATGTGCTGCCCAATCAGTACATTGTGAGCCTGTCACTCTCTCAGTGCTGCCCAATCAGTACATTGTGAGTCTGTTCCCCTCTCAGTGCTTCCCAATCAGTACATTGTGAGCCTGTCCCTCTATCAGTGCTGCCCAATCAGTACATTGTGAGCCTGTCCCTCTCTCATTACTGCCCAATCAGTACA
Source organism: Squalus acanthias (assembly GCA_030390025.1). Taxonomy (NCBI): domain Eukaryota; kingdom Metazoa; phylum Chordata; class Chondrichthyes; order Squaliformes; family Squalidae; genus Squalus; species Squalus acanthias. The sequence goes on along the minus strand of CM059452.1, from coordinate 20,552,888 downwards.
TTGTGAGACTGTCCCTCTCTCAGTGCTGCCCAATCAGTACATTGTGAGCCTGTCCCTCTCTCAGTGCTGCCCAATCAGTACATTGTGAGTCTGTCCCTCTCTCAGTGCTGCCCAATCAGTACATTGTGAGCCTGTCCCTCTCTCAGTGCTGCCCATTCAGTACATAGTGAGCCTGTCCCTCTCTCAGTGCTGCCCAATCAGTACATTGAGAGCCTGTCCATCTTTCAGTGCTGCCCAATCAGTACATTGTGAGCCTGTCCCTCTCTCAGTGCTGCCCAATCAGTACATTGTGAGCCTGTTCCCCTCTCAGTGCAGCCCAATCAGCACATTGTGAGTCTGTCCCTCTCTCAGTGCTGCACAAGCAGAAATATGTGAGTCTGTCCCTCGCTCAGTGCTGCCCAATAAGTACATTGTGAGCCTGTCCCTCTCTCAGTGCTGCCCAATCAGTACATTGTGTGCCTGTCCCACTCTCAGTGCTTCCCAATCAGTACATTGTGAGCCAGTCCCTCTCTCAGTGCTTGTCAATCAGTACATTGTGAGCCTGTCCCTCTCTCAGTGCTGCCCAATCAGTACATTGTGAGCCTGTCCCTCTCTCAGTGCTGTCCAAGCAGTACATTGTGAGCCTGTCCCTCTCTCAGTGCTGCCCAATCAGTACATTGTGAGCCTGTCCCTCTCTTAGTGCTGCCCAATTCCCGATTTGCTATTTGTACAAAAGCTCAGCTCTGCTGGCTGGGGGGGTTCTATCATTTATCCATTATAAACACTACAGCCATATAACCAGAATCACCTGTGGATTTGTAATGAGATGTCTGCAGTGCATTGTGCGACTGATACTATTCACCATCAGAGGGAACATTTCACCTTCACCCAGCTCGCCATGTTAAGTAAATATTAGTGTCCCATGTAGATTTGGAACATCTCTCAGAAACTTCTTGTCAACCAATGTTCTCATGAAATGTTGGGTTTAGTTTTCTAACTGTCCTCGATTAAAATATCGAAGTAGATCCTGTTACATTTTACTGAAAAGCAGAGTAGTATATCGGAGTTTTCTTTGACAATATAATGAACATTGAAACCACTTTCTGTCTGTTCTATTTGAAGATGTTCAACAGAAACACAAGGAAAAACTCCGGGTACAAACTGAAACACTGAGAATGAACACTATCCTAATAAAGGAGAAGGTTAAGGTTTTCCAGCTGGTTGATCGATACGCTGAGCTAACGATCATTTCTACTGTTCGTGATCTGAGACTTGTAGAATATGAACTGCTGGCAAGTGGTCGACACCATGAAGAGTGGAGAGAGAAATATATCCAGAGAGAACTGGAAAAAATCCGAACTGTTCATTTGTTCCAGAGCAGTTTTTCCCGGAGAAAATCCAAATCTGGGAGTTCAGCAGCAGTGAGCGGAGTCCCGGGGATTGGAAAAACAACAATGGTACAAAAGATTGTTCATGACTGGGCCACTGGGAAAATATACACACACTTTCAATTTGTTTTCAGCTTTAAATTCCGGGATTTGAACGCTATTAACTGTAGAATAAACCTGAGGAATCTAATACTGTATTTCTATCCATACTTCGGGAAAGTTCTAGGAGAGCTCTGGAAGAACCCAAAGGGTTTGCTGTTTATATTCGATGGTTTGGATGAATGCAAGGATAGGATCGATTTTGCTGACAATCGGAGAAATACAGAACCTCAGCACATGTGCACAGATCCCGAAGACTGGTGTGAAGTGTCTGACATTGTGTACAGTTTAATACAGCACAAGCTGCTCCCAGGATGTTCAGTGCTGGTGACCAGCCGCCCCACTGCATTACATTTATTGGAAAAGGCTGAGATCAGTGTCTGGGCTGAAATCCTGGATTTGTTGGTGAAGAACGGAGGGAATATTTCAATAAGTTTTTTGAAGATCAGACGGTGGCAGCAGCTGTTTTCAAACATGTGGAGGAGAACGAGATCCTGTACACCATGAGCTACAACCCTTCCTACTGCTGGATCCTCGGTCTGGCACTGGGTCCCTTCTTTATACAAAGAGACCGGAAACAGCAGCGAGTTCCCAAGACCATCACCCAACTATATTCCTACTATATTTACAACATTCTGAAAAACCATGGCCGAGAGATTGAAAGCCCCCGTGATGTGTTACAGAAGATCGGTGAGATGGCCTTCACAGGAGTCTCCGAGAAGAAGATTGTGTTTAGAAATGGAGATTTGATCAAGTAGAATCTGCAACCTTCCCAGTTCCTGTCTGGGTTCATGATGGAACTTTTGGAGAGAGATGTTTCTTTCCAGAGCGTGGTGTACACATTCCCGCACCTCACCATCCAAGAGTTTGTAGCCGAACTCGCACAATTCCTGACTCCAGATCCCGGGGACATCCTGAAACTCCTCAGAGAATCCCACAGCAAGGAAGATGGGCGATTTGAGATATTTTTCCATTTTATTGCGGGTCTCTCCTCCCCACAGGCAGCTCGACCTCTGAAGGAGTTTCTGGGTCCATTTCTTCATCAAACCACCTGCCGAGTGATTGACTGGGTGAAGGAGAAGGTTGAAAAACAGATTGGGAGCACAAAGAGTAAAACTGGTAAAAGGAACCTCCTGAACACATTCCACTACCTGTTTGAGTCTCAGAATAAACCACTGGCTCGGAAAACGGTGGGATCTGTGGAAACACTTACATTTAGTGGATTGGCATTGCCCCCGATTGACTGTGCGGTCCTGTCTCATGTTATTGGACTCTGTGATACAATAAAAGAACTCGATCTAGAGAGCTGCTCCATTCAGTGTGAAGGACTCCAGCGGCTGGGACCCGTACTGCACAAATGCCAGGTGTTGAGGTAACTGTTTATTTGTCTCTAACTGTTGGGCGAATTGTTGAACAATCATGGATTGTGTTGTTCCTCCGTAATGAAGGGAAACAAACAGCTCAGTTAAACCAGAGAGAAGCAGATTCAACACAAATATGACCAATAATAAGAGGATCGGTCAGTAATTCCCTAAGGACTGGAGAATGTAAAATGGATCCTTTTGAACAAGTCGGGATTTTACAGTATTTATCAGATCAACAAATACAGGTCACTGAGAGTCTGATAATTTAATTACAGTAAAACATTTAATAAGGCTGGACAGCAGAATGTAATCATAAAATATAAACTGGCAGTGAAAATAAAATATTAATTTAAAATATTTTCCACATCCACCATTTCAATTGGAAATAGGAGAGAAACCGGAGTTTAAATCACTAACAGTTCGATATTTACTCCAATACCGTGCAGGCTGTTTCTTCTCGAGGGGGTAGGTTGGGAATACTGGGGAATCGGGAATTCTTTCGGCTGTAAATGTTTACAATTATTCACAGTCCTGAACATTGAGTAAAGAATGATATTCAGGATCTTAAATCAGCCGATAAAAAGTTTCCAATCTAAAATGTTGTGGGGAATTAGCCCCGGAGTACAGACACACACCGGCCAGCGGTGGGGCCTCGCACACAGCGGGCGGCTCCTGGGTAAACCGGGGGCAGTGAACCCGGGAATTCCCCATAATCCGCCCCCTGTGTGTGAGGCCCCACTCGGGGAGGGAACTTCCGAAGATTCCCCAAAAACTGTCGGGCCAGTTGCACCTGAAATAAATGTAGGGCCAGTTTAATGGGGAATAAATTGAGAGACTCCCCTCCCCTATAAACTAGGAGCACAGGGACATTTAAAACTTGTAACGGGACAGAATAAACTCGATTGCTGCTATTGACAAACATTCACTGTAAGCCCTCTGACTCCCACAGCTACCTGGAATACACTTCCTCCCACCTCGCTTCCTGTAAGGACGCTGGTCCATTCTTCCAGTTTTTCTGTCTCTGCCGCATCTGCTCTGATGATGCCACCTTCCATACTAGTGCTTCCGATATCTCTTCCTTTTTCCTCAACCGAGGATTCCCCTCTACCGTGGTTGACACGGCCCTTGACCATGTCCATTCTATTTCCCGCACTTCTACTCTCACCCCTTCCCTTTTCTCCCGGAACCACGATAGGGTTCCCCCATATCCTTACCTTTCACACCACCAGCCTCCGCATTCACCGGATCATCCTCCGACATTACCGCCATATCCAGTGTGATTCCATCACCAAACACAACTTCTCCTCACCTCCCCTTTCAGCATTCTGAAGGGACCGCTCCCTCCGCGACCCCCTGGTCCACTCCTCAATCACCCCCAACACCCCTTCCACTTCCCACGGCACCTTCCCATGCAAGCGCAGGAGATGGAGCACCTGCCCTTTTACCTCCACCCTTCCCACTGTCCAGGGCCCCAAACACTCCTTCCAGGTTAAGCAGCGATTTACCTGTACTTCTTGCAATTTAGTGTACTGTATTCGCTGCTCACGATGCGGACTCCTCTACATTGGGGAGACCAAACGCAGATTGAGTGACCGCTTTGTGGAACACCTCCGCTCAGTCCGTACGTGTTACCCCGAGCTTCCGGTCGCCTATCGCTTTAATTCTCTTCTCCACTCCCACTCTGATCTCTCCATTCTCGGCCTCTTACACTCTTCCAACAAAGTACAACATAAGGTCGAGGAACAGCACCTCATCTTTCAATTAGGCACTGTATAGCCTTCTGGACTCAACATCGAGTTCAACAATTTCACACTATAAACTCAGCCCCTATTTTATTTTTCTCATTGTTTTTCCTTTTCCCTTTTTTTTCTCTCGCGTGATGGTTGTTGATGATTCTGCCATTGCCATTCACACCTTATCTAGATTCATCTTTTGTTTCTAACTTGTACCATTGCCAGCTCCTTTTGCTTGCAGCATCATCCCTTTTGTCTTTTAATCTCTCCTGTCTTCCACCCTAACACAGACCTTACCTTTTGTTCTTACCTCCGCTCCCCCACCCCCCATCTTTCCCTGTCCCTTCACTTGCTTTAAAATCTGTTACATCTGTAACTAATTCCAGTTCTGACGAAGGATCCTCGACCTGAAACGTTGGGCTTGATTTTGCCAGGCCCGACGAGGCGGGATTGGAGGCGTGATGTGTTAAAATCGCAAAAAATGGCGGGCGGCTACGATCCCGCCTGCAGCCTGCCTCCGAGCAATATTCCCAGAATCGGTGTTTCAGACCCTGTTTCCATCCCGCCTCCAAGTGGCGGAATAGGCCCTTAAGGACCTTAGCAACCAGTTAAGTGCCTCTATAATCCAAATTTGAGAGGCCTTTCTGTTTTAACACTTTCCCCCCCGTGCTGCACGTCTCATCTGGAACACGCCAGTTAATCGTGGCGGCCTCACACGTGGATTGCTTACTAACAGATACAGCTTCACCATTACAAAGGAGTTTTCAGCAATCATCATTTGCAGGTGGCAGTACTTTGTTGTCTCAGGTCTGGGGGAACTTTTAGCAGGCCTGCTCATTGTTGTGGAAGTTTGGAGCCTAAGACCCATCTCCAGTGTGACCTCCTGGGAAATCCCTCTCCCTACCTTGACTGAGTGCTTCCTCAACTGAGGTATATACCAGAAGCATGGGAACCATTTATTTCCTTACCTCCCCGACAGTGGGGAGGGAGGCTGTCACTGGTTCTGTGAGGGAGTAAAGGAAAGAGTTAGACATGTGAGATAAATGTTGCATGCACATTGAATTGTGCAGATGATCTTCAGACAATCTGTTGGAGCATCAGAACCACTATCAGTCACTCATGCAATGTCAATGAGAGAGATAAAAAACTATTCTGTCACCAGCTTGCTCTGATGCGCCCGTCTGTCCGTCCCCCACTTGCGCATCCTCCTCCACTCCCACAATCTCCAGGGCCGCCTCCTCCGCAGTGGAGAGCTGGGCTATTGAGGGTGGCCCTCCTCCTGTCCTCGTCCTCTCACTCTTATTGTGGGCTTTCTTTTCCTTCAATGAGGGACACAAGTGGAGTTTGAGTGAGAATGAAGGAGTGAGTGTAGAGAATCCATAGCATAGATGCTTAGTAGGACACAAAGATGGAGTGAGGTGCCAAGACCAAGGGCCCTCCCTGTGTGTTGTAAGTTGTTGTCATAGCATCGCAGTGATAGGGAGTGTGAGGGCTGCATAGTCGAATAGTTAATTGAATGTGAACATACAGAGAGAGGTAATGGGTAAGGGTGCAGGGATGTAAGGATGAAGTGGGATGTGGAGGAGGAGGTTGACAAAGCAGAGTGCTGGTGATGAGAGGCGATGGAGATCAGATTGAGGGCGCTGGGGATGGAATACTCACTTTTCCTGTGCGGAGAAGGACTTTCGGCACTGCAGCCAGGTACTAGTGCACATTGAAATCGCATTCACCTCCTCTGCCACTTGCAGCCACAGAGCTTTGGTCTGTTGTGGAGGCTTTTTTCCTCCCTGAGGAAGGAAAGAGCACTGCCTTGTTTGCTCTTGCTCCCTCCAGCAGAGCTTGGAGGGAGGCCTCATCGAATCGGGGTGCACACTTTGGTCTGGTGCTGGAAATAGTAGCAGTAGGAATCTCTCAGAAGTATGTTGATAAAATTGTAAGGCTGAAAAAGAACCAAGGCTGCTTGCAGGCCTTAAATCCAGCTGCACAGATGACGTCATCGGAGGACAGTTTCAGTATCAAAAGACTCCTTAGGCCAGGGGTTCCCACACGCTGGAAATCAAGTGCCCCATTAGGGCAAAATCGCACTTTTGTTCAATTTCACAACGGAGGCGGGGTCCGGACACGCCGACCACATGACACGCCCCCAGCCCGCCCCCATGACAAAATCCAGACCATTAACTCTGTTTCTCTCTCTATAGATGCTGACTGACCTGCTGAGTATTTCCAGCATTTTCTATTTTTATTTCAAAATAAATTCTCCTTGTTATATAAAAACCTGGGGGACGGATTTTACAGCAGCAGTTAGCTTTTCACAATATAACTCACCCCGAGATATTATACAGATTAATATAATGCACAGAGTATAAAGTACAGGGAATCACCCCTTTATCATTTAATTCTGGGAAAATCGCCCCATTCCCATAAAATCCGGAATTTAAGGAGCAGCAGAAATGACATAAGTTTCTCCAAACATGTCTCTGCCGGTCACTGAGCTCCAGGAGGTTAATTCTGATCATCAGGAATGATACCGGACTGAGGGACATTTAAAGGCTTCACAAAGACAGCACTCTATTAATCAATACATTTAATGACGGTCCCTGAATATATGGGGAGTTGGACAGAATGAGATTCATTCCCAGTGACAGGAATAGGGGGGTATTTCGCGGGGGTTCAGCAGGCGCGATCAATGGCCGGTCGGGTGGGAAACTGGATTTTTCCCCAGCGGCTCGGGACCCCGCTGTCAACCCCCCGCCACGCGCCTTTCCCAAATGTCGGGTCTGTCAGCGCTGAGCAGACCCAACATGGTGCAGCGGGGGAGGCAATTCAAGTCATTATGACCATGTTAGCAAATAATTAACAACTATTTTCAGCTCACCTTCAGAGTTTGCTAGGTCTCCCAGGTGGTCCTCGCTGCTCGGGGATCACCTCAGGTAAGCAGGGCGGGAGTTGAATGGCCGTGGAATCTTCTCATTACTGGACAGCTGGAAATGTGCTATAAAAGCTCCCATCTCACAGCTGTTCACTTTCTAAGCTCAGAAACTGTTGCTTACTGCATTTGGAAGACAGATTGAGCTTTATGTAGTTTCCAAGTGTTTGGATCAAACTCTCTACCCAGTGTCCCCTCAATGGAACAACCTCGCTCACCATAGACAGATGGCTTCTTTCATCTCAAGTTCACCTGCCATCTATTACATCAGCATGGGTATGGTTTATACTGTCTCACTTTGGGCCTCAGAGTCCCACCACGATCAGCCCCAACACCAGCAGCACCAAGCACACCAGCTGCACCAACAACAACACCAACCTGTTCCGCAACTCCTGATGCTGCACAGCACAGAGGGCATCAACACCCGACCACATTGCTGCCCGGGACGCCAGAGATGGCCTCACCATGGCCAGATTTACTTCACTTGGCGCTGGATGCCACATGATGCGCCAGGTTTACACCAGCCCATATCAGCAACATAAAGCATCCCTACAATGCCCAAACCATTCCTGTCACACTCATCAGCATTGCGGGGGGTACCGTTATGTCTCACCATTTACTGCAAATCACTAAGCCTCATCCAAATCGAAGAACTGAAAGTGTTGAAAATAAAGATTTCAACGTTTGAAATCACATTCACAGAAACTTCACATGAGCATTGGCTAAAACAGAAAATTGCCTACCCTTGTGTGTTGTTAGTTGGTATGATTGGACTAGGGTGAGGGGTGGCTAGTGAGAAGGGGATGTGATAATATAGAGAGGGGTAGGTGTGAGTAAGATGTGCAGGAGTAGGGTAGGGAAGGCAGAGTGTTGGGGATGTGATGAGTGGCACAGAGGTTGAGGGTGGCTTTGCAGTAACGTTTTGTGATCTACTGAGATCATTGACGACATCCCTGCTTGAACCCCACTGTGCAATGTGCAACCAGGCTGTGTTGGTCTCTTCCGCACATTGGAAGTGAAGGGAACCTCCCTGCTTGCTGTGCCTCCCTCAATTAGCATATGGTGGGAGTTATGGGAGAGCCTGGGTGCAGCCGAGCTCCTCTGTGCAGAGGTTGTCAGTGTTTGCAGAACCTCAATACTGTAGAACACTGACATCACAATGGTCAAACTCAATGTGCGCGTCATCAAATGAGGTCATCAAACCCGCTTCCTCCAATTCTCCAGAGCGAGGCCGCGACCCGCCCCCGACACAGGCCGCACCCGACCCGCCACCGAGCCCGGCCGCACCCGACCCGCCCAGGGAGGGAAATCGTGGGGGGAAACCGGGTTATTAATGTCCTGAAGTACTTTCAGTGATTGCTGTAATATCCCAGGGAGAAAATTATATCAGATCCGGGGTTTGATTCAGTTTGTTTCTCTCTGTTTGTGTTCAGACTGAGTCACAATAAACTGCGAGATTCAGGAGTGAAACTCTTGTCTGCGGCTCTGAGGAACCGGGACTGTAAAATACAGGAACTGTGGTAAGTACCAGACTGTGTGAGATTGTGGTTATAATAACTGGATGTCTGACACTGTACATTATTATAATCAGTAATATTGTTATTAATAAACACTTGGGATTTACTCTGATTCCTGTTATTTCTCTCTCTGATCCTCAGGCTACGGACTGTTGGTCTCACAGATTCTTGTGCCGGGAATCTCGCCTCCGCTCTCAGTACAATCCGCTCACTGACGGTTCTGAACCTGAGCAATAATAAACTGGGAGATTCAGGAGTGAAGCTACTGTCCGCGGCTCTGAGGAACCCGGACTGTAAAATACAGAACCTGGAGTAAGTACCAGACTCTGTGAGATTGTGTTTATAATAACTGTCTCACACTGTAAATTATTATAATCAGTAATATTGTTATAAATAAACACTGGGGATTTACTCTGATTCCTGTTATTTCTCTCTCTCTGATCCCCAGGCTACGGACTGTCGGTCTCAAAGGTTCTTGTGCCGAAGATCTCGCCTCCGCTCTCAGTAGAAACCGCTCACTAACGGTTCTGAACCTGAGTAATAATAAATTGGGCGATTCAGGAGTGAAACTAGTGTCTGCGGCTCTGAGGAACCCGGACTGTAAAATACAGGAACTGCGCTAAGTACCAGACTGTGTGTGATTGTGTTTATAATAACTGTATGTCTGACACTGTACATTATTATTAGTATCACTAATAGTGTTACTAATAAACTCTGGGGATTTACTGTGATTCCTGTTATTTCTCTCTCTCATCCCCAGTCTATTTGATGTCGGTCTCACAGATTCTTGTGCCGAGGATCTCGCCTCCGCTCTCAGTACAAACCGGTCACTGACGGTTCTGGACCTGAGATTAAATTCCATAACAGACCCATCGGTTCCCGCTCTCAGCCGCCTCATACTGACCTGCAGGAGTCTGGAGCAGATCGTGTGAGTGGTTGTGTTAATTAATGTAATAAATTAAATATCAATGGGATTCAGTCACTTTTATGGGTAATATTTATCTAATAATTGTTGAAATATTAACCCCAGTCTCCCTGTCATTTACACTGTTGTTCAATCAGTTTATTTTCTGTTTAATCTTTAATCTGTTTCAGGCTGGGCTGGAATCAGTTCAGTTCAAATGGAAAGAAACAGCTGGAGTCGCTGCGGGGAACAAGACGCGGACTGAGAGTGAAGTGTGAACATTTCAATTGATGATGTCACTGCTCTCGTAATTTGACCATTTCCGGCCGATGACTTGATTTTAATTTAATTTAAGGGTTTCCAGCTGGAGATGAGCGAGCGTCATCTCCCATTGTGAGGTCAGAGGCCCAGCCACAGGGTCATGAGACTCAGCCGCCCTGCCCCCAGAGCGCTGCTTCTGCAGGATATCCGGGGCTGAATGTTCCCCAATGGGGCACTGGGGAAATGCACAGACAGGAAGGGCCCAGGGTGGGGCTCATGTGGGCTGCAGTGGGACACTGATAATTGCACTCAGTATTCCTGGGTGTCTCTCCCAATGAGGAGTCGAACTCTGTAACATGTGTCCCTGTGTACAGTGTGTGTCTCTCCGAGTGAGGAGTCAGACTCTGTAACAAGTGTCCCTATGTACAGTGAGTGTCGGACTCTGTAACAAGTGTCCCTTTGTACAGTGTGTGTCTCTCCCAGTGAGGAGTCAGAATCTGTAACAAGTTTCCCTGTGTACAGTGTGTGTCTCTCCAGTGAGGAGTCAGACTCTGTAACAAGTGTCCCTGTGTACAGTGTGTGTCTCCCCCAGTGAGGAGTCAGACTCTGTAACAATTTTCCCTGTGTGCAGTGTATGTCTCTCCAGTGAGGAAGCAGACTCTGTAACAAGTGTCCCTGTGTACAGTGTGTGTATCTCCCAGTGAGGAGACAAACTCTGTAACAAGTGTCCCTTTGTACAGTGTGTGTCTCTCCCAGTGAGGAGTCAGACTCTGTAACAACTGTCCTTGTGTACAGTGTGTGCCTCTCCAGTGAGGGGTCAGACTCTGTAACAAGTGTCCCTGTGTACAGTATGTGTCTCTCCCAGTGAGGAGTCAGACTCTGTAACAAGTGTCCCTGTGTACAGTGAGTGTGTCTCCCAGTGAGGAGTCAGACTCTGTAACAAGTGTCCCTGTGTACAGTGTGTGTCGCTCCCAGTGAGAATTCAGACTCTGTAACAAGTGTCCCTGTGTACAGTGTGTGTCTCCCAGTGAGGAGTCAGACTCTGTAACAAGTGTCCCTGTGTACAGTGTGTGTCTCTCCAGTGAGGAGTCAGACTCTGTAACAAGTGTCCCTGTGTACAGTGTGTGTCTCTCCCAGTGAGGAGTCGGACTCTGTAACAAGTGTCCCTGTGTACAGTGTGTGTCTCTCCCAGTGAGGAGTCGGACTCTGTAACAAGTGTCCCTGTGTACAGTGTGTGTCTCTCCCAGTGAGGAGTCAGACTCTGTAACAAGTGTCCCTGTGTACAGTGTGTGTCTCTCCCAGTGAGGAGTCAGACTCTGTAACAAGTGTCCCTGTGTACAGTGTGTGTCTCTCCCAGTGAGGAGTCGGACTCTGTAACAAGTGTCCCTGTGTACAGTGTGTGTCTCTCCCAGTGAGGAGTCGGACTCTGTAACAAGTGTCCCTGTGTACAGTGTGTGTCTCTCCCAGTGAGGAGTCGGACTCTGTAACAAGTGTCCCTGTGTACAGTGTGTGTCTCTCCCAGTGAGGAGTCGGACTCTGTAACAAGTGTCCCTGTGTACAGTGTGTGTCTCTCCCAGTGAGGAGTCGACTCTGTAACAAGTGTCCCTGTGTACAGTGTGTGTCTCTCCCAGTGAGGAGTCAGACTCTGGAACAAGTGTCCCTGTGTACAGTGTGTGTCTCCCAGTGAGGAGTCAGACTCTGTAACAAGTGTCCCTGTGTACAGTGTGTGTCTCTCCCAGTGAGGAGTCAGACTCTGTAAAAAGTGTCCCTGTGTACAGTGTGTGTCTCTCCCAGTGAGGAGTCAGACTCTGTAACAAGTGTCCCTGTGTACAGTGTGTGTCTCTCCCAGTGAGGAGTCAGACTCTGTAACAAGTGTCCCTGTGTACAGTGTGTGTCTCTCCCAGTGAGGAGTCAGACTCTGTAACAAGTGTCCCTGTGTACAGTGTGTGTCTCTCCCAGTGAGGAGTCAGACTCTGTAACAAGTGTCCCTGTGTACAGTGTGTGTCTCTCCCAGTGAGGAGTCAGACTCTGTAACAAGTGTCCCTGTGTACAGTGTGTGTCTCTCCCAGTGAGGAGTCAGACTCTGTAACAAGTGTCCCTGTGTACAGTGTGTGTCTCCCAGTGAGGAGTCAGACTCTGTAACAAGTGTCCCTGTGTACAGTGTGTGTCTCTCCCAGTGAGGAGTCGGACTCTGTAACAAGTGTCCCTGTGTACAGTGTGTGTCTCTCCCAGTGAGGAGTCGGACTCTGTAACAAGTGTCCCTGTGTACAGTGTGTGTCTCTCCCAGTGAGGAGTCGGACTCTGTAACAAGTGTCCCTGTGTACAGTGTGTGTCTCTCCCAGTGAGGAGTCGGACTCTGGAACAAGTGTCCCTGTGTACAGTGTGTGTCTCTCCCAGTGAGGAGTCGGACTCTGTAACAAGTGTCCCTGTGTACAGTGTGTGTCTCTCCCAGTGAGGAGTCGGACTCTGGAACAAGTGTCCCTGTGTACAGTGTGTGTCTCCCAGTGAGGAGTCAGACTCTGTAACAAGTGTCCCTGTGTACAGTGTGTGTCTCTCCCAGTGAGGAGTCAGACTCTGTAACAAGTGTCCCTGTGTACAGTGTGTGTCTCCCAGTGAGGAGTCAGACTCTGTAACAAGTGTCCCTGTGTACAGTGTGTGTCTCTCCCAGTGAGGAGTCAGACTCTGTAAAAAGTGTCCCTGTGTACAGTGTGTGTCTCTCCCAGTGAGGAGTCGGACTCTGTAACAAGTGTCCCTGTGTACAGTGTGTGTCTCTCCCAGTGAGGAGTCGGACTCTGTAACAAGTGTCCCTGTGTACAGTGTGTGTCTCTCCCAGTGAGGAGTCGGACTCTGTAACAAGTGTCCCTGTGTACAGTGTGTGTCTCTCCCAGTGAGGAGTCGGACTCTGTAACAAGTGTCCCTGTGTACAGTGTGTGTCTCTCCCAGTGAGGAGTCGGACTCTGTAACAAGTGTCCCTGTGTACAGTGTGTGTCTCCCAGTGAGGAGTCAGACTCTGTAACAAGTGTCCCTGTGTACAGTGTGTGTCTCTCCCAGTGAGGAGTCAGACTCTGTAACAAGTGTCCCTGTGTACAGTGTGTGTCTCCCAGTGAGGAGTCGGACTCTGTAACAAGTGTCCCTGTGTACAGTGTGTGTCTCTCCCAGTGAGGAGTCGGACTCTGTAACAAGTGTCCCTGTGTACAGTGTGTGTCTCTCCCAGTGAGGAGTCGGACTCTGTAACAAGTGTCCCTGTGTACAGTGTGTGTCTCTCCCAGTGAGGAGTCGGACTCTGTAACAAGTGTCCCTGTGTACAGTGTGTGTCTCTCCCAGTGAGGAGTCGGACTCTGTAACAAGTGTCCCTGTGTACAGTGTGTGTCTCTCCCAGTGAGGAGTCAGACTCTGTAACAAGTGTCCCTGTGTACAGTGTGTGTCTCTCCCAGTGAGGAGTCAGACTCTGTAACAAGTGTCCCTGTGTACAGTGTGTGTCTCCCAGTGAGGAGTCAGACTCTGTAACAAGTGTCCCTGTGTACAGTGTGTGTCTCTCCCAGTGAGGAGTCAGACTCTGTAACAAGTGTCCCTGTGTACAGTGTGTGTCTCTCCCAGTGAGGAGTCGGACTCTGTAACAAGTGTCCCTGTGTACAGTGTGTGTCTCTCCCAGTGAGGAGTCGGACTCTGTAACAAGTGTCCCTGTGTACAGTGTGTGTCTCTCCCAGTGAGGAGTCGGACTCTGTAACAAGTGTCCCTGTGTACAGTGTGTGTCTCTCCCAGTGAGGAGTCGGACTCTGTAACAAGTGTCCCTGTGTACAGTGTGTGTCTCTCCCAGTGAGGAGTCAGACTCTGTAACAAGTGTCCCTGTGTACAGTGTGTGTCTCCCAGTGAGGAGTCAGACTCTGTAACAAGTGTCCCTGTGTACAGTGTGTGTCTCTCCCAGTGAGGAGTCAGACTCTGTAACAAGTGTCCCTGTGTACAGTGTGTGTCTCTCCAGTGAGGAGTCAGACTCTGTAACAAGTGTCCCTGTGTACAGTGTGTGTCTCTCCCAGTGAGGAGTCAGACTCTGTAACAAGTGTCCCTGTGTACAGTGTGTGTCTCTCCCAGTGAGGAGTCGGACTCTGTAACAAGTGTCCCTGTGTACAGTGTGTGTCTCTCCCAGTGAGGAGTCGGACTCTGTAACAAGTGTCCCTGTGTACAGTGTGTGTCTCTCCCAGTGAGGAGTCGGACTCTGTAACAAGTGTCCCTGTGTACAGTGTGTGTCTCCCAGTGAGGAGTCAGACTCTGTAACAAGTGTCCCTGTGTACAGTGTGTGTCTCTCCAGTGAGGAGTCAGACTCTGTAACAAGTGTCCCTGTGTACAGTGTGTGTCTCTCCCAGTGAGGAGTCAGACTCTGTAACAAGTGTCCCTGTGTACAGTGTGTGTCTCTCCCAGTGAGGAGTCGGACTCTGTAACAAGTGTCCCTGTGTACAGTGTGTGTCTCTCCCAGTGAGGAGTCGGACTCTGTAACAAGTGTCCCTGTGTACAGTGTGTGTCTCTCCAGTGAGGAGTCAGACTCTGTAACAAGTGTCCCTGTGTACAGTGTGTGTCTCTCCCAGTGAGGAGTCGGACTCTGTAACAAGTGTCCCTGTGTACAGTGTGTGTCTCTCCCAGTGAGGAGTCAGACTCTGTAACAAGTGTCCCTGTGTACAGTGTGTGTCTCTCCCAGTGAGGAGTCAGACTCTGTAACAAGTGTCCCTGTGTACAGTGTGTGTCTCTCCCAGTGAGGAGTCGACTCTGTAACAAGTGTCCCTGTGTACAGTGTGTGTCTCTCCAGTGAGGAGTCAGACTCTGTAACAAGTGTCCCTGTGTACAGTGTGTGTCTCTCCCAGTGAGGAGTCGGACTCTGTAACAAGTGTCCCTGTGTACAGTGTGTGTCTCTCCCAGTGAGGAGTCAGACTCTGTAACAAGTGTCCCTGTGTACAGTGTGTGTCTCTCCCAGTGAGGAGTCGGACTCTGTAACAAGTGTCCCTGTGTACAGTGTGTGTCTCCCAGTGAGGAGTCAGACTCTGTAACAAGTGTCCCTGTGTACAGTGTGTGTCTCTCCCAGTGAGGAGTCAGACTCTGTAACAAGTGTCCCTGTGTACAGTGTGTGTCTCTCCCAGTGAGGAGTCGGACTCTGTAACAAGTGTCCCTGTGTACAGTGTGTGTCTCTCCCAGTGAGGAGTCAGACTCTGTAACAAGTGTCCCTGTGTACAGTGTGTGTCTCTCCCAGTGAGGAGTCGGACTCTGTAACAAGTGTCCCTGTGTACAGTGTGTGTCTCTCCCAGTGAGGAGTCGGACTCTGTAACAAGTGTCCCTGTGTACAGTGTGTGTCTCCCAGTGAGGAGTCAGACTCTGTAACAAGTGTCCCTGTGTACAGTGTGTGTCTCTCCCAGTGAGGAGTCAGACTCTGTAACAAGTGTCCCTGTGTACAGTGTGTGTCTCCCAGTGAGGAGTCAGACTCTGTAACAAGTGTCCCTGTGTACAGTGTGTGTCTCTCCCAGTGAGGAGTCAGACTCTGTAACAAGTGTCCCTGTGTACAGTGTGTGTCTCTCCCAGTGAGGAGTCGGACTCTGTAACAAGTGTCCCTGTGTACAGTGTGTGTCTCTCCCAGTGAGGAGTCGGACTCTGTAACAAGTGTCCCTGTGTACAGTGTGTGTCTCTCCCAGTGAGGAGTCAGACTCTGTAACAAGTGTCCCTGTGTACAGTGTGTGTCTCTCCCAGTGAGGAGTCAGACTCTGTAACAAGTGTCCCTGTGTACAGTGTGTGTCTCTCCCAGTGAGGAGTCAGACTCTGTAACAAGTGTCCCTGTGTACAGTGTGTGTCTCTCCCAGTGAGGAGTCAGACTCTGTAACAAGTGTCCCTGTGTACAGTGTGTGTCTCTCCCAGTGAGGAGTCAGACTCTGTAACAAGTGTCCCTGTGTACAGTGTGTGTCTCTCCCAGTGAGGAGTCAGACTCTGTAACAAGTGTCCCTGTGTACAGTGTGTGTCTCTCCCAGTGAGGAGTCGGACTCTGTAACAAGTGTCCCTGTGTACAGTGTGTGTCTCTCCCAGTGAGGAGTCAGGACTCTGTAACAAGTGTCCCTGTGTACAGTGTGTGTCTCTCCCAGTGAGGAGTCAGACTCTGTAACAAGTGTCCCTGTGTACAGTGTGTGTCTCTCCCAGTGAGGAGTCAGACTCTGTAACAAGTGTCCCTGTGTACAGTGTGTGTCTCTCCCAGTGAGGAGTCAGACTCTGTAACAAGTGTCCCTGTGTACAGTGTGTGTCTCTCCCAGTGAGGAGTCGGACTCTGTAACAAGTGTCCCTGTGTACAGTGTGTGTCTCTCCCAGTGAGGAGTCGGACTCTGTAACAAGTGTCCCTGTGTACAGTGTGTGTCTCTCCCAGTGAGGAGTCGGACTCTGTAACAAGTGTCCCTGTGTACAGTGTGTGTCTCTCCCAGTGAGGAGTCGGACTCTGTAACAAGTGTCCCTGTGTACAGTGTGTGTCTCCCAGTGAGGAGTCAGACTCTGTAACAAGTGTCCCTGTGTACAGTGTGTGTCTCTCCCAGTGAGGAGTCAGACTCTGTAACAAGTGTCCCTGTGTACAGTGTGTGTCTCTCCCAGTGAGGAGTCAGGACTCTGTAACAAGTGTCCCTGTGTACAGTGTGTGTCTCTCCCAGTGAGGAGTCAGACTCTGTAACAAGTGTCCCTGTGTACAGTGTGTGTCTCTCCCAGTGAGGAGTCGGACTCTGTAACAAGTGTCCCTGTGTACAGTGTGTGTCTCTCCCAGTGAGGAGTCGGACTCTGTAACAAGTGTCCCTGTGTACAGTGTGTGTCTCTCCCAGTGAGGAGTCGGACTCTGTAACAAGTGTCCCTGTGTACAGTGTGTGTCTCTCCCAGTGAGGAGTCGGACTCTGTAACAAGTGTCCCTGTGTACAGTGTGTGTCTCCCAGTGAGGAGTCAGACTCTGTAACAAGTGTCCCTGTGTACAGTGTGTGTCTCTCCCAGTGAGGAGTCAGACTCTGTAACAAGTGTCCCTGTGTACAGTGTGTGTCTCCCAGTGAGGAGTCAGACTCTGTAACAAGTGTCCCTGTGTACAGTGTGTGTCTCTCCCAGTGAGGAGTCGGACTCTGTAACAAGTGTCCCTGTGTACAGTGTGTGTCTCCCAGTGAGGAGTCAGACTCTGTAACAAGTGTCCCTGTGTACAGTGTGTGTCTCTCCCAGTGAGGAGTCGGACTCTGTAACAAGTGTCCCTGTGTACAGTGTGTGTCTCTCCCAGTGAGGAGTCGGACTCTGTAACAAGTGTCCCTGTGTACAGTGTGTGTCTCTCCCAGTGAGGAGTCGGACTCTGTAACAAGTGTCCCTGTGTACAGTGTGTGTCTCTCCCAGTGAGGAGTCGGACTCTGTAACAAGTGTCCCTGTGTACAGTGTGTGTCTCTCCCAGTGAGGAGTCGGACTCTGTAACAAGTGTCCCTGTGTACAGTGTGTGTCTCTCCCAGTGAGGAGTCGGACTCTGTAACAAGTGTCCCTGTGTACAGTGTGTGTCTCTCCCAGTGAGGAGTCGGACTCTGTAACAAGTGTCCCTGTGTACAGTGTGTGTCTCTCCCAGTGAGGAGTCGGACTCTGTAACAAGTGTCCCTGTGTACAGTGTGTGTCTCTCCCAGTGAGGAGTCGGACTCTGTAACAAGTGTCCCTGTGTACAGTGTGTGTCTCCCAGTGAGGAGTCAGACTCTGTAACAAGTGTCCCTGTGTACAGTGTGTGTCTCTCCCAGTGAGGAGTCAGACTCTGTAACAAGTGTCCCTGTGTACAGTGTGTGTCTCTCCCAGTGAGGAGTCAGACTCTGTAACAAGTGTCCCTGTGTACAGTGTGTGTCTCTCCCAGTGAGGAGTCGGACTCTGTAACAAGTGTCCCTGTGTACAGTGTGTGTCTCTCCCAGTGAGGAGTCGGACTCTGTAACAAGTGTCCCTGTGTACAGTGTGTGTCTCTCCCAGTGAGGAGTCGGACTCTGTAACAAGTGTCCCTGTGTACAGTGTGTGTCTCTCCCAGTGAGGAGTCGGACTCTGTAACAAGTGTCCCTGTGTACAGTGTGTGTCTCTCCCAGTGAGGAGTCAGACTCTGTAACAAGTGTCCCTGTGTACAGTGTGTGTCTCCCAGTGAGGAGTCAGACTCTGTAACAAGTGTCCCTGTGTACAGTGTGTGTCTCTCCCAGTGAGGAGTCAGACTCTGTAACAAGTGTCCCTGTGTACAGTGTGTGTCTCTCCCAGTGAGGAGTCAGACTCTGTAACAAGTGTCCCTGTGTACAGTGTGTGTCTCTCCCAGTGAGGAGTCGGACTCTGTAACAAGTGTCCCTGTGTACAGTGTGTGTCTCTCCCAGTGAGGAGTCGGACTCTGTAACAAGTGTCCCTGTGTACAGTGTGTGTCTCTCCCAGTGAGGAGTCAGACTCTGTAACAAGTGTCCCTGTGTACAGTGTGTGTCTCTCCCAGTGAGGAGTCAGACTCTGTAACAAGTGTCCCTGTGTACAGTGTGTGTCTCTCCCAGTGAGGAGTCAGACTCTGTAACAAGTGTCCCTGTGTACAGTGTGTGTCTCTCCCAGTGAGGAGTCGGACTCTGTAACAAGTGTCCCTGTGTACAGTGTGTGTCTCTCCCAGTGAGGAGTCGGACTCTGTAACAAGTGTCCCTGTGTACAGTGTGTGTCTCTCCCAGTGAGGAGTCGGACTCTGTAACAAGTGTCCCTGTGTACAGTGTGTGTCTCTCCCAGTGAGGAGTCGGACTCTGTAACAAGTGTCCCTGTGTACAGTGTGTGTCTCTCCCAGTGAGGAGTCGGACTCTGTAACAAGTGTCCCTGTGTACAGTGTGTGTCTCCCAGTGAGGAGTCAGACTCTGTAACAAGTGTCCCTGTGTACAGTGTGTGTCTCTCCCAGTGAGGAGTCAGACTCTGTAACAAGTGTCCCTGTGTACAGTGTGTGTCTCCCAGTGAGGAGTCAGACTCTGTAACAAGTGTCCCTGTGTACAGTGTGTGTCTCTCCCAGTGAGGAGTCAGACTCTGTAACAAGTGTCCCTGTGTACAGTGTGTGTCTCTCCCAGTGAGGAGTCGGACTCTGTAACAAGTGTCCCTGTGTACAGTGTGTGTCTCTCCAGTGAGGAGTCAGACTCTGTAACAAGTGTCCCTGTGTACAGTGTGTGTCTCTCCCAGTGAGGAGTCAGACTCTGTAACAAGTGTCCCTGTGTACAGTGTGTGTCTCTCCCAGTGAGGAGTCAGACTCTGTAACAAGTGTCCCTGTGTACAGTGTGTGTCTCTCCCAGTGAGGAGTCAGACTCTGTAACAAGTGTCCCTGTGTACAGTGTGTGTCTCTCCCAGTGAGGAGTCAGACTCTGTAACAAGTGTCCCTGTGTACAGTGTGTGTCTCTCCAGTGAGGAGTCAGACTCTGTAACAAGTGTCCCTGTGTACAGTGTGTGTCTCTCCCAGTGAGGAGTCAGACTCTGTAACAAGTGTCCCTGTGTACAGTGTGTGTCTCTCCCAGTGAGGAGTCGGACTCTGTAACAAGTGTCCCTGTGTACAGTGTGTGTCTCTCCCAGTGAGGAGTCGGACTCTGTAACAAGTGTCCCTGTGTACAGTGTGTGTCTCTCCCAGTGAGGAGTCGGACTCTGTAACAAGTGTCCCTGTGTACAGTGTGTGTCTCTCCCAGTGAGGAGTCAGACTCTGTAACAAGTGTCCCTGTGTACAGTGTGTGTCTCTCCCAGTGAGGAGTCAGACTCTGTAACAAGTGTCCCTGTGTACAGTGTGTGTCTCTCCCAGTGAGGAGTCAGACTCTGTAACAAGTGTCCCTGTGTACAGTGTGTGTCTCTCCCAGTGAGGAGTCGGACTCTGTAACAAGTGTCCCTGTGTACAGTGTGTGTCTCTCCCAGTGAGGAGTCAGACTCTGTAACAAGTGTCCCTGTGTACAGTGTGTGTCTCTCCCAGTGAGGAGTCGGACTCTGTAACAAGTGTCCCTGTGTACAGTGTGTGTCTCTCCCAGTGAGGAGTCAGACTCTGTAACAAGTGTCCCTGTGTACAGTGTGTGTCTCTCCCAGTGAGGAGTCGACTCTGTAACAAGTGTCCCTGTGTACAGTGTGTGTCTCTCCCAGTGAGGAGTCAGACTCTGTAACAAGTGTCCCTGTGTACAGTGTGTGTCTCTCCCAGTGAGGAGTCGGACTCTGTAACAAGTGTCCCTGTGTACAGTGTGTGTCTCCCAGTGAGGAGTCAGACTCTGTAACAAGTGTCCCTGTGTACAGTGTGTGTCTCTCCCAGTGAGGAGTCAGACTCTGTAACAAGTGTCCCTGTGTACAGTGTGTGTCTCTCCCAGTGAGGAGTCGGACTCTGTAACAAGTGTCCCTGTGTACAGTGTGTGTCTCTCCCAGTGAGGAGTCGGACTCTGTAACAAGTGTCCCTGTGTACAGTGTGTGTCTCTCCCAGTGAGGAGTCGGACTCTGTAACAAGTGTCCCTGTGTACAGTGTGTGTCTCTCCCAGTGAGGAGTCGGACTCTGTAACAAGTGTCCCTGTGTACAGTGTGTGTCTCTCCCAGTGAGGAGTCAGACTCTGTAACAAGTGTCCCTGTGTACAGTGTGTGTCTCTCCCAGTGAGGAGTCAGACTCTGTAACAAGTGTCCCTGTGTACAGTGTGTGTCTCTCCCAGTGAGGAGTCAGACTCTGTAACAAGTGTCCCTGTGTACAGTGTGTGTCTCTCCCAGTGAGGAGTCGGACTCTGTAACAAGTGTCCCTGTGTACAGTGTGTGTCTCTCCCAGTGAGGAGTCGGACTCTGTAACAAGTGTCCCTGTGTACAGTGTGTGTCTCTCCCAGTGAGGAGTCAGACTCTGTAACAAGTGTCCCTGTGTACAGTGTGTGTCTCTCCCAGTGAGGAGTCGGACTCTGTAACAAGTGTCCCTGTGTACAGTGTGTGTCTCCCAGTGAGGAGTCAGACTCTGTAACAAGTGTCCCTGTGTACAGTGTGTGTCTCTCCCAGTGAGGAGTCAGACTCTGTAACAAGTGTCCCTGTGTACAGTGTGTGTCTCTCCCAGTGAGGAGTCAGACTCTGTAACAAGTGTCCCTGTGTACAGTGTGTGTCTCTCCCAGTGAGGAGTCAGACTCTGTAACAAGTGTCCCTGTGTACAGTGTGTGTCTCTCCCAGTGAGGAGTCGGACTCTGTAACAAGTGTCCCTGTGTACAGTGTGTGTCTCTCCCAGTGAGGAGTCAGACTCTGTAACAAGTGTCCCTGTGTACAGTGTGTGTCTCTCCCAGTGAGGAGTCAGACTCTGTAACAAGTGTCCCTGTGTACAGTGTGTGTCTCTCCCAGTGAGGAGTCAGACTCTGTAACAAGTGTCCCTGTGTACAGTGTGTGTCTCTCCCAGTGAGGAGTCAGACTCTGTAACAAGTGTCCCTGTGTACAGTGTGTGTCTCTCCCAGTGAGGAGTCAGACTCTGTAACAAGTGTCCCTGTGTACAGTGTGTGTCTCTCCCAGTGAGGAGTCGGACTCTGTAACAAGTGTCCCTGTGTACAGTGTGTGTCTCTCCCAGTGAGGAGTCGGACTCTGTAACAAGTGTCCCTGTGTACAGTGTGTGTCTCTCCCAGTGAGGAGTCAGACTCTGTAACAAGTGTCCCTGTGTACAGTGTGTGTCTCTCCCAGTGAGGAGTCGGACTCTGTAACAAGTGTCCCTGTGTACAGT
This sequence comes from Squalus acanthias, assembly GCA_030390025.1. NCBI lineage: Eukaryota > Metazoa > Chordata > Chondrichthyes > Squaliformes > Squalidae > Squalus > Squalus acanthias. The sequence continues at coordinate 20,531,031 of CM059452.1, read as the reverse complement.
GTGTGTCTCTCCCAGTGAGGAGTCAGACTCTGTAACAAGTGTCCCTGTGTACAGTGTGTGTCTCTCCCAGTGAGGAGTCAGACTCTGTAACAAGTGTCCCTGTGTACAGTGTGTGTCTCTCCCAGTGAGGAGTCAGACTCTGTAACAAGTGTCCCTGTGTACAGTGTGTGTCTCTCCCAGTGAGGAGTCAGACTCTGTAACAAGTGTCCCTGTGTACAGTGTGTGTCTCTCCCAGTGAGGAGTCGGACTCTGTAACAAGTGTCCCTGTGTACAGTGTGTGTCTCTCCCAGTGAGGAGTCGGACTCTGTAACAAGTGTCCCTGTGTACAGTGTGTGTCTCTCCCAGTGAGGAGTCGGACTCTGTAACAAGTGTCCCTGTGTACAGTGTGTGTCTCCCAGTGAGGAGTCAGACTCTGTAACAAGTGTCCCTGTGTACAGTGTGTGTCTCTCCCAGTGAGGAGTCAGACTCTGTAACAAGTGTCCCTGTGTACAGTGTGTGTCTCTCCCAGTGAGGAGTCAGACTCTGTAACAAGTGTCCCTGTGTACAGTGTGTGTCTCTCCCAGTGAGGAGTCAGACTCTGTAACAAGTGTCCCTGTGTACAGTGTGTGTCTCTCCCAGTGAGGAGTCGGACTCTGTAACAAGTGTCCCTGTGTACAGTGTGTGTCTCTCCCAGTGAGGAGTCAGACTCTGTAACAAGTGTCCCTGTGTACAGTGTGTGTCTCTCCCAGTGAGGAGTCAGACTCTGTAACAAGTGTCCCTGTGTACAGTGTGTGTCTCTCCCAGTGAGGAGTCAGACTCTGTAACAAGTGTCCCTGTGTACAGTGTGTGTCTCTCCCAGTGAGGAGTCAGACTCTGTAACAAGTGTCCCTGTGTACAGTGTGTGTCTCTCCCAGTGAGGAGTCAGACTCTGTAACAAGTGTCCCTGTGTACAGTGTGTGTCTCTCCCAGTGAGGAGTCGGACTCTGTAACAAGTGTCCCTGTGTACAGTGTGTGTCTCTCCCAGTGAGGAGTCGGACTCTGTAACAAGTGTCCCTGTGTACAGTGTGTGTCTCTCCCAGTGAGGAGTCGACTCTGTAACAAGTGTCCCTGTGTACAGTGTGTGTCTCTCCCAGTGAGGAGTCAGACTCTGTAACAAGTGTCCCTGTGTACAGTGTGTGTCTCCCAGTGAGGAGTCAGACTCTGTAACAAGTGTCCCTGTGTACAGTGTGTGTCTCTCCCAGTGAGGAGTCGGACTCTGTAACAAGTGTCCCTGTGTACAGTGTGTGTCTCTCCCAGTGAGGAGTCGGACTCTGTAACAAGTGTCCCTGTGTACAGTGTGTGTCTCTCCCAGTGAGGAGTCGGACTCTGTAACAAGTGTCCCTGTGTACAGTGTGTGTCTCTCCCAGTGAGGAGTCGGACTCTGTAACAAGTGTCCCTGTGTACAGTGTGTGTCTCTCCCAGTGAGGAGTCAGACTCTGTAACAAGTGTCCCTGTGTACAGTGTGTGTCTCTCCCAGTGAGGAGTCAGACTCTGTAACAAGTGTCCCTGTGTACAGTGTGTGTCTCTCCCAGTGAGGAGTCAGACTCTGTAACAAGTGTCCCTGTGTACAGTGTGTGTCTCCCAGTGAGGAGTCAGACTCTGTAACAAGTGTCCCTGTGTACAGTGTGTGTCTCTCCCAGTGAGGAGTCGACTCTGTAACAAGTGTCCCTGTGTACAGTGTGTGTCTCTCCCAGTGAGGAGTCGACTCTGTAACAAGTGTCCCTGTGTACAGTGTGTGTCTCTCCCAGTGAGGAGTCGGACTCTGTAACAAGTGTCCCTGTGTACAGTGTGTGTCTCTCCCAGTGAGGAGTCAGACTCTGTAACAAGTGTCCCTGTGTACAGTGTGTGTCTCTCCCAGTGAGGAGTCGGACTCTGTAACAAGTGTCCCTGTGTACAGTGTGTGTCTCCCAGTGAGGAGTCAGACTCTGTAACAAGTGTCCCTGTGTACAGTGTGTGTCTCTCCCAGTGAGGAGTCAGACTCTGTAACAAGTGTCCCTGTGTACAGTGTGTGTCTCTCCCAGTGAGGAGTCGGACTCTGTAACAAGTGTCCCTGTGTACAGTGTGTGTCTCTCCCAGTGAGGAGTCGGACTCTGTAACAAGTGTCCCTGTGTACAGTGTGTGTCTCTCCCAGTGAGGAGTCGGACTCTGTAACAAGTGTCCCTGTGTACAGTGTGTGTCTCTCCCAGTGAGGAGTCAGACTCTGTAACAAGTGTCCCTGTGTACAGTGTGTGTCTCTCCCAGTGAGGAGTCAGACTCTGTAACAAGTGTCCCTGTGTACAGTGTGTGTCTCTCCCAGTGAGGAGTCGACTCTGTAACAAGTGTCCCTGTGTACAGTGTGTGTCTCTCCCAGTGAGGAGTCAGACTCTGTAACAAGTGTCCCTGTGTACAGTGTGTGTCTCTCCCAGTGAGGAGTCAGACTCTGTAACAAGTGTCCCTGTGTACAGTGTGTGTCTCTCCCAGTGAGGAGTCAGACTCTGTAACAAGTGTCCCTGTGTACAGTGTGTGTCTCTCCCAGTGAGGAGTCGGACTCTGTAACAAGTGTCCCTGTGTACAGTGTGTGTCTCTCCCAGTGAGGAGTCGGACTCTGTAACAAGTGTCCCTGTGTACAGTGTGTGTCTCTCCCAGTGAGGAGTCGGACTCTGTAACAAGTGTCCCTGTGTACAGTGTGTGTCTCTCCCAGTGAGGAGTCGGACTCTGTAACAAGTGTCCCTGTGTACAGTGTGTGTCTCCCAGTGAGGAGTCAGACTCTGTAACAAGTGTCCCTGTGTACAGTGTGTGTCTCTCCCAGTGAGGAGTCAGACTCTGTAACAAGTGTCCCTGTGTACAGTGTGTGTCTCCCAGTGAGGAGTCAGACTCTGTAACAAGTGTCCCTGTGTACAGTGTGTGTCTCTCCCAGTGAGGAGTCAGACTCTGTAACAAGTGTCCCTGTGTACAGTGTGTGTCTCTCCCAGTGAGGAGTCAGACTCTGTAACAAGTGTCCCTGTGTACAGTGTGTGTCTCTCCCAGTGAGGAGTCAGACTCTGTAACAAGTGTCCCTGTGTACAGTGTGTGTCTCTCCCAGTGAGGAGTCAGACTCTGTAACAAGTGTCCCTGTGTACAGTGTGTGTCTCTCCCAGTGAGGAGTCAGACTCTGTAACAAGTGTCCCTGTGTACAGTGTGTGTCTCTCCCAGTGAGGAGTCAGACTCTGTAACAAGTGTCCCTGTGTACAGTGTGTGTCTCTCCCAGTGAGGAGTCAGACTCTGTAACAAGTGTCCCTGTGTACAGTGTGTGTCTCTCCCAGTGAGGAGTCGGACTCTGTAACAAGTGTCCCTGTGTACAGTGTGTGTCTCTCCCAGTGAGGAGTCGGACTCTGTAACAAGTGTCCCTGTGTACAGTGTGTGTCTCTCCCAGTGAGGAGTCAGACTCTGTAACAAGTGTCCCTGTGTACAGTGTGTGTCTCTCCCAGTGAGGAGTCAGACTCTGTAACAAGTGTCCCTGTGTACAGTGTGTGTCTCTCCCAGTGAGGAGTCAGACTCTGTAACAAGTGTCCCTGTGTACAGTGTGTGTCTCTCCCAGTGAGGAGTCAGACTCTGTAACAAGTGTCCCTGTGTACAGTGTGTGTCTCTCCCAGTGAGGAGTCGGACTCTGTAACAAGTGTCCCTGTGTACAGTGTGTGTCTCTCCCAGTGAGGAGTCGGACTCTGTAACAAGTGTCCCTGTGTACAGTGTGTGTCTCTCCCAGTGAGGAGTCGGACTCTGTAACAAGTGTCCCTGTGTACAGTGTGTGTCTCTCCCAGTGAGGAGTCGGACTCTGTAACAAGTGTCCCTGTGTACAGTGTGTGTCTCTCCCAGTGAGGAGTCAGACTCTGTAACAAGTGTCCCTGTGTACAGTGTGTGTCTCTCCCAGTGAGGAGTCAGACTCTGTAACAAGTGTCCCTGTGTACAGTGTGTGTCTCTCCCAGTGAGGAGTCAGACTCTGTAACAAGTGTCCCTGTGTACAGTGTGTGTCTCTCCCAGTGAGGAGTCAGACTCTGTAACAAGTGTCCCTGTGTACAGTGTGTGTCTCTCCCAGTGAGGAGTCAGACTCTGTAACAAGTGTCCCTGTGTACAGTGTGTGTCTCTCCCAGTGAGGAGTCGGACTCTGTAACAAGTGTCCCTGTGTACAGTGTGTGTCTCTCCCAGTGAGGAGTCGGACTCTGTAACAAGTGTCCCTGTGTACAGTGTGTGTCTCTCCCAGTGAGGAGTCGGACTCTGTAACAAGTGTCCCTGTGTACAGTGTGTGTCTCTCCCAGTGAGGAGTCGGACTCTGTAACAAGTGTCCCTGTGTACAGTGTGTGTCTCTCCCAGTGAGGAGTCGGACTCTGTAACAAGTGTCCCTGTGTACAGTGTGTGTCTCTCCCAGTGAGGAGTCAGACTCTGTAACAAGTGTCCCTGTGTACAGTGTGTGTCTCTCCCAGTGAGGAGTCAGACTCTGTAACAAGTGTCCCTGTGTACAGTGTGTGTCTCTCCCAGTGAGGAGTCGGACTCTGTAACAAGTGTCCCTGTGTACAGTGTGTGTCTCTCCCAGTGAGGAGTCGGACTCTGTAACAAGTGTCCCTGTGTACAGTGTGTGTCTCTCCCAGTGAGGAGTCAGACTCTGTAACAAGTGTCCCTGTGTACAGTGTGTGTCTCTCCCAGTGAGGAGTCGGACTCTGTAACAAGTGTCCCTGTGTACAGTGTGTGTCTCTCCAGTGAGGAGTCAGACTCTGTAACAAGTGTCCCTGTGTACAGTGTGTGTCTCTCCCAGTGAGGAGTCAGACTCTGTAACAAGTGTCCCTGTGTACAGTGTGTGTCTCTCCCAGTGAGGAGTCAGACTCTGTAACAAGTGTCCCTGTGTACAGTGTGTGTCTCTCCCAGTGAGGAGTCAGACTCTGTAACAAGTGTCCCTGTGTACAGTGTGTGTCTCTCCCAGTGAGGAGTCAGACTCTGTAACAAGTGTCCCTGTGTACAGTGTGTGTCTCTCCCAGTGAGGAGTCGGACTCTGTAACAAGTGTCCCTGTGTACAGTGTGTGTCTCTCCCAGTGAGGAGTCGGACTCTGTAACAAGTGTCCCTGTGTACAGTGTGTGTCTCTCCCAGTGAGGAGTCGGACTCTGTAACAAGTGTCCCTGTGTACAGTGTGTGTCTCTCCCAGTGAGGAGTCAGACTCTGTAACAAGTGTCCCTGTGTACAGTGTGTGTCTCTCCCAGTGAGGAGTCAGACTCTGTAACAAGTGTCCCTGTGTACAGTGTGTGTCTCCCAGTGAGGAGTCAGACTCTGTAACAAGTGTCCCTGTGTACAGTGTGTGTCTCTCCCAGTGAGGAGTCAGACTCTGTAACAAGTGTCCCTGTGTACAGTGTGTGTCTCCCAGTGAGGAGTCAGACTCTGTAACAAGTGTCCCTGTGTACAGTGTGTGTCTCTCCCAGTGAGGAGTCAGACTCTGTAACAAGTGTCCCTGTGTACAGTGTGTGTCTCTCCCAGTGAGGAGTCGACTCTGTAACAAGTGTCCCTGTGTACAGTGTGTGTCTCTCCCAGTGAGGAGTCAGACTCTGTAACAAGTGTCCCTGTGTACAGTGTGTGTCTCTCCCAGTGAGGAGTCGGACTCTGTAACAAGTGTCCCTGTGTACAGTGTGTGTCTCTCCCAGTGAGGAGTCGGACTCTGTAACAAGTGTCCCTGTGTACAGTGTGTGTCTCTCCCAGTGAGGAGTCAGACTCTGTAACAAGTGTCCCTGTGTACAGTGTGTGTCTCCCAGTGAGGAGTCAGACTCTGTAACAAGTGTCCCTGTGTACAGTGTGTGTCTCTCCCAGTGAGGAGTCGGACTCTGTAACAAGTGTCCCTGTGTACAGTGTGTGTCTCTCCCAGTGAGGAGTCGGACTCTGTAACAAGTGTCCCTGTGTACAGTGTGTGTCTCTCCCAGTGAGGAGTCGGACTCTGTAACAAGTGTCCCTGTGTACAGTGTGTGTCTCCCAGTGAGGAGTCAGACTCTGTAACAAGTGTCCCTGTGTACAGTGTGTGTCTCTCCCAGTGAGGAGTCAGACTCTGTAACAAGTGTCCCTGTGTACAGTGTGTGTCTCTCCCAGTGAGGAGTCGGACTCTGTAACAAGTGTCCCTGTGTACAGTGTGTGTCTCTCCCAGTGAGGAGTCAGACTCTGTAACAAGTGTCCCTGTGTACAGTGTGTGTCTCTCCCAGTGAGGAGTCGGACTCTGTAACAAGTGTCCCTGTGTACAGTGTGTGTCTCTCCCAGTGAGGAGTCGGACTCTGTAACAAGTGTCCCTGTGTACAGTGTGTGTCTCTCCCAGTGAGGAGTCGGACTCTGTAACAAGTGTCCCTGTGTACAGTGTGTGTCTCTCCCAGTGAGGAGTCGGACTCTGTAACAAGTGTCCCTGTGTACAGTGTGTGTCTCTCCCAGTGAGGAGTCGGACTCTGTAACAAGTGTCCCTGTGTACAGTGTGTGTCTCTCCCAGTGAGGAGTCAGACTCTGTAACAAGTGTCCCTGTGTACAGTGTGTGTCTCCCAGTGAGGAGTCGGACTCTGTAACAAGTGTCCCTGTGTACAGTGTGTGTCTCTCCCAGTGAGGAGTCAGACTCTGTAACAAGTGTCCCTGTGTACAGTGTGTGTCTCTCCCAGTGAGGAGTCGACTCTGTAACAAGTGTCCCTGTGTACAGTGTGTGTCTCTCCCAGTGAGGAGTCGGACTCTGTAACAAGTGTCCCTGTGTACAGTGTGTGTCTCTCCCAGTGAGGAGTCGGACTCTGTAACAAGTGTCCCTGTGTACAGTGTGTGTCTCTCCCAGTGAGGAGTCGGACTCTGTAACAAGTGTCCCTGTGTACAGTGTGTGTCTCTCCCAGTGAGGAGTCAGACTCTGTAACAAGTGTCCCTGTGTACAGTGTGTGTCTCTCCCAGTGAGGAGTCAGACTCTGTAACAAGTGTCCCTGTGTACAGTGTGTGTCTCTCCCAGTGAGGAGTCAGACTCTGTAACAAGTGTCCCTGTGTACAGTGTGTGTCTCTCCCAGTGAGGAGTCGGACTCTGTAACAAGTGTCCCTGTGTACAGTGTGTGTCTCTCCCAGTGAGGAGTCGGACTCTGTAACAAGTGTCCCTGTGTACAGTGTGTGTCTCTCCCAGTGAGGAGTCGGACTCTGTAACAAGTGTCCCTGTGTACAGTGTGTGTCTCTCCCAGTGAGGAGTCAGACTCTGTAACAAGTGTCCCTGTGTACAGTGTGTGTCTCTCCCAGTGAGGAGTCGGACTCTGTAACAAGTGTCCCTGTGTACAGTGTGTGTCTCTCCCAGTGAGGAGTCGGACTCTGTAACAAGTGTCCCTGTGTACAGTGTGTGTCTCTCCCAGTGAGGAGTCAGACTCTGTAACAAGTGTCCCTGTGTACAGTGTGTGTCTCTCCCAGTGAGGAGTCAGACTCTGTAACAAGTGTCCCTGTGTACAGTGTGTGTCTCTCCCAGTGAGGAGTCAGACTCTGTAACAAGTGTCCCTGTGTACAGTGTGTGTCTCTCCCAGTGAGGAGTCGGACTCTGTAACAAGTGTCCCTGTGTACAGTGTGTGTCTCTCCCAGTGAGGAGTCAGACTCTGTAACAAGTGTCCCTGTGTACAGTGTGTGTCTCTCCCAGTGAGGAGTCAGACTCTGTAACAAGTGTCCCTGTGTACAGTGTGTGTCTCTCCCAGTGAGGAGTCAGACTCTGTAACAAGTGTCCCTGTGTACAGTGTGTGTCTCTCCCAGTGAGGAGTCAGACTCTGTAACAAGTGTCCCTGTGTACAGTGTGTGTCTCTCCCAGTGAGGAGTCAGACTCTGTAACAAGTGTCCCTGTGTACAGTGTGTGTCTCTCCCAGTGAGGAGTCGGACTCTGTAACAAGTGTCCCTGTGTACAGTGTGTGTCTCTCCCAGTGAGGAGTCGGACTCTGTAACAAGTGTCCCTGTGTACAGTGTGTGTCTCTCCCAGTGAGGAGTCAGACTCTGTAACAATTTTCCCTGTGTGCAGTGTATGTCTCTCCAGTGAGGAAGCAGACTCTGTAACAAGTGTCCCTGTGTACAGTGTGTGTCTCTCCCAGTGAGGAGTCGGACTCTGTAACAAGTGTCCCTGTGTACAGTGTGTGTCTCTCCCAGTGAGGAGTCAGACTCTGTAACAAGTGTCCCTGTGTACAGTGTGTGTCTCTCCCAGTGAGGAGTCGGACTCTGTAACAAGTGTCCCTGTGTACAGTGTGTGTCTCTCCCAGTGAGGAGTCAGACTCTGTAACAAGTGTCCCTGTGTACAGTGTGTGTCTCTCCCAGTGAGGAGTCGGACTCTGTAACAAGTGTCCCTGTGTACAGTGTGTGTCTCCCAGTGAGGAGTCAGACTCTGTAACAAGTGTCCCTGTGTACAGTGTGTGTCTCTCCCAGTGAGGAGTCGGACTCTGTAACAAGTGTCCCTGTGTACAGTGTGTGTCTCTCCCAGTGAGGAGTCGGACTCTGTAACAAGTGTCCCTGTGTACAGTGTGTGTCTCTCCCAGTGAGGAGTCAGACTCTGTAACAAGTGTCCCTGTGTACAGTGTGTGTCTCTCCCAGTGAGGAGTC